>JAVGWX010000022.1:657500-1110000 GCA_036924085.1 Ariolimax columbianus | reverse complement strand
GACAATCGCAAACGCAAGAATAATGTAAGCATTCTTAAAGGTCAAGGGAGACATATCAACACCCAGACCTGATATCCACCATCTGCCCAATGAAAATGATTATGTAGCATCACCCTGAACGAGGTCAAGGTCGCCATTATGATTGTTTCTAGTGGTGAGTCTGCTGAGAGACTTTGCATTGCATAGGAGAACGCACGTAACCTTCATCAGGAGTCTTAACCAAAATGTTTCAAGAAATGTCAAAAAAGTTCAAATACCGACATGCTTGCTCGATCAGGGATCTATTCTAATAATGTTTGTTGCATTGCTATGCGTACTTTGGATCTTGGAATCCTGGTATTCAAACAGGCATGTTAATGTCCGTTGCCAGGTAGCCAAATGCTTCGACTACAGGTAGAAGGTATTTTTACAACTTCTTGCGGCCTTACTAGGCCTGGGGGAAGATACACACAATTGTGGATAGATTTTTAAACTAGAATTTTGTTCCTGGCAGCAGTCGTTATGCTTACTCTTTTCGATTTCAAACTGTCAAGGGATTTTTAACGTGTTTGACACTGTACACAGGAGTCCGATCTCACTACCCAGAGATCAGGAAAATACCAGACAATCCATGTGAAAAAATCGCGGTTCCTACCCGGGATTCGAACCCGCGACCTCCGACATTCGAAACGGACACCTTTCATGCGCCCCCATATTGCTATGCAAATACATCCTATTAATTGGCATCCTGTCAATCTCTAGAGAAAATGGGCGTCAAGCTAGAGAGGGGACAGTCAGTTATTACCTTAACTTTCGCAGAAAACGTTTGTAGTCTGCATCGTGACGCATCCTGTCTTCCCCTGCCTACAGACCAACACACAAAGCCTGCCAAAAGGTTCTATGTCCAGTTCGTACATACTGGACTAGCTTTTGGTAGCTTGGAGGGCGATAGGATCGACGATATTGTTAGAGTAAAGCTCAAAATAGTACACGACCTATCATTCCATCTGGTTTCCATTGTCTGTTATTTTATCGATAGTGATTGTTTTGAGTGGTGCTGTTTCCATAATTACGGGACCAGTCGCTTTCTTTATGCTATCATACAGTTGTTTGATGCTCCCTGTTCATGCTTCAGTTTCCATGAGTAGTATCTAGTACCCATCTGCACAGCGACGAGCTGTGTGTTGACATGCGACCTTGAAAGCGTGCAGAGAACCTGCAGAGAACGTGTACTTAGAACGTGCACTTAGAACGTGCACGCATTTAAACAAAGCGCGCACTTAGCCTCATTTGTGGATGTCCCTTTGTTCAGTATCGGCAGATAGTACGAAGTCAGATTTGTTAATACTCTCAGATTAAATGAAATACCTTATACATCTCATTGGCTTCATCTGCTTAGAGCATTCTATATTGAAGGGGGGCGGGGAGGGGGGAGGGGAGGGCCAGAGAATCACCTCTTGTCCTTGCTCGTGTCATTGGAAACAGTTATCTCACAAAGATAGAGTAAGGGTGTATGCTCTCTTGGTCATAAATTGTATATACATTGACAGCATTTCAATTCCACCCCAGGCTATGACAGTATTTGAAGCTGGATTTAAAAATTTAAAAATAAAACCATATCTGAATAAAGTGTTTTGTTTATCTTCTCACACGATTATGTCAGAGGTCATTACAAAAAGGTGTTTTTTATACCTTTTCAATGACTGTCAGAGAAGTCATTAGAATAAAGTGTTTTGTATACCTGTTCAGCTACTGTGTCAGAGAAGTCATTAGAATAAAGTGTTTTGTATACCTGTTCAGCTACTGTGTCAGAGACGTCATTAGAATAAAGTGTTTTGTATACCTGTTCAGCTACTGTGTCAGAGACGTCATTAGAATAAAGTGTTTTGTATACCTGTTCAGCTACTGGGTCAGAGAAGTCATTAGAATAAAGTGTTTTGTATACCTGTTCAGCTACTGTGTCAGAGACGTCATTAGAATAAAGTGTTTTGTATACCTGTTCAGCTACTGTGTCAGAGACGTCATTAGAATAAGGTGGTTTGTATACCTGTTCAGCTACTGGGTCGGAGAAGTCATTATAATAAGGTGTATCCGAAAATTTGATTAGCGTAGATAAAGAGCAATCGCTGTTTATGGCAAGAGCATCGGGTCCAACTGCTGTCGTCGGCCCGCTTCAGTCGATCCAGCTGTAAATGGGAATCTGGTTCAATGTTATGGAATGATTGACAGTCAGGAAGAAAATTGGCTACCCTACCACATAAAAACATCACAATTATGATTTACTACAATGAAAGTCGTCAACGTGTCATCCCTGACAACAGCATCTGTTAAGGGTTGGTTAAGAGTTGGGTTGGGGGGGGGGGGAGGGGGGGATTTTGTGTTAATACCGTAATCCTTCTTTACCGTTTGTGTTCCCAACGAACCATAACGACATCCTAGGGTGTCTCCTCCCTGCTTTAAAAGAAAACTTGCACCAAAGATGCATTGTATGCGCATTTCCAACCTTGGTTTCTGCTGCAAAGATTTAACATGACGAGATTGCTAACCTTCCCCCACATTACTTAAAATCACCTTTCAAAACATGCCCGAAACGTTCCAGCAAAACTATTCTCTGATATCCCTGAGCTGAATAGTTTTACACAATACTAAAATATCTCTTTGTGCTAACAAAACCAACCACATAAGAAGACACCAACTAGTTGTTATATATTCCGGATGCTGTCTGTTCTATTAAATATATCGAATATCATCGTGTAATATAGCAATGATATGAACAGTAAGTGATGAGTTGTGTCGCATCTGATTGGCTACACCGACCAGGAAGTTTACAAGTTCGCCCGTAAAAAAACAAACTTTTTTACTTTCGTTGTTCAGAGCTATGATCTAGTACTTTTCAAACGCGGCATTGTTTTCCATTCGTGTAACAGGTTCAAAAATACACTTATTCTTGAATTGCATTTCTTGCACTGTCATCGAAAACGAGAAAAAGATAGTGCGTTTCATTGGAAAGTGCGTTTCATTGGAAAGTGCGTTTGATTTGAAAGTGCGTTTGATTGGAAAGTGCGTTTGATTGGAAAGTGCGTTTGATTGGAAAGTGCGTTTGAATGGAAAGTGCGTTTGATTGGAAAGTGCGTTTGATTGGAAAGTGCGTTTGATTGGAAAGTGCGTTTGATTGGAAAGTGCGTTTGAATGGAAAGTGCGTTTGATTGGAAAGTGCGTTTGATTGGAAAGTGCGTTTGATTGGAAAGTGCGTTTGATTGGAAAGTGCGTTTGATTGGAAAGTGCGTTTGAATGGAAAGTGCGTTTGATTGGAAAGTGCGTTTGATTGGAAAGTGCGTTTGATTGGAAAGTGCGTTTGAATGGAAAGTGCGTTTGATTGGAAAGTGCGTTTGATTGGAAAGTGCGTTTGATTGGAAAGTGCGTTTGATTGGAAAGTGCGTTTGATTGGAAAGGGCGTTTGAATGGAAAGTGCGTTTGATTGGAAAGTGCGTTTGATTGGAAAGTGCGTTTGATTGGAAAGTGCGTTATATTGAAAAGTGCGTTTGATTGGAAAGTGCGTTTGATTGGAAAGTGCGTTTGATTGGAAAGTGCGTTTGATTGAAAAGTGCGTTTGATTGGAAAGTGCGTTTGATTGGAAAGTGCGTTTGATTGGAAAGTGCGTTTGATTGGAAAGTGCGTTTGATTGGTAAGTGCGTTTGATTGGAAAGTGCGTTATATTGGAAAGTGCGTTTGATTGGAAAGTGCGTTTGATTGGAAAGTGCGTTTAATTGGAAAGTGCTTGCGAACGCAATATAGTAGAATCTTGATTTTTTTTTTTCGATTAAGTGACTGATTATAAATGATTGACCCACTATGATGTGTTTACGGGTGACTACTAAATTGTGTGAGATAAGTTTTACATAAATGTTTTTATTATTCATGGTAATCATGTGTGACTGTGTTGTCTGTGTTTGGTCCTGAGGGCATTACTGTGAAGGTGAGACAGGAATAGGGTCATTGTATCCCGTTTAATGTCGTAAAAGGTCAGATAGGAATAGGGTCATTGTATCCCGTTTAATGTCGTAAAAGGTGAGATAGGAATAGGGTCATTGTATCCCGTTTAATGTCGCAAAAGGTGAGATAGGAATAGGGTCATTGTATCCCGTTTAATGTCGCAAAAGAAGGTGTGGTAGGAATAGGGTCATTGTATCCCGTTTAATGTCGTAAAAGGTGAGATAGAAATAGGGTCATTGTATCCCGTTTAATGTCGTAAAAGAAAGTAAGGGTGTATGCGCTTGACGATAACTACGCCGTCATGCACTGTGTTGTGACACACAATTCAACATAGTAATGGGAGAGAGATTGCAATGTGAGCGTCTGACTCGCTTAGAGCATTTGCTTGCCACGGCAAAGATATGGAGTTCAACATCCGTTACAAGTCACGTTCCAGTCGTTCAAGTTGTAAAAGGATACCTGACTTACTATTAGGAAGTTAAATGAAGCGAGGAAGGTGACTGGCTAAACTACCACATAAACAAGACGTAGCCGCGTACAATAACGTCTCTATCACATCATCCCCGACCACATTGTCTACTATTGGTTATATTTCCTTCCTGTAAGAAACCATCTACATGGATCTATTTCTTTTTCTTCCTCTTTTTCTTCTTCTTTCTCTTCTTCTTATTGCTCTTCTGCTTCTTCTTCTTCTTCTTTCTCTTCTTCTGCTTCTTCTTCTTCTTTTTCTGCTTCTTCTTCTTCTTCTTCCTCTTTTTCTGCTTCTTCTTCTTCTTCTTCTTCTTCTTCTTCTTCTTCTTCTTCTTCTGTGGTCATCCTGAAAAGAACGCTGTGACGTTCTGTCGTAGTTTACAGCGAGCTGCGACATCTGCGCTTTTCGGTCCGACACATTCGATTTTAGCTGGCTTCTGTGTGTAACGGGTTTGCCTTCCCACTGTGCCGTCCCCTATCCTGTTAGCCAGACTACACTAGTGCAGTCTGCTAGCAGGGCCGCCACTAGGAGGCAGAATACGGTTTCGGCCAGCTCTGGTTTGCTGATCCTGGGGAAGCAGCTAGCTATGAGCCTCTGACTGCTGCCAGCTCATTCACTGCTGCCAGCTCATTCACTACTGCCAGCTCATTCACTGCTGCACCTATAAGTCTCTGACTGATGCCAGCTCATTCACTGCAGTGGATCTTCGGTCCCGCGTGACACATTTCATTGTAGATGACAATAGATAACGTGTCTTCGTCTTGTGTTCTGTTATTTCTGACAGCTCCCTATGTGATTGGTGTTGTACCGTAGATATGATTCCCCGATAGGCGATGCAAACACCGTGTGTAATGGCATTGCTTCATGCTGAGCGGTCCGGGTCAAACATCTTAAAAGAGAGGCGACATCAATTAAATTAGTCTTTGTAAGCGCTTACCTATTTTGAGATCACCATACCTTAGTAGATTAAGATATTGGTAATCAGGCTAACGATCTACATATCCAGTCCATCGGCATGGGCTGTCTGCAGCAGAGTATGGTTGCTCAAATGCCCTGTTTTACTGAGGACCTGCGTTAAGTACTTTATCGTGGCAGCTTATCTCAACCATCATTTTAAGACATATCAGGTTGTAAATGGTTAGATTTTCTGACATGCCTGCTATATACTCTTCATATAGTAAGGAAAGATGGTTAGCACTACAGTCCCAAACAACATTGATTCCCTGTCGTTCCTAAATATCTGTTCATAATTTTATAAAACAGGATTTGCAAAGGCGATCCTGTTGGCGGGAGTCTATATTCGCCTCTCTAGTCGCGTACTACCTTAGTAGTTAAAGCTATTAACTGCTTGAAGGGAGACGGGTGACAGCAGCCAGGAACTCAAATCTGGCTGCTCGCATCAGAGTCAGTGAACCAGAGAGGACAAAGACTCTTTTGCGGATTTAAATGATGGCCCTGGAAGCAGACTGCAACCATGCAGCCTTGCTAAGATGTAAGGGAAAGCGGGAATGCAAAACTGGTCCTAAAACTGATGTGTTAAAACTAGATGTGTCAGGTCGAAAGTGGCAAATATCGTAGTCCTGCTGTAAACTACGACGCAACGTCACAAACATCCTTCTCGGGACGAACGCAGAAGAATAAGAAGAAAAACAAGAAAAAGAAGAAAAGGAAGAAAAAGAAGAAGTGGAATTAGAAGAAGAAGAAGAAGAAGAAGAA
This sequence comes from Ariolimax columbianus, assembly GCA_036924085.1. NCBI lineage: Eukaryota > Metazoa > Mollusca > Gastropoda > Stylommatophora > Arionidae > Ariolimax > Ariolimax columbianus. The sequence continues at coordinate 1,103,840 of JAVGWX010000022.1, read as the reverse complement.
GAAGAAGAAGAAGAAGAAGAAGCAGAAGAGGAAGAAGAAGAAGAAGAAGAAGAAGAAGAAGACGAAGAAGAAGAAGAAGAAAAAGAAGAAGAAGAAGAAGAAGAAGAAAAAGAAGAAGAAGAAGAAGAAGAAGAAGAAGAAGAAGAAGAGGAAGAAGAAGAAGAAGAAAAAGAAAAAGAAGAGTAAGACGAAGAAGAAGAAGAAGAAAAAGAAAAAGAAACAGAAAAAAGATAAAGAAGGAGTACTGCTCAAGGCTTACAATGATTTTTAGTTCGTTGTAAGGACCATGAAGAAGCCGTACTTCCCTTTCCTTTATGATTTTTAGTTCGTTGTAAGGACCATGAAGAAGCCGTACTTCCCTTTCCTTTATGATTTTTAGTTCGTTGTAAGGACCATGAAGAAGCCGTACTTCCCTTTCCTTTATGATTTTTAGTTCGTTGTAAGGACCATGAAGAAGCCGTACTTCCCTTTCCTTTAGACTAACGGTCAGAGCAACGCTATTGAAATGATCTGGGACCTCATTCATGATTGGCTGCATGTCCTGTTCTGAACAATGGCCACATTCACGTGGTGAATTTTCTTCCAAACGGGAACTAACAAAAAATAACATGAACGATATTGCAGTGTTAAAACTGGCTAACGGTTCAGCATCATAAACACGTGTTGTTGTTGATATAGCTTTCTCACATCCCGAGCGTGCTGATGAAGGTGGACCGGGGTTCTCCATGCGGTTGTGCTATGCTTAGCTTCATCTTTGTGCCGATAACTACAACGGAATTACGTCGATCCCCCACTTCGTTAGCAAGGCTGCCACGAAAATAGCCCGTTACCATGGAGAACAAAGAGGAAATTAGGTGAAGGTCTTGACCAGTATAATGTGCCTGACCGTGACTAACATGTCTGATCAGTATGTTTTGCCTGACCCTGACTAACATGTCTAATCAGTATGTTTTGTCTGACCCTGACTAACATGTCTGACCAGTATGTTTTGCTTGAACTTGACTAAAATGTCTGACCAGTATGTTTTGTCTGACCAGGCTTTAGTCTTCCTCCCCGTGTTAGAACTATCATCCTGTTATTTCCCGTATATATCCACAGTACGCTGGGATGATTTGATTGGATGATCAAATTACATGGTTCTCGATTACTGTGCGACAAGATCCTGGGTTCAAATCCCCGACAATCCGTATTCATTTTTTTCTTTCTCATTTTTTGTTTCAAATATGGTCAAGACAAATAGTTTAAATAAGAAAACAGCTGCGCTTTATTTATTTTCTCATTGCAAGCGTCATCGAATTTACAAAGCTGCAGAGCGAGCTCATTTGTTGTTGTAATCAATTCAGCGAGCTCATTTTTGAACGAAACGTGTTTCCAACACTACATACCTCCTTTTTGAAACTTTTTTTCAATCCGCACAGGGGCCAAGAGTGAGCATTATGCCTAGTGTGGTATAGGTCCTTAGATCAAATCCTAGATGGTCGTGATATTTTTTATTTTAATTGCATGTTTAACTATTAGCTACTCAATTGAAAAACAGGGTTTGGCTGAATTAAATTTAGGTCCCATTTTTCTCATTTGCAGGTGTATGCACACATTCAGCTGCAGTATTATTAAATTGAAACATATTTTTATGAATGATATACCATTTAGTAGCAAAATGAATTTTCTCTATATGATAGATCTAAAACAATTGTTTGTTAATCTTTTAGTGGGAATTTTGTAAATGTTATATTATGTACAACATAAAAGCATTAATAAATTATAAAAATGTGCCAACATTAAATTTTTGAATTTCCATACATTTAATGCATTTCACTTGGTGGTTATCATAAATTATATCCAAAAATTAGAAAAAAAATCAAAGAACACAGAAATTGAATAATATTGATATTTCTAATAGCTTACATAAATTTCGAAAAATCCATTTGAAAAAAAACATATCTCCAACTTCTGCAGTGCATCAATGTCTTTAATGATCACCATCTGCAGGATCGTGTATATGGTACACTCTAAAACAGTTCTTTGGACGGAGGTGTGGCTTTTCTGGGCAACAAGTGCAATACAAACAAATCTGTTCGGGCTCTCTTTGGTGAAGTTTGCAGAAGCATTTTACACAGTTCCTGTCTTTGTCTGAGTGATCCACAATATGCTTATCACCCTCATAGCTTTTAAATGTGTTCTCTTCTTTGAATTTAATTGTTCATTGTTCATACCTGGTTCATTATCACTTAACGCTAGAATCAGTCTTTGTTTTATTTATGTTCATGTCTAATCCTTCTTCTTCTTCTTTTTCTTCGTTCGTTGTCAATCTCCCACTACCATACCCTGAAATGGCTTAAGTAGCAGAATATAGTCCAGAGAACGGAATGCGTTGTGTCGTAGTTTACAGCTTGACTGCGATATGTGCACCTTTCGGTCCAACACATCCGACTTCAGCAAACATTTTTTTAGTACCGTGCTAGCATTCCCTCTTCGATCCCTTCTCCTTAGCCAGTCTGCCCTGCTGCAGCCTGTTATCCAGGATCACCGCGTGGAGGTGTAGAAGGGTCTTGGCAGCTCTGGTTCGCTGGCCCTGATTCTAGCAGTCAGCTATGGGTCGCTGACCACTGCAGCTCATGCGTTGCTCAGCATCTTGATCCCATGTCTAATCCAAACTCTTGACTTAACAAAATTCAGGACCATCCTTAAGTTTATCATGCCATGTTCACGGGTACAACAGTTAGAACAAATAGTATAAACTATTGATAATAAGTGCCGAAAATAAAAGACACTATTTCTGACCGTTGTCTCGCCAACTTTCCATTGACCTGATTTCAGAGAAGGAAAAGTAACATTTAGGAAACAGAGTTGACCAATACAACTAACCTCTGTCTGAATCATGAATCCGTCTTTATTTCTCCCCCATCTACAAAAATACAATTAACTTTCAATGACCTCCCCCCTCCCCTTGCTCCACCCTCACCCCACCGCCTCATCTCCTTGGATCGGTATCATGATTTAGACCATCCCTGTGATTCTATCTAGATCCCTGTGGACTCCTTGACCCTGGGACCACTGACACAGAATCCCTGACCCCTGGAACTCCTGCCACGAATCCCTGACCTCACGACCCCTAACACTGTCACAACCACGCTTGAACCCTTTGGTTTCAGCTGATATTACTTTGTATTACTGCGCTTGAAATTGGCAATATCAAGGTCATGAAACTTCTTCTTCTGCGTTCCTGCTGGAAAGAATACTTGTGACGCTGCGATGAAGCGTACAGCGAGGCTGCGATGACGCGTACAGCGAGGCTGCGATGAAGCGTACAGCGAGGCTGCGATGAAGATACAGCGAGACTGCGATATCGGTGATTTGATTTGATGGCTGCTGTAAGCTCATTTACTGCTGCGCCTTTGAACACAGAGTCAAAAAAATAATATTTACTCAGTGGCCTCAAGGTAAGATGTCCGCCTCGGGTGACAGATCTCTCAGGTTCAAATCACAGTGGATATTGAGATTTTTTTCTCGAAAATCTTATGGCAAAAAGTCCTCTTATCTCTGGGCAGTGAGGTCAGACTCCTGTGTTCAGTATCGAACACGGGAAAAATCCCTTGGCAGTTAGAAATCAAAAGGAGTAGGCTTAACGGCCGCTGCCGAACAAAATTAAACAAATTCCGGTTAACAATCTACACAAATTGTGTATACCTTGTCGTAGGCCTAGATTCCGGTTAACAATCTACATAAATTGTGTGTACCTTGTCGTAGGCCTAGATTCCGGTTAACAATCTACACAAATTGTGTGTACCTTGTCGTAGGCCTAGATTCCGGTTAACAATCTACACAAATTGTGTGTACCTTGTCGTAGGCCTAGAAGCATTTTTTAATTACCTACTACGGCAAGCCAAAGCCTTTGCTTCGCCTGGAAACATACATTAAACATGCATGTTTGAATACCGGAACGCCAAGTATTCCAAGGAAATTTATATACTCCTAATATATATATATATATATATATATCCAATGGAAACCTTAAATATATTTTTTGGGTAAATCTATTTTGAAGAAGTGGAACATAACTGTATCATTTCTCGACGCGGGGGACGGCGTGGGCTAGTGGTTAAGTGAAACGGCTCACAAGCATAAGGTGCTGGGTTCTTCTTCTTCTTCTTCTTCTTCTTCTTTGTACGCTGTCAGGCGTCAACCTGTATTTTTTCGAAAAAAGCAGCGGTCATCCTGAGGCTGTCGACACTGCCATAGAGCTTGTCTAGTGTTGCCACTGGTGATGGCCACATCTGCTGTCTCTAATCCTGGTATGTCGGCAGTTTTGCAGCAGATGTTAAGCGGTCATTTTCCCGGTACCACACGAGCATTCGTCAGTGCCACCTATCTTCAATTTATTGCATAGGTGGTACCTCAGTCTATTGTGGCCTGTGCGAAGTCTGAAGTCCATGACCTGCTCTCTTCTGTTCAACTGGTAATAGGCATCGTTTTTTGTGTAGCCAGTATGTTCTGTTTCCCATTTGGCCATGTATCTGGCTCTAATAAGCCTATTGGACTCTTCGTAGATCACACTAGGATCTGGTTGTGGTAGTCTTGCACCTTCTTTTGCCAGTCTGTCTGCCTCATCGTTGCCTTGGATGTTACAGTGGGATGGAACCCACTGTACCACTACCCTTTTTGGAGCGGACTGCTGGCATAGTTGACAGAGTACTGCTCTTAAATCATTAAGTTCAGTATTTTGCTGGCTTCTTAGTGCTGTGACTACGGCCAGGGCATTTGTAAACAGGACTATATGGCTTTCATTTATTTTGCCTGTCACCATTTCTTCTAATGCAGCCCTCAGTGCCTCTGCCTCCGCTCTGAAATTGCTTGAGTATTTTCCAGTTGCCACTGACAGTGTTATTTTTCTACCATTTGGTAGGCTCAGGAATACCCCTGCCCTCCGTTCTGAATTGTGTTTGTTACAGAACCGTCGGTAGTGGGTAGTTTTTCGTTATGTACCTCGGGGTTATGTATCTTCTTTCTTTTTCAGTCTGGCTGTTCTTGTTTCCAAGACCTGGTATATTTTCTACCACCTCTGGAAAAATATGCTGCCTCCAGGTAGGTTTGCGTACAGTAGGAATGGGCTTTGGTGTTGTTAATGCGTTCATAGCGTCTTCGCTCATCTTTACTTTGGCTATTTCTCCAAAGTTTTTCCGCTTTAGTTTCCCATTTCCCAAATTAATTATTCTCTGATGCATTGGATGGTGTGTCAGTATTCTGAGTGTCTCTGCTTGCTGCTGGGCTCTGCAGTCTCTTCTGTCGGCCATGGATTGCAGATTTGCAATCTTTTCAAGTTCTACAATTGGCGTTGACTTCATGCCTCCTGTTATAACTCTCATGGCTTGGATTTGAAGTTTGTTAATTTTGTCAAAGTTCGCCTTTCCTTCTGTCCATGCCGCAATGCCATACTCGAGAACTGGTCTTAATCTTCCAGTGTACAGTTTCTTTAGTATACTTTCGTCTGCTTCCCTGTTTGTGCCAGCAAGTTTCCTCATGATTGCCATTCTTTCTGTGGCTCTCATTCGGTTTCTCTCGATCTGACTTTTCCATGTCATGCGCCGATCAAATGTGACTCCCAGGTAGTTTGAGTTTTCGTTTGGCCGCAGTTATTTTCCGTGAAGACTTATTTTTGTGTTTTGGGGTTTGTTTGAAAGCGAGAATATCGTATAGGCTGTTTTTTCTTCATTTATTTTGACCAGCCATGAGTTCGTCCACTCTTCCAGCGATGTTAGGGCCTGCTACATCCGATTACTTGCTTTGGTGAGATTCTTTTCAGAGGTCCACATAGCCAGATCGTTTGCAAACTTGGAGCTGTGGATTCTTCCTGGTATATTCTCTGTGATGTTTTTATTTATATACAACAGGAAGAGTGTGAGTGACAGAACTCCCCTTTGGGGTACTCCCTGCTCAAGTGTCAACGTTTTGCTCAACTGCTCTTGTACTTGAATTCTGGTTGTTCTGTTTTTGAGGTAGTGGCTGCTCCATCTGTACATTTTCTCAAAAACTTCACTTCTTCGTAGCTTGACTTTAAGTCCCTCTATCCAGACCTTGTCAAATGCCTTTTCTAAATCCACCCAAACCGCTACTGTGTGTTTTTTCTCCTGGTAAGCATCCTCTATTTCCTGGGCTATGAGAGTGATCTGATCCTCAGTAGATCTGTGCTGTCTAAAGCCTGCTTGCTGTGGAAATAAGAATGTGTTTTTCTTTCAGATGCCACATCAGTCTGGTGTTTATCATACGCTCCATCAGTTTTCCTACACAGCTCAGTAGACTGATAGGCCTGTATCCATTTGGATCTGTTCTATCTTTTTCTTTCTTTTGTACTGGTAAAAGTACAGCGTCTTTCCATGCCTGAGGGACAATTCCCCTTTTCCAGCTTTGGTTCAGGACTGATAGTAACTTTTTCTTTACTGTTTGGCCCAACCCCATCAGCATTTCGTTTGTTACGCCATCTTTTCCGGGCGATTTCTTTTTCTTTAATTTTCTCATGGCCTCTTCCATTTCATTCATTGTTGGTTTTGCCATCAAGTGCTCCTATGGTGCCATATTGATGTCGTCGTGCCTCTTTTGTTTTTCATTAATGTCTGTATGCCTATTTGAAGGGACATCAATGTGGTTTGCTCTGGCATAATGTTCTATAAGGGCGTTTGCTGCTTTTTTTCCAGTAAGCATGTTGTCGCCCTGCTTGATGGTAATTTGTTTGTTTGATGGAGTTTCGTCATTTATTGCTCTGACTAACTTCCATAGTTTGTTCCCTTCTTTATCTAAATTGAGGCCTTCTGTTTTGTTTTTCCAACTTTCTCTTGTTATTTGGTTTAGAGTGTATTTGTATTTCGCCGTGATGGCTTTGAGGAATATATTTGCCTCCATAGATTGTTCTCTCTCTGCCATGTTCCTAGCATTTGAGACTTTGTCTTCCGCTTTCTGCAATTCATAATTCCAATAAGGCTTGTAGTTTTTCCTTGCCCCTCTTGGGATGGTTTCAGTGGCTGCTTGCATTATTGCTTTGCTTAAGCTTTCCACCATGGGTTTCATATTGTTATTCCGTATGTTGATGGTTTCACACAGCCCATCTGTCAGGCTTGCAAATCTGTCCTAGTCGTCTCGTTAATAATTCCAACGTGGGAGCGGTTTTGTTTCCTGTGGGCCTACTTCCATATCAACTTCTAGCCTAATTGGCCTGTGGTCGCTACCTGCCAATTGGTTTAGCACCTGGCGGTCTATTTTGTGGTGAATATCCACCGTGGAAAAAGGCCAAGTCTGGAGTAGAGGTGGTATGCCATGTTCTAGAATAGAAGCTAGGGCTATCCTCCTGCCTATTGATAAGATAGAGATTTGTGTCTATCTCCCAATCTTCCACTTCATCGCCTCTGTTGTCTGTGTCCGAATATCCCTATCTCTCCGAGTGGCTGTTGAAGTCTCCAACTACTTGGCAACTGGGGTCCTTGATCTCCATACTCGAGAGCGACAGGTCTTTGTTTGGTGGGCCATATAGATTGAAGATCCGGATCTTCGTTTCTTGTGTCATTATGTCGACTCCTACAATTTCTGCTTGCCCTGTGTTATTGACAGCTACCGCGCTACTCGGTATGCAGTTACGTGTCAGTATCAAAACCCCTCCTTTGTGACCTTCTCTATCAAGACGGAAGGTCTGGTATCCTCTAATTGAGAATTTGTGGTTGTTGTTGAGGTGCGTTTCTTCGATACATGCCACGTCAATCTTACCTTCATATTGGTGATGTGTTAGGGAAAGCTTTTTGTTAATGACTCCCTCCGCATTCCACTGTAGTATTCTGAGGGTCTAGTGTTTTTGGTCAATAGTTTTTGCCCCATCACCTTGTGGCTTGACTCCACAGCACATGGGTGGGTGACCACTAGTAGCATTGGGTAGGCCTTTTCGAGGCGTGAGGCCCGGCACTCTCTCTGCCTGGCGGAACTCCACAGGATGAGCGCCACACATTTTTCTGTTAGGTTGTACCGTCATCATACAGCGATATACATTGCACTGTTTCGTTAAGCCTGTGGCCTAGTGCATCCGATTTCAACAGGCGTTTTTTAGGGATGCCCTCCTTCGTCTTTGTCTGTTCCCAGCCTATCTGCAAGGCATCAGTTGTTTGTGGTCAGAGTTCTCTCTCTTATGGAAGTTGTCTTGCAGGACTATCGAGTCTTCACCACTCGTGTCTATACGGTGCGGTGATGATATGATATGATAGACTATGTACTAGTTTGTACTATCCCGGAAGAGAGGCAGTCCAGTGTGTCTGTATCCCAGGATCGTCACGTCCTGCCAGAAACGTAGCATATGCATATGAATGGGGTATCGCTTTGCTCTCTTTATTTTCTCGGCTTCTCTGCAGTGAATGTACGCCTAGCATTCCCCGCCACCTGGGAGGTTGTCACAATAGGGCAGAGGTGCAATGTCCGCTGGCCTGCATCTCTTCTGCGTCCATTGGGATGACTGATAGCAGACAGAGGTAAAGAGCGAGGCAGGAGTGCATTTAACCAGGAGACAAGCCTGGTCATGGCACGGAGATATTGTTCGCCTGGTGTGCGGACATATCTCATGATCAAGGGTTGAGTCTGAACATTTTGCAGTGAGGTGGCTGCTCTACTGCTTACGACACCCCGACCGAGAACTAAGTCTTCTACTAGTGGTTTCACACCTCATCGCCGTATGGGGTCAATATCGAGCAGCTCCCCGCCCGCTCAGATCGGCGGACGGCAGAGACTTCTTTCTGCGTCTTGACTGGGTCGGGCTGAGACGTGATCCCCAGGTTCCAACCATATCGTAGCCTCCCATCGCAGTGGTGCTGAGATTTAGGGCGGGTTTTCGGCTTAGAGGAGTTCGGCCGTAATCCCTTAGATGGTAGCCTCGCACCATTGGCTTATCAGCAAAGCACGTGGACCAAATGTCTGCGACCTGCGATTCCTTTTGAATTAAGCAGGATTATCGTAGCAAAGCCCTGTAATTAGTAGGGTAAAACTGACCTGTCATCCGAGGGTCTAATACCAGCACCCTTTCGCTATTAGACCCAACGAATCAAGAGAGGGGTTTTTAGTAAGTCAATGACCAATTGTCTGAAACCTGCGATTCTTCTCAGATTGAGCAGGATTACCGTAGCAACGCTCTTTCATTAAGAGGGTAAAACTGATCTGTCTTCCGTTGGTCTAATTGCAGCACACGTTCCCTATTAGACCCAATGAAAATGCTCTCGGGATGTCAGTCATTATACAGTGCTGGCGTGTTAACCAAATTAAGCCGCAGGATCCACTCATAGTGGTGCCCTTCCGTCAATTCCTTTATCGAACACTGAATGCGAGCGAATCGAGACACTGAGAGACTAGCCCCAGATTTTTTAGGGTCAAATTCCAGCACCCGTTCCTAATTAGACCCAACGAAAGTGCTCTCGGCCTGTCAATCCAATTAGGGGTACTGGGTTCGATCCCCATCACAGCACCGGCCGTTACTCCGGGGAAGCTAACTCTTTGAAAAAACAGGAGGAAGCAGACCCTTACATAAAATTCATGCTGAAGTCGGATGCACTGGGCCGACAGGCGCAAAATAAAAACCCCAGTGTAACGCAAACCGCCTTTGGGAATCAAGAAATAAGGCTAACGCAAAAATAAATAAAAAATTCTCGACTCAATCCCCATTGAAGTTCGATTCAAGTCCCCCCAGCATCTACAAACTGCATGGATTCCTGGGGAAAATACTCTTGGCTGCGTGTGTAACCACTCGTGCGCTAATTCTTTTACCTTTTCATCGAACCTGGAAGGCTTTCCTGCTAATGCCTCTTTTAGTCGTCCATGGACGTAGAAATCACTTGGGGCTAGGTCTGGTGAGATCGGTGGAAGTGGTAGAGACTGAAAGTGGAGGTCCTCGATGGTTGCAGTCGTTGTATTGGCAGTATGGAATCGAGCATTATCATGTTTTCTCAGAAGTCCACATCATTTGGATTTGATTGCGCGTCGAAGATGATTCCTGAGAAGATCTGTGTACGTGGCACTGGTGACAGGATCCCCATGGGCATGTAGTGCTCTTAGATGATGATAATGTCCAGATATACTGAACTTTGACTGATGTCCAAATGTGCTGAACCTTGACTGATGTCCAGATGTGCTGAACCTTGACTGATGTCCAGATGTGCTGAACCTTGTCTGATGTCCAAATGTGCTAAACCTTGACTGATGTTCAAATGTGCTGAACCTTGACTGATGTCCAAATGTGCTGAACCTTGGCTAATGTCCAAATATGCTGAACCTTGGCTAATGTCCAAATATGCTGAACCTTGACTGATGTTCAGATGTGCTGAACCTTGGCTAATGTCCAAATGTACCGAACCTTGACTGATGTCCAAATGTACTGAACCTTGACTGATGTCCGGATGTACTGAACCTTGACTGATGTGTAGATGTACTGAACCTTGACTGATGTCCAGACGTGCGCCAACATCATTGATAATCAATAGGTGTTTTTCCTGTACGAGGCGGACGCTGACTGCCAACTACTCTGAGGTTACTAATCGCTGTGTCTGACTCGGTCGTGAACAGTCTGTCACAAAAGTCACGTCGTTTTGGAACTTCCTACTCCACTCATACACTTGCTAGATTGAAAGGCACGCCTCATTATAGTAGACCTTCATTCGTGGATGAATATCTACAGGTTTCCCACCTTTGCTGCCCAAAAAACAAACGGATCACAAAAGCTGCTCTTCTTTGGTTTCTGTTTCTTTTTCTAAGAATCGACGTCACTGCACTCTGGGCATACCCATAGGTGCTCAGTCTCTCTCATCAAATGGCGTAAGATATAGATCTTGATGGTCCCTGTAGCTCGCTGGTTGTACACTCTACTGAGCCGTCCTCTCATGCGCCCCACTCCGCTCGAACCTCGTTTAATGTCGAAATTTTGCAGTCTGTGGATTGCTGCTTCATCTATTGCGGTGTCCTCATCCAGCAGGCGGTCATTGATCGCTTTCAAATTTACTTCTATCCATCACTAAAGTGCCCATGATGGGAGCTTGTGAAGACATGATGTCAGCTTTTTCATTACCCTGAAGTCCGTCATGAGCAGGACAGTAGATCCAGGTCAGCGCCTGGAGGTATGAGGCCTTAATAGCAGCTATCCACTCGTACCTAAGCCACCCTTCTGTACCTCCTGAAGTACAGCTTGCGCGTCTGTCACGATGACTGCCCCTGTTATAAAAGTCTCATATATCCATTTCAGTGCTGAGGTCACTGCTTCCGTCTCCATTCTCATACTGGAGGTTGTTGACATGTATGCCCTACTGCGCTCAGCAACGACCTCTCCTCTCACTCTAGCCGAGAAACCCCAGCCTGATGTCCCACTGCACACGACTGATCCGTCGGTGTATACGACAGCGTCACTCTCCTGGGTGTTCTCAGTTATCAGCTGATTTACCTCGTGCTCTGCTCTACCACTGCCCCGTTCTCTGCATTCCTTGACTAAGGTTATGATGACTCTCTGGTACTCTATCATTCTATCACCAGTTTGGACCCATTTTTCCCCTTTGGCTATCGTCTCAGCTGAAGTGACGTGTCCGATTGTTGTATCAGCCTGTGCCATCCATGACGACCCTCTCTTGATTATTGATGTTTGAGATACTACTGTGCAGAGGGTGCCACGTGTCTGTGGTGACACGCATATAGGCTTTGACTTTGCCAGTTTATGTCTGTATGTCACCGATAACAATCCCAACATGTACCTTTGGTGCATGTCAATACTAGAGCAGCTATATTTGGTGCATGTCAATACTGGAACAGCCATCTTTGGTGCATGTCAAAACTGGAGCAGCCATCTTTGGTGCATGTCAATACTGTAGCAGCCATATTTGGAGCATGTCAATACTGTAGTAGCAATATTTGGTGCATGTCAATACTGTAGCAGCCCTATTTGGTGCATGTCAATACTGTAGCAGCTATATTTGGTGCATGTCAATACTGATGCAGCCATTTTTTGTGCATGTCAATACTGTAGAAGCCATATTTGGTGCATGTCAATAATGTAGCAGCTAAATTTGGTGCATGTCAATAATGGAGCAGCTATATTGTAACTACAATTATGACGTCATAATTATCGTCTGTACTGTGATGGCATGTGCAGTTTACTCTTGACATTCTTAGCAACCATATTGACAAGTTACAATACAACGGCATGGCTTTTCCAGTTTCTATCCCACTTTTAATGTTTTCATTTAAAGCGGCTTCGTGTATATATACTGACTTGATAATGTGTTTTTGTGTTCGTTCGTGTGTGTGTCTGTATGTGTGTGTGTATGTGTATGTGTACATATGTGTGTGTGTGCGTGTGTGTGTGTGCGTGTGTGTGTATGTGTGTGTGTGTGTGTGTTTGTGTGTGTGCTTGTGCGTGCGTGTGTGTGTGTGTGTCTGTGCGTGTGTCTGTATGTATGTGTGTGTGTATATGCGTGTATGTGTGTATGAATGTACGTGTGTTTATGTGTGTGTATATGTGTGTATATGTGTGTATGTGTATATATGTGTGTATATGTATGTGTCTGTCTCTGTGTGTGTATGTGTGTGTATATGTATGTGTGTGTGTATATGTATGTGTGTATGTGTGTGTATGCGTGTACGTGTGTGTATGTGTGTATGTCTGTGTATATGTTGGTGTATGTATGTATATGTGTGTATGTGTGGGTGTATGTCTGTATGTGTATGTGTGTGTGTGTATGTGTGTACGTGTGTACGTGTGTGTATCTGTGTGTGTATATATGTGGGTGTGTGTATGTGTGTGTATGTATGTGTGTGTATGTGTGTGTATATGTGTGTATGTATGTGTGTGTGTTTGTGTGTGTGTGTGTGTGCGTGAAAATCCGTCAAGGTTTTACTGGAGCCTAAAAGAGGATAACAAAATAATAGCACTGTAACCTATCAGACATGTAGAAGACATGGCTAAGGAGGGTTATGCATGTTACTGGCTACCCCATCCTCTAAAACGGTTAAGCCACAACAACTTTGAAAGATGCCAACATTTAATGTCAAGTCGGGATCAAGATGCTGAGCATCTCATGAGCAGTGACGGTCAGCTACCCAGGGCTGACTGCTAGAGTCAGGGCCAGCTACCCAGAGCGGAGCAGTGCAAGAGCTGTAACAGTCAGGCACCCAAAGCTGTCTGCTAGAGTCAGGGCCAGCGACAAAGAGCTGCCAAGACCCTGCTACGCCTCTAGATTGTGATTCAAGATAATAGACTGCAACTAAGCAGACTGGCTAAGGAGAAGGAACTGAAAGGGAAGGCTAGTTCAATCCTCAAAAATGCCTGCTGAAATAGGATGTGTCTGACCGAAATGTGCAAATATCGCAGTCAAGCTGTAAACTACAACACAACGCATTCCGTCCTCTGCACAACAACCTGCTACTTGCAAAGCTATTTTCACGGGAGTTTGAGAACGAACGAAGAAGAAGGAGAAGAAAATGGAAAGGCATGCATATATTGAAAACCTAACCTTCCCTGCGATGTAACAACGTTACTGTGATTTGATTAATATAAATGTTTTTTTTGTTACCTGAACTAATTGTAATTATAATGATGTCAGAAGAATTTATCGAGGGAACTATTATTTCTGCAGGCCAGAAACGTGTCTAACGTACGTGCAAAATTACACTCACAATTCCAGATCGTCTTAGGTCGAGTGTACTTATATGTGCCATTGTGACCTGGAACTAACTGTGGCAGACAAGTGGCCCATCTTAAGTTGTTCGCAGAAGAATAAAGCGGGTCAGGATATATTTTATTTTTAGTAAGTGAATTTTTGGGGCGACGTGCACACTTTACTATGGAGAATTTTTTTAAAGTATTATTCTAGATGTTCGTTTTCTTCTTACTGTATTAGTTCTTATAGTTCGTTTTCCTGTGTTAGGTCTTCTGAATCGTCTTCCTATGTTAGTGCTCCTACTTATTATTATTCTGAATAAACTAGTGATTATTCGCTGTCTAATTATTATGTTAGTATTAAATTCGGTCTACTTACAATTTTAGATATTATTCTACCTCTTCTTACTGTTTTAGATCTTATTCTTTCTTGCTTTACTATTTTAGATCTTATTCTTTCTTGCTTTACTATTTTAGATATTATTCTACCTCTTCTTACTATTTTGGATCTTCTCTTCAATACTTTAGATGTTTTTTCCTCTCATCACTATTTTAAGTTTTTTTCTTCATCTCACTATTTTAGATATTTTTCTTCATCTCCTCACTATTTTAGTTACTATTCTTCCTCTCCCTCATTATTTCAGATCTCTTTCTTCCTCTCCTCACCAATTTTGACTTTAGTCTTTTTCTCGTCAATATTTTACATTTTTTTCTTCCTCTCCTCTCTAGTTTAGATCGTATTCGCAAGCAGACAGGACCGGACAGGACAGGAGAGGACAGGAGAGGACAGGATAGGACAGGACAGGACAGGACTGAACTCGACTGGACTGTAGTGGACTGGACTAGACGGTCCGACCGTCCGCCTGCCGTCCGTCCGTCCGTCCGTTCGACCGACCGACCGACAGACAGACAGACAGACAGACAGACAGACAGACAGACAGACAGACAGACAGACAGACAGACAGACAGACAGACAGACAGACAGACAGATAGATAGATAGATAGATAGATAGATAGATAGATAGATAGATAGATAGATAGATAGATAGATAGATAGATAGATAGATAGATAGATAACCCGAGCGAGAGAGGGGTCGCACACAGATACCGAGACTGAGATCGAGTAATAAAACGAGCGAGGTTACACTAACCAAACCTTAGAAAATCAACTCAATGACGTCAGTAACTTCCCGCGATCCGGCAACGTCAATGTTGACTAACAGAAAATAAATAGCTCAATCCTCCCTTGGCGTCTCCGCATGATGAGTTGATGTGGACACTTCCTGGTACGTGATTACAATGAATTCTGAAATAGACTTTCTCGTCTACTCCTCAATAACTCAGCCAAGTCGGTCGGAGTTATCTTTATTGATAGCTCACGTTATTCTCAGCTGATGGCCTATGACAGTTTTTAAGTGCACTGATTTGATAACTGAGAGAGCACACGTTCAAATATTCAGATGAATCCACGAATGCTGTTGAAGATGTCGTAGTCTAATTGCGTACGCAAGTTTATATTTGGTAGTAGTCTTGGTATATGTCCTCATAATCTTCATCTTCATCATCATCATCATCACCATCATCATCATCATCATCGGCATCATCATCATCATCATCATCATTTTTATCCTCATCATCATGATCATCGTCATCTTCATCATAATCATCATGATCATCATCGTCATCATCATCATGATCATCTTCATCTTCATCATCATCATCATCTTCATCTTCATCATCATCATCATCATCATCATCATCATCATCGTCATCGTCATCATCATCATCATCATCATCATCAGCATCATCATCATTATTTATAATCATCATATTCATCAGTCCCGTAACCTGAAAGGTCATTGTGACACAAATATTTCGGTTTGTTGAAGCAGTTCTCGCACTCCACTAGGTTTTGAATATTTGTTCTAGCTATAGACCTTCCCGTCCACACTCTGATGTTGTCTTCCCGTCTCTTTTTCTTCCTCTCTTACGCTTCCCGTGCACAGTGCCTTGCAGGATCGTCTAGGTCACCTTAGTTCACGTATTTCCTTGAAGAAGTGAAGCTATACAGAGACGATAGCTGCGAACGTCTGCTCACATTAACCCGTCCTCAACCCCGATGGAAATGTGTGTCCTATGTCCTCGTACTAAGTGCAACATATAATTTAGGGTGCAGATTGCTGTATTGGGCCATCTTCGAAAATCATGCGAACAGGGAATGGTGACAAAGTGGGTCATAATAGATTTCGATGGACGAATAACAGCAAACACTTCCAAATGTATTTCCTCCTCTGCTCTCAAATAGATCAGTGTTAGTCTATTAAGTAGGGGGGTCGATGAAATCAAGAGGTTAAGGCATTCGGCTCTCACAGTGATGAACGGAAACAGTGGGCGATCGAATCCAGCAAGTTTCAAGCGACCCCTGGTCCCAAGTGGTGATCCTGGATAACAGGTTGCAGCAGGGCAGACTGGCTAAGGAGAAGGTATCGAAGAGGCAATGCTAACCCGGTACTCAAAAAATGCTTGCTGAAGTCGGATGTGTTGGACCGAAAGGTGCAAATATCGCAGTCAAGCTGTAAACTATGACACAACGCATTGCGTTCTCTGAACTACATTCTGCTACTTAAGCCCTTTCAGGGTTTGGTAGTGGGAGATTGAGAATGAACGAAGCCAAGCCAAGCCAAGCCAAACCAAACCAAACAAAGCCAGGCCAAGCCAAGCCAAGCCAAGCCACGCCAAACCAAACCAAGCCAAACCAAGCCAAGCCAAACCAAACCAAACCAAACAAAGCCAAGCCAAGCCAAACCAAGCCAAGCCAACCACGCCAAACCAAGCCAAACCAAGCCAAACCAAGCCAAGCCAAGCCAAACCAAGCCAAGCCAAGCCAAGTCAAGCCAAGCCAGATCGAAGGAATGGTATGGGTGACGATCACTAGCGGAATTGAAAAACCACATATGCGATATGAGGATACAAGATCGTTAACAACAAGCTGTAGGGCCTACGATGATGATGTTGAAGATGGTTATGATGTTGACTATGACAGATGGACGAACTAAAGTGGACGAAATTTGCGTAGTTGACGCCACAATCTTGCAAGGAGCACATCCGATCTTCTTCTTCTTCTTCTTCTTCTTCTTCTTCTTCGTTCTCAATCTCCCACTACCAAGCCCTGAAAGGGTAAGTTGCAGAATTTAGTCCAGAAAACGGAATGCATTGTGTTGTAGTTTACAGCTTGGCTGCGATATTTGCACCTTTCGGTCCAACACATCCGACTTCAGCAAGCATTTTTTTAGTACCGGGTTAGCATTCCCTCTTCGATCCCTTCTCCTTAGCCAGTCTGCCCTGCTGCAGCCTGTTATCCAGGATCATCACGTGGAGGTGTAGAAGGTCTAGGCAGTTATGGTTCGCTGGCCCTGACGCTAGCAGTCAGATATAGTTCGCTGGCCCTGACGCTAGCAGTCAGTTATGGTTCGCCGGACCTGACGCTAGCAGTCAGTTATGGTTCGCCGACCCTGACGCTAGCAGTCAGTTATGGTTCGCCGACCCTGACGCTAGCAGTGAGCCTGAAAATTATGAAATGACTTTGCGAAGCTGAGTACTGCAGTTAATAGCATTACAATTTTGTTTTCGATCGTTCTTGGGAGCATCTTGGAATTTGTTTCGGAGTCTGCGTATGGCGAATCGGTTTCTAGACCTGGCGGAATTCTTTGACTCAATGGTGGATGAGGTTGGCAATGCAAGCCAGAATTTCCGAGAGGCTTTTTTGGGGAGCTATTTCCTCCATTGCGACCTCGTGCATCACTTGGGCTGCCATGTTCAGCATCGTCTGGAAAAGTACACAGAGCTGCAAAATTGTTTTGTGTGGATATGGATTACTAAGAGGTTAGGAAAATGGATCCTTCAGTTTCAGGGATACTTCTTGATTTCTTTCTGTTTCCATAGTTTCATTGCTTCTTCTAAATTTAACGTCAATTTTTATTTATTGGTTTAGATGGCAGAGTCTACATGCAGCCATGTTCTTCTACTCAACTTAATCTAAAAAAAGTCACGTGCATCAAATCTATTTGTAAATGCATTAACTGGATCTACCACCACTATTTCCAGTGGCAATCCATTCTAATCCTTCATGACTTGAATGAAAACATATTTTGTAATATCCATTCTGGACTATTCTTTAGTTAATTTGTAGCTGAGCCCTCTTGTTGTTGTAGCCAGCTTTACTTTGAAGGAAACAAAACCGTAATATAGTCTTAGTTATCTTTTCCATTATCTTATAAATCACCTCTAAATTATCCATTTGTTTTGTAAGATGTTTCTGTGGTGTAGCCTATTTCACGGAGTAATGGGACGTTGAAGAGAGAGGCGCGAAGGCTCTGGTCATGAGTATGGTGTAAAACAGACATTCTCAACCTGGTGCTCGCGAGCACCATTGTGCTTTTTTAATGACAGGTGATGCTCGCGTCATGCTGGTAAAAAAAAGTGTTCACGAGCACTAACGCTCATGAGGCCGGTTTACCAATTCAAACTTTGTTTTTCTAACCCAAACAAATAATGTTGTTATCCATACATTATATTTTAACGACCTGGAAGTTGTTAAGTTGCGTGTTTGCTGCCAGTAAACGTACTCACTGCTCTATGTTCTGAAATATTTCGCACCGCTGACTTGATTCGGGGCTTTCCCCGAGGCTGCTCAGTGTCAGCGTTGTGTTCCATCATGGGTACTTGAATTGATAATCTCCAGTCCTTCTTAGTGCTGAAATATGTGTTTGAAAAAGAAAAATTCATAAACTTTTGGCGGAGCAGAAGACAAAAAAGGATCTAAATACTGTGGACTTTTTCTCTCGAAAGCCTGGCAATGTCCGAGACGACCTACCTGTGAGGGAAAGCTGTCTCACTTATGAAATACCTCAAGAACAAAGAACGATCACTATTATTCACATCAGCAAGACTGTTTATGTGTAGCTACAAGCGGCTTCTTCTTGGACATCGCTGAACTTCTGCGTGGCTTTCAAGGTCAAAGATGCCATTAACCAGGTAACTTTAAAAAAAAAAATGTTTCAAAAATTAAACCCATAAGATTGCATGGTGCTCGCGTACTTAATATTGCACATGAACAGTCCTTGCAATTTTAAATGGTTGAGAACCCCTGGACTTTCAGACTCACAGACCGCTCGACGCCGTCTTGCTAACCCTACTCACGTATGCCACGCCATAATCGTAATGACAGCATCAGTTAACTCACAACGCAATCAAAGCAGCATTTTCCGACTGAAAAATTGCTTCCGCCTTTCGGACTAAGTAGGCGTAAAACTGTGCATATAAATAAGACACAACTAAAACACATCTACACGTGTCATAACATGGCATCGTAGCAACAAGTGCGGCCCGAGGAATCATGTATTAACAACAACAACCACATCCGTCTAACTCCCCGCAGAAACCTGCAACACCTTACTTACTAGCGGTTCCTGGCTTCATTTCTTAAGAATCTTTTAAGCAAGAGTTCGTGACGTTTATCGCACAAACAGGCCTGCAAGTTTTTCAAGTATTTGTTCTCGGTAAACCCTTTCATGTACCAGCCAAAGAATTGATGGAGGATAATATCCATAATACATCATTACGCACGTAAACAGTCGCTCGGCTACACGTAAATATACACTCGCCTACACGTAAACATACACTCGCCTATACGTAAACATACACTCCCCTACATGTAAGCAGATACTCCCCTACATGTAAGCAGACATTCCCCTACATGTAAACAGACACTCGAATACACGTAAACAGGCACTCACCTGCATAAAACATACACGTCCATATATACACGCATGGACACGTAAATATCATCACACTCACATTCTGACTCGCAGAGTTACGTTCATATACTTGCACTGACTCACATACAATTGCACTGACTCACATACACTTTCACTGACTCGTATAAATTTGCACTAATTCATATATACTTGCACTGACTCATATGCATTTCCACTCACATCAATTAAACACGTAAACTTACCCACAGCACACATGCACACAAATACAGAGACACATGCAAAGAAATACCCGCTTAAGGTTAGTACAAATACTTATTGCATTTACTGACGCACACGGCACACAAACACATGTGTTTCCCATATACACTCACAAAATACATACACTCACAAACACATACACTCACAAACATATACACTCACAAACATATATTCACAAACATATACACCCACACGCATATACACTCACATACATATACAATCACAAAAACATACAATCACAAACATATACACTCACAAACATATACACTCACAAACATATACAATCACAAACATATACACTCACAAACATATACACTCACATACATATACAATCACAAAAACATACAATCACAAACATATACACTCACAAACATATACACTCACATACATATACAATCACAAAAACATACAATCACAAACATATACAATCACAAACACATACACTCACAAACATATACACTCACAAACATATACACTCACATACATATACAATCACAAAAACATACAATCACAAACATATACAATCACAAACACATACACTCACAAACATATACACTCACATACATATACAATCACAAAAACATACACTCACAAACAGATACACTATCAAACATATACACTATCAAGCATATACTGACAAAAACATACACTCACAAACACATAAACTTACAAACATATACACTCACAAACATATACACTCACAAACACATACACTCACAAACATATACACTCACAAACATATACACTCACAAACACATACACTCACAAACATATATTCACAAACATATACACCCACACGCATATAGTAACACACATATACATTCACAAACATATACTCACAAACAAATGCACTTCCAAACACACACACTCAAAAACATATACTCACACACACACACACACACACACACACAAACACATACTAACAAACACATATACTCACAAAAACACACACTCACAAACATATATGCTGACGCATAAGTACTCACCATCGTACGCTTACCTCAGTTCCCACGTGCAATCCTTTACTCTCATAAGAACACGTATTCTTAATTCTTACACACAAGTTTTCGTACACACACACACACACACACACACACAGACACACACACACACACACACACACATACACACACACACATACGCACACACACACATACACATACGCACCCGCACTCGCTGTAACTACGACACCACGCCATTTGTTAAACCAAGGCAAGAAAAAAAAGAAAGAAACAAAGAAAAAGAAAGACAAAATGATAAATGAAACAACGAAAAAAAGAAAGAAAGAAAAAAAGAAAGAAAAGAGACAAATAGAAAAAAAGAAAGAAAGAACAAAATGAAAGAAAGAACAAAGAAAGAAAGAAAGAAGAATTACAAAAAGAACGTTAGAAAGCTATAAAGACAGAAAATAAGAAAATAAGACAGAGAAGAAAATATAGAAATATAGAAATATAGACAGCAATACAGACAAATAGACGGACAAAATGGTTAACAAATGGAAAGATGGTAAAACAGAAAAATTGAAAAAATTGAAATATTAAAAACAAGAAACTTACAAAGACAGAAATAAAGATAAACAGATAGAAAATAGTAAGATAGAAAAACGGAAATATAGAAAGATAGAAATGAAGACTGAACGATAGAAAGAAAATATAGAAAGAAAGATCAACAGATAGTCAGATGGGGTCAAGATGCTGACTGTTAGCGTCAGGGCCAGGGAACCAGAGCTGCCAAGACCCTTCTACACCTCCACGCAGTGATTCTGGATAACAGGCTGCAGCAGGGCAGACTGGATAAGGAGAAGGGATCGAAGAGGGAATGCTAACCCGGTACTCAAAAAATGCTTGCTGAAGTCGGGTGTGTTGGACCGAAAGGTGCACATATCGCAGTCAAGCTGTAAACTACGACACAACGCATTCCGTTCTTTTGGACTACATTCTGCTACTTAAGCCCTTTCAGTGTTTGGTAGCGGGAGATTGAAAACGAACGAAGCCAAGCCAAGCCAAATGCAAAATACAAAAAAAAGAAAGATATAAATATAAAAAGACAGACAGGAAGCTTGACAAATATAAATTTTGAGATTAAGAGAAGATAGCCAGAACGACAGAGGCAGAGTGACCTAGAGGTGAATACGTTTGGTTTTCACAATCAAACGCACCAGGCTCGAATCTCACGGTGTCCAGTTTTGCAGACACGAGACGCACCAGGCTCGAATCTCACGGTGTCCAGTTTTGCAGACACGAGACGCACCAGGCTCGAATCTCACAGTGTCCAGTTTTGCAGACACGAGACGCACCAGGCTCGAATCTCACAGTGTCCAGTTTTGCAGACACGAGACGCACCAGGCTCGAATCTCACAGTGTCCAGTTTTGCAGACACGAGATGTTTTCTCAGGGATCGCTTTCCCTAGTACGGAAAGTAATGGCAACCTACCGTACTGCACACACTAGCCAAGAAACTGATAACAGACAAATAGGTGGCGGTTGTAAGAGTGGACGTTCTGCAAAGGGTGTGCTAATCACTTTTTCTAATAAACAGAAAGGCAGAAAGATAAAAATATATGCAGACATTGGCAGGATAGAAAGAAAGACAAAAAGAAAGAAAGAAGGTGGGAGATAGATTGATAGAAAAAAAATTGGAAGAATAATAGCAAATTTAACAGAAAGGCAGAAAGATAAAAATATATGCAGACATTGGCAGGATAGAAAGAAAGACAAAAAAAAAGAAAGGTGAAAGATAGATTGATTGAAAAAATAGGAAGAATAGTA
Organism: Ariolimax columbianus; assembly: GCA_036924085.1. NCBI lineage: Eukaryota > Metazoa > Mollusca > Gastropoda > Stylommatophora > Arionidae > Ariolimax > Ariolimax columbianus. Next base: position 1,081,386 of record JAVGWX010000022.1, on the reverse strand, counting down.
GAAAAATAAACAGATAGATAAAGATAGAAAGATTCAAATATATAAAGAACGTTTGAAAAGAAAGGAAGATTGTTATAAAGATATGAAGATATAAGAAAGAGAGATAGAAAGAAAGATTGACGTACAGAAAGATAGAATGAAATATAGAAAATATAGAAAAACGGTTGAACGATGAGAAGATGAAGAAATGAACATAGAAAGATGGAAAGAAAGAAATAGAAGGAAAGACAAAAAAAGATAACAAAACAAAGAAAGGAAACAAAAAATTTTTTTTTTTGGAAAGAAAGAATGAAAGAAAGAAAGAAAAAGAAAGACAAAAAGATACGAAACAAACAAAGAAAGAAACAAAGAAAGAAAGAAAGAAAAAAGAAAGAAAAAAAAGGAAAAAGAAATACAAAAAGATAACGAAACAAAGAAAGGATAATAGAAAGAAATAAAGAAAATGAAAAAAAGAAATGAAGCTAGGTCAGACACGAAACATACAAATCTTCAACTCGAATGTCAAATCTGTTACGTTGAATGGCACCCCAAACATGGAGAACAAGCAAAAACAGGAACAACGTTTAACAATGAGTTTCTCTACAGAATAAAGAAATTTAATTAGTAAGATAAAATCACAAATGGGGAACTGTTGGAAAGAACCAGATAGATATTGCTGTTAGTTGAGGATAGGGCGGTGGCGTTGGATTGGACACACATCAAGGGTATCAGATGATTTCATTACAAGACAGGCTTTATTCTGGAATACTCACTGCAACAAAATAACAGAGGCATACCACAATACTTTCAAAGAAGAGAGCTCAAAACAAATATTTTTAGAAACAGAGAAGATGTGGACAGAGCTGGAACGGATGGTGGAAACGGACAGGATGGCTTGGTTTATATTTGTTGAAGATCTGAGCGTCACAGTAATCTGGAAGGTTCTGATTTAAATTGATTATTTAATTACTGAAGAAAACAAGACAACGTGTGAGAAAGGATTAAAAAAAACACAATTTGTTATTCGACATTTTTCACATTGCTTTCTTATTCGAAAGATTGATATGGCTGAGGTCTAAAGGTCCCATCGTCACTGCTGTCGCCACGTCGTGTGCCCCATATATTAGTTTATTTAACCTGCAACAGAAATAACAACATATGCCTTACCGAGGATTCGATCCGCTGCCCTGCTTGTCGGCAAGCAGGCATCTAAACCCTTCGGCGACGTGCTACAAAGGTCAAACAGCATCATTACTCATATTCATTGATTGACAGATTGATTGACAGATTGTATTTTTATTCTCTTTGTCTCCATACGAGGAATAGAACAGAACAGAAGGTTAGTGTCCTGACAGTTAGAGTTCTGTCAGCTAGCGTTCTGTCAGTTAGCGTTCTGATAGTTAGCGTCCTGATAGTTAGCATCCTGATAGTTAGCGTTCTGTCAGTTAGCGTTCTGATAATTAGCGTCCTGTCAGTTAGCGTTCTGATAGTTAGCGTCTTGTCAGTTAGCGTCCTGTCAGTTAGCGTCCTGTCAGTTAGCGTTCTGATAGGTTAGCGTCCTGTCAGTTAGCGTTCTGATAGTTAGCGTCTTGTCAGTTAGCGTCCTGTCAGTTAGCGTTCTGATAGTTAGCGTTCTGTCAGTTTAACGTGAACATCATATGAACATGATAGGAACTTGATATAGTTATGATATGAACTTGATATAGACATGATATGAACTTGATATAGACATGATATGAACTTGATATAGACATGATATTAACTTGATATAGACATGATATGAACTTGATATAGACATGATATGGACATGATATGAACATGATATGAATATGATTTGAACATGATATAGACATGATATGTACGGATTGCAAGCCTAACATACAACTTCTGTGGTCTTAGAGTCTTTGTGTCTTTTTTCCTCTGCGTTCGTTCTCAATCTGCCGCTACCAAGTCTTAAACAGGGCTTTGCAAGTAGCAGGATATAGTCTGGAGAAAAGAATGCTCTGTTTATAGTTTGACCGCGATATTTGCATCTTTTGGTCCGACACGTCCGTCTTCGACAGCTTTTAGGGAGTAAAATACAGGATGAGACTGCCAGCGCCATGGACAACCCTATTTACAACATGCTTTGCATGATACTGAGGACTCTTGTATCAACCCTTTACACCAAATCCTGTACACACTTATATGACATAACTTCATACATAACATACGTTTGTCTCTAACAGACAGTAAGATCTTAACTTAAATTTAACTTAACGTCTTTATACTGGTTTAGAAGACTCTGCAGAGTCTGTATACAACCAGTTTCATTTACACTTGATTGCCCTAAAAGCTATTCGCATCCTGAGTGTAATCATGCCCTGTGAGTAAGTAATAGCACCACTGCAAGGTGCAAGACACGCTGTAAAAGTCAAGTAACCCATAGCATTACAGCCGTAGGGGTGTGAGGTGTTAGTGATCTCACATTTCAAAAGCTCGGCTATATAAGGGCAGTAGCCATCTCCTCTCCCTCGCCGCTTTTGCTTCCCGGACTAAACCGGTACCCATTTAAGGCTGGATCGACCCGGGAGCCATTGCGATCTGAAAAAAACATTACCGCCTCAACTGGGGAATGAATCCAAGACCACTCAGATGCGAAGCCAGAGCGCTAACTACTGCGCTACGCGGCTCCACGACACGCTGTAAGAGGCGACTAATTTTGTTTGGGCATGGGACTAGTTATTCCATCGTTTAGAAACTTTTAAACCAAATATACATATTTTCAATGTCCAATGGGTAAAACATATTTCGGACTCGGTCTAGTTTTCCTGTGTTTGTTTTAGCTCTCTTGCCCAAGTGCTAGACAAGTCCCATGATTGGTCTGAGTGCACCAGTGTAGACTTGCATGAGGATTTTAGTTTGTTCGCCCTCTACGATGTTCCAGCCAGTTTTTTTCACCATAGAGAATCGATTTATTGTCTTTGGATTTTCTCTTCTTCTTCTTCTTCTTCTGTGTTCATTCTCAATCTCCCGCTACCAAGCCATGAACAGGGCTTTGCAAGTAGCAGGATGAAATCCAGAGAACGGATTTGCGTTGTGTCGCTAGTTTACAGTTTGCCTGCGATATTTGCACCTTTCGGTCCGACACATCCGTCTTCGGCTTGGGATTTTCTCTATATTTGGTTTCCAGGTGAGTCACGAGGCAAATATGTCTCCGGGGAATGTGGGCGTGTCCAACTGGGGAATTAGTTTATTCTCTAGCGTTTCTGTTATTTTCTCTTTATTTCTAGGGGTGTGTGACATGCGAGTGATGGAGGTTTCGGTGTGTTCTATTTTCATCCCCTAAAATACATTTTAGTTCTTAGTCGACCTGCACTTCTACCTTGGCAGAATACCCTCTTCAGGTTGCAGCTGGATGTAGTCAGATCGGTTAGCATCCTATCAGTTAAATACGTCTAAAGATCCAATTTTATAATGGCTTATATACATCTAAATTTTTAATTTTAGCATCGCTTAGAAACATCTAAATAACTCATTTTTATCATCACTTGTAAACATCTAAATTTTATCACCGTTATATTCAAAGTTCTAGTTTTTCTCAGTTTCAGACTGATTCAGGTGGCTTAAACTCCGGCTTAGCAACCAGAAAGTTTGGCTTTCATTCAAAGTTGGCGGACGGCGTGGCCTAGTGGTTAAGTAGCACGGCTCACAATCCGAAGGTGCTGAGATCCCCATCACAGCACCGCCGTTACCCCGGAAGCAAACCCTTAGAAAATGCAGGAGGAAGCAGACCCTTACATAAACTGAATGCTGAAGTCGGATGCACTGAGCCGACAGGCGAAAAATTAAAACCAGAGTGCAACGCACACCCCCTTGGGGATTAGAGAAATAAGGCGAACGCAAAAAAGAAAATAAAAAAAAATTCAAATTTGAGGATGAAAATGATGCATTCTACGACAAGGAAATAACACTTGACAACTGTTAATAAGCCCAGGGCTTTATTATGGCAACCAGTTTCTATCCTGTTGCAAATCTGTACATACAGTCTCACATCTTTCAGTCCATCTACTTCTTCCTTCCCTCCCACTTGATATTGTCTCCATTGTATTATTCTCCATTCTATCCATTAATGTCCAATGGTTTGTTATGTAACATTACAATTATTATTATTAGTTATTGCTGATTTATAACTACTGCTATTATTTGTATTATCGATCTACCTGCCTTCAATCCACTTTTGGCATTAGACGTCGTGGGGAAGTGTGACCTTCTTTGTTTTATATTATTTTAGCAGGTGAAAATCCGCAGGTGACTTGCAAGGTCAATACCAGTATCTGTTACCAACCGTTTTGTTGTTCAGGTCAGGTCATCCCGTAACCGGTGAGGTCGTTGGTGCACACATGAAGACATCTTCACAACGCCACGTCACCCTTCTCTGTCAGCGGCCGCTGCCTGTGACTCTTCTGGTCGGAGATTTGCCCATTCTTTTATGTTGTCCTCCCATCTTTTTTTGGGCCGGCCTCTTCGTCGTCTGCCTTGTACCTTTCCGTGGAGGATCGTATTTGCAAGACCAGTTGATCTCGATATGTGACCGTACCAAGCGAGTTTCCTTCTTTTGACAGTTGCCAAGAGGTCTTCAAAAGGCCCTTTTGCTGTTGTAATTCTATCTCGTATTACCTCATTTGTATCTCAATCTTTGTACGTGACGCTTAAACGCTTCGGAAACATATCATCTCCAAGGCCTGTATTCTTTGCTGAATGTCAGATATAACTGTCTATGTTTCACAAGCATAGAGTAATATTGACAGGACCAATCTACGCATTAACAAACGTTAGGTTGCTAGCCCCTGGCATATACGATCGCCTATTTTTTAGACTGGGGGGGGGGTGGAAACGTGGGGATTCCGTTGCGAAGTCGTTAAGCCGTCGGCTTCGTGATAAGGTAGTGTGGGTTCGATTCCGTACTCCACCGTCTTTTTTCACGGGTGCTTGATGCGGAGTCCCCTGTATCTCGTAGTCGCCCCCTAGTCGTCTTGTCTTTGACTTGCTACTGGGGTCGGGTGGCACGAGACGAGAGAATGAGGATAAAGAGTAGCGCAGTTAATCCTTACTAAAAATAACGCTAGCAAAATTAATTATGCCATCATCGTCTACGATGGACGGCGGCCTTTTGCCTTTTCTTGGGAGTGGAAGCGTAAATTAAGGCAAAGTAGATCCGCATCATGTCAGGAGCCATCTATGTCTCTCCGCTAACCACATAACCTTATATTATAGCCACACAATGCCCTCTTTGCGACACATTATCTGTGGCGAAGATTGGCTAGCTCTGCAAATTCATTGCGATTGTTCGCCAATTTCATGATGGCATGATGGCTCGTATACTGAATGGGGGAGAATTGTTTGTAGCCTTCCCAGTCCCCACCGGTGTTGAATAGGGTTGTGCGCTGACACTCTTTAGCGTGGGCTGTGAAACTATGCTTACTAATGGTGTAGATAACGCAGCTGCTGGCATTCATTTCAGATATACACGACGAATGGTCAACTGTTCGCCCCGAAGCACATGAGATTCTATACCAAGAGAAGTCGCGATCTTGGATTTCCTGTTCGCGGACTATTGCTCCCTCAACACTTGCTCAGAAAAAGATATACAGTCCACTGTGACTGAGTTCTCGGTGGCGTGCAGTAACTTTGGTCTCGCGATCAACACTAGGAAATATAGGTACTCTTCCAGCCAATCCCTAGGGAGGTAGTACATAATCTGCTCCAGATCAGGACAAAGTGCCTAACTGTGAGATCTTTGGAAAAATTAACCTGTTAAGCTTCTGAAAACAGCTAGGCTAAGGTGGATTGGACACTTTCTTCGTGTGCCAAATGGTCGCTACCCGAAGCAGTTGTTATTTGGTGAGCTCATAACAGGCAGACGATATCTGGGGACGGAGGAGGGAGGATGGCAGAAGACACGCTTCAGAAACTTTTCGAAAATTTATCTGAAACTCTTCAATACTGATGTCACATCCTGGGAGATGCTTACACAAAACCGTACCACCTGGTGTGCTAGTATCACCGATGCTGCTCAGATTGCAGAGAGTGCAACCCTCACAGAGGCTCAGCGAAAGCAACAAACTCGACATTTCCACGGCTCTCTACATGTGTGCCCTGAATGTAGCAGGGTATACCGCTCCAGGATTGGTCTTTACAGCCGAGAACACATTTCGCAGCAATGGTATCATGCTGTCGCCATCTTGTCTTGTTGTAACAGTTCCCGCCGGAGCAAGGGGAGTTTAGGATGCCTGAACATGTTAAAGCTTAAAGCTACATGAATGCATGTCAAGGTCAACTCACCGTCTCAGCAAAGGAGAACAGAGTTGGGTTAAGGAATGTGGACAGGTAGAAACTGACCACTGGCCTTCCGATTTTGGTAGGGGGAGATTGATTGACAGACGAAATTGGCAGCGAGGCTTGCTGCGAGAGAATGAGTGACAGGTCTGCAAAGTGTTTCGTTCCAATTGGGATTGAAGATGACCATACCTGAGATCGATTGGTCAAGCTCTGGCCTTGCTTGAGGATATATAACTCGAGACAAAGTTTAGCTCGGGTGGCTGGAGGAGAGATGGAGAGTGAGGGAGAGAGAGAGGCTGTATGGGGGAAAGTGAGAGAGAGAGACTGAATGTAGATAGTATGTTTTACTCACCGACTTAGATAGAGGAGCGATTGATAGACTGTTGGACGAATGTTTAGTGATAGAACAGGGTCGCTCAAATAGGTGAATGAGTTTTGCATTAATAGATAATGTGAAAGTGTGTTTGTAAGCAAGGACACATTGTGAACGAGTTATGTCGAGATCGCCCGCCTGAGGGGATTTCAGTGAGGAAGAGTATTTCTTCTTCTTCTGCGTACACAGTCAGACAGTAACCATTATTTTTTCGAAAAAAGCAGCGGTCATCCTGAGACTTTCGCCACTACCATACAGCTTGTCTTGCAGTTCCACTGGCAATGGCCACATCTGCTCTCTCTGATCCTCGTATGTCGGGCAGTTCTGCAGCAGATGTTCAGTGGTCATTTTACCAGTACCGCACGGGCATTCGTCGGTACACCCTATCTTCAGTTTGTTGAATAGGTGGTACCTCAGTCTGTTGTGGCCAGTGCGAAGTCTGAAGACAACGACCTGCTCTCTTCGGTTCAACTGGTAATAGGCATCGTTTTTGGTGTAACCAGTATGTTCGGTTTCCCATTTGGACATGTATCTGGCTTTGATAAGCCGTTTTGACTCTTCGTACGTCATACTGGTATCTGTTTGTGGTAGTCTTGCACCTTCTTTTGCCAGTCTATCGGCCTCCTCGTTTCCTTGGATGTTGCAGTGTGACGGAACCCACTGTATCACCACCCTTTTTGGTGCGGACTGCTGGCACAGTTTGCAGAGTGCTGCTCTTAAGTCATTAAGCTCAGTGTTCTTCTGGCTTTTTAGCGCTGTGACTACTTCGAGAGCATCTGTCAGCAAGACTATATGGCTCTCATTTTCACTGTGTGTTGCCATTTCTTCCACTGCCGCCCTCAGTGCCTCTGCCTCTGCTCTGAAATTGCTTGTGTACTTACCAGTAGCGAATGACAGTGTTATATTTGTGCCATTTGGTAGGTTCAGGAATGCTCCTGCCCCTCCGTTCTGTGTAGTGTTTGTTACAGAACCGTCGGTGTATGCATGGGTCCAGTCCATGCTTGGGTAGCTTTTCGTTATGAAGCTTAGGGTAGTGTCTCTCCTTTCTTTCTCACTCTGGCAGTTTTTGTTTGCAATACCTGGTATATTTTCTACCACCTCTGGAAATATATCCTGCCTCCAAGTAGGTTTTCGTACAGTAGTGATGGGTTTTGGTGTTGTTAGTGCGTTTGTGGGATCTTCGTGCATCTTTGCTTTGGCTATTTCTGCAAAGTTTCTCCGCTTCAGTTTCCCATTTCCCAGATTGTTTAGTCTCTGGTACATTGGATGGTCCGTCAGTCTTCGGAGTTTCTCTGACTGCAGCTGGGCTCTGCAGTCTCTTCTATCGGTCATGGATTGCAGTCTTGTAATCTTTTCAAGTTCTACAATTGGCGTTGACTTCATGCCACCTGTTATGATTCTCATGGCTTGGTTTTGAAGTTTGTTAACTTTATCGAAGTTCGCCTTCGCTGCTGTTGTCCATGCCGCAATGCCATACTCGAGAACTGGTCTCACTCTTCCAGTGTACAGTTTCTTTAGTATGCTTTCGTCTGCTCCCCAGCTTGTGCCAGCAAGTTTCCTCATGATCGCCATTCTTTCTCTGGCTTTCATTCGGTTTCTCTCAATCTGACTTTTCCATGTCATGCGGGAAGAGTATTTGATAAGGTGTGTTGAAGACGCAGTTAAGGCGATGTGTGTGTGATGTAATTGCAAGGCAATAGAACTGGGTTTTTTAGATAGTTGGGAATTCCATCAATAGCTAATGCTTACAATTCCCGTTATAGTAGAATGTTTAGTTAAGATGATGTGTATTATATTGTGTTTGTAATTTCTCTACTCATTCGATGATATGAGTATGATTTAATAAATATGCCACCTGCTGTGTGATATGTCATTTACTGAGTATGGTCATGATGATGTGGATGAGTGTGAGAATGTTCTAAGTTAGATCACGGCCAGCAGAGGGTCTGCTACACGTTATTATTATTTTGGTGCCTGTTGACCACGGATAGTCGTGGTAGATTTATAAATATAGTGCGTGTGTAGCTATAGATCTTGATTTGCATGTTTAACACAAGTGTCGCAGTTATATATAACTTGTGTGTGTAGTTAGAAATAGAGGAGTAGCTAGTGGTTAGAGTGTTAGTACCATAGACAGCTTTTACAATCATCTGACTGGTAAGTGTGACATTTTTCTTCCACCCATTGTTGTATTATTGACAAGATTTTGTGCGTACTTGACAGTCTTGTAAATTTTTTTGGTGGGCCAGACGGGTTTATTCAATATGTCGAGGTTGGACAATGTTAAACAATGTTATCATTGTCTAGCTTTTGGACATTTGTCTATAGGATGCCCAAATATAATTCGGAATACGATCGTTGTCTGGAGAAAAGGACTGTTTGTCAAAAACAAGCCTTTCATGGCACGAGCTACTGTCAGCATTAAGTTGAAGGACAGAAGTCAACTACAAAACCAGCTAAGACAACTAACAGGCAGAGTTATTCGGCTGGAAAGACAGGAAAACGACCTCCAATGGAAGCTGCGACAGCTGTTTTCAACAGTTTGAAAACAGAGCTTTCAAACCAGCTAGGAAGGAGAGAAGAAATCAAGAAATCACAGAAGTATACACGGTCCAGTATTTTGGAAGGGGACAGAGTGGTAGGAAAGTGAGTAGGAAGCCCGTCCAACTTCCACATTCCGATCCGTGGAGGGACAGAGGTGGAAATCTCAGGACGGACGAGTGTGTACGGCTTGACAGAGGTGGCGAAAAGTAAGTGTTTGACCCAGGTGGAGAGGCCAAGTCAAGGGAGAGGAGGAGGAATGGTTGGGCAGAAGTTTGAATCGGGCAGATTCTTAGCCCACGAGAGGCCTTTGGCACGGTTACAGATGGAGAGGCAGGACAGGAGCTATTAAAGAGACTTTGAGCACGAGGCGGATGGACGGAAAGAAAGAGATACAGGTTTTGTGTATCCAGAAAAGTTAGTGACGGAGGGCAGGTTACGCAATTCAAACGAGACAAACGTTCGCTCAGAGGTCCAGATGAAAAGTTTAATCGGACAATGTAGGCCGAGAATTCTGGAAGAGGGTATTACGTCGATTAACATGGTCGGGTGTGCTGAAAGGGGCCAAGTTTAGCAGGAACTTGTGGTCAAGCCTGGTAGAACATTAGTTGAAGTCGACGAAGAATCGAACAAGGAAATAGTCGAAGATTCGTCAGATAAAGAAGAAAGGAGAGGGGGAGGAATGGTGGCAGGGCCAGCTATGGTTTCGTGCCCACCCACGCCAGGTCCTAGCCATGCGGGAGAAGTGGTTGAACAGACCGAAAGAAGGGACAACCCTTCGGCCACCGAGGAAGGAAGTGGAAATGACGCACAGTTGGAATGCGAAACGGACGCACCAACAGCAGCCAACAAAAGAGGAACAGAGTTTCTAAGGAAAACGAAGAAAAGGGAAAGACAGGTTAACCACAGCCAGGACAGCGAACCAGTCATCGAAGCAAAGATGAAAAGATCTCAGTTCGAGATAAACCAACAGTCAAACGAACAGTGTGAAAGGTCTTTCCCACAAATAGTGAATACAGATGGACGGAAGGCTGAAGTAGCGGACGATGTAAGTGAACGTAACACTACCAGAGAACCGGTGGGTACGAACCAAACAACCGTGAAACAAACAGACCAGACGATGGGCGTTTTACAGGAGGAAATCGCGCAGCAATCAGAGACAGCTGATGGGGCAACGCATAGTCTGGTTAAAATAAGCAGTAGTGATAAGAAACGGTTGATACAATTTTTACTGACGCTTGCCAAAAACATGGAAATCAGAAATGGAATTAGGTAAAGTCGTGTGGAGTACTTACACACATGGGCTATCATGTGAAACTCCAGTTAATGTATGCATTTGCATAAAATTTGTTTCATCTACCGTTATCCTTGGGAAACGGAGATTTGGATAATTAGGGGGTAGGGTATAGAGATGGAGGAATGACCAGATGTTAAAAATTCCTTTGAATTCGTTGTCTGAAGTTCACGCCAGACAATGAGCGGACGGTCAGTCTGAAGCGAAGACTGACCGAGATCAAAGGGACATTTCTGACCAGAGAAACGACCAGAACGGACAAGAGACGCAGGATAGCTGGATGCGCCAGGTAATGACTACGCGACGCAGGTTAACACGTGGACGTGATGTTGCGGTCCAAATCTGACCAGGTGCTTTGATGCGGGGAATTTGGGGAAACAGCGGTGAATTAGTTAGATCACAACACTCGGTTTTGATTCCTCGTGACAAAGACGGCCAGAAGTTAAAGGGGCTATCCAACTTTCACAAAGACTGCACCTGGACTAGTAGGGTTACAGCATGACGTAATTCGACAGGTGGACGATTCGGTTTTTGACTTTTGACTCAGACATAGTTTAGTATCTGATTAAATTAGAACTTAGTCATAGTTTAGTGACATAGTTTAGTATCTGATTAAGTTACAACTTAGTCATAGTTTAGGGACATAGTTTAGTACCTGATTAAGTTAGAACTTAGTCATAGTTTAGTATCTTTTGAAGGGGGCATTAACAGGTGCTCATCTGTGGGGCACGAGCAGGAGTGAAGGTTGATGGCACTTGGTCATGTTTATGTGTGTAAATATTTTGATGGTGTGGGTTTTTGACTAATGGTATTACTTGCATTTTTAGTGGGTTGTATGGTCAACATAGTATGCATTGAATTTTTCTTTAATTTGTTGTTGTTTTGTTGTTTAAACATGATTACATATCCTGACAGTATCAAAGTGTGATACTTACGGACTGAAATACTGATATCATGAGTATGCGTGCAAATATTTTGACATTTGTATTTAGTGTTTGGGTTTCGACATTGCATGCATACATTTGTCTTTAATTTGTTGTTTTTTTGTTGTTGTTGTTGTTGAATCATCATGTTTACAGGTATTTTATACAGGTTATATAGGTGATCTACAGAGCAGTATATCTCATCCAGACTGTAGGACTCCGCAAACTGGTCACCACGAGTTCCAGAATAAGAACTAGCATGTGAACACTGAGCTGGCCGACTTAATGGCACTTAGTGTTGTAACAGTAGATGTTACTGACTTGTTATGGTGTATATTTTATCACATGTATGTGGAGTCTTTGCAGAGAAGACTATGTTGATCAGAAGTTGTAATATTGATTATGACATATGTTGTCGAATATCGTTTTTGTGGGAAACATAAAGAATTTTGCTGTTTTCTTTGAGAGGGGATAGCTGTCAAGAGAGACAATGTTAACTAGCCCGAGGATAACCCACGTAAACTCGTGGCCTCACAGGAGTTAGTATGAAGTGAATCGTCGGCCAGGCGTGTAATGAGACCGCCTGAGAAAATTGACCTAAACTGGTCGTGTGTAACAATGAAGGTTCGTGTCCTTAGAGGAAGGCACGGGAATAGGGCGAGGTATGTTGACCTCAAATGAGTAAGGAGAATTCCTTAAGGTGTTTCTGTTTTGATGAGTTAAAGGTCCCGCAGGGACAGACTTGGGTGTATTTGACTGCAAAACGATGTAAAAGTGGTGGCTTGTGTTGTAAAAACGATTAGCCACAGTGTTTTTCTTCTGCTTGTATTGATTGTGTATGTATTACAAAAAGTTTATATGTATCAAATGACATGTCTTTTATGCATGTACGATGTGAGTAGATAGTATGTTTTACTCACCGACTTAGATAGAGGAGCGATTGATAGACTGTTGGACGAATATTTAGTGATAGAACAGGGTCGCTCAAATAGGTGAATGAGTTTTGCATTAATAGATAATGTGAAAGTGTGTTTGTAAGCAAGGACACATTGTGAACGAGTTATGTCGAGATCGCCCGCCTGAGGGGATTTCAGTGAGGAAGAGTATTTGATAAGGTGTGTTGAAGACGCAGTTAAGGCGATGTGTGTGTGATGTAATTGAAAGGCAATAGAACTGGGTTTTTTAGATAGTTGGGAATTCCATCAATAGCTAATGCTTACAATTCCCGTTTTAGTAGAATGTTTAGTTAAGATGATGTGTATTATATTGTGTTTGTAATTTCTCTACTCATTCGATGATATGAGTATGATTTAATAAATATGCCACCTGTTGTGTGATATGTCATTTACTGAGTATGGTCATGATGATGTGGATGAGTGTGAGAATGTTCTAAGTTAGATCACGGCCAGCAGAGGGTTTGTTACATTGTGTTGGGCAACTATTATTATTATCTTTGTACATATTCCATTTGAGGGTTTATGAACTTCTTTGGTATCCAATAGTGTCTAAAACAAACTACCAAAGAGTACTTCAATCCACACAGTCAACGTCTTCTTAGTCTATAAAATGTGCCTAAAGGGATGGTTGGCATTAAGTTCTTTGTTCTACTAAGCTGCATAGAGTATCTCTATGATCTGTGCAAACACTTAATACTATAGCTGTGTTCGTTCTCAATCTCTCCCTACCAAGCCCCCAACAGGGCTTTGCAAGTAACAGGATGTAGTTCGGAGAACGGAATGCGTTGTGTCGCTAGCTTACAGCTTGACTGCGATATTTGCACATTTCGGTCCGACACATCAGCCTTCGGCAGTCTGCAAATTTCAATTTTGTTTCTTCAAATCGTACCGGTACCACCAATAATATTTCCACGACCACCCAAAGGGGCCGCCACCCGTAGTTTGAGAAGCCCTGTGTTAGATCATACAATGACACAGTTTGCGCACTTTAGAGTACAACGACCCTTGAAAACTCTTAACATCTAATGTTGTCTCTCTATTAAAATATTAGTGAATATTTGCACAATCGATTTCAATCCTGTTCGTATTTACTTCATTATTATACAAATACGCGTTGAACTGACCGAATTTCAAAAACGCAGTGTGGATTCTTAAAACTGAAAACATCCTGGAGTTATAATTACCTGCTAAACCAATTATTCTCAAAATGTGCGGCGCAACACCCTTTCGGTTTACAAGGGGACGCGAAACATTCCAATATTTTCACTGAAATGACAATTGAGCACACTTCAACTTTTAAATAAGCTAATATTCTGGCTTAGGGCGCCGTGTACAAATTATAGAACACTATGGGTGCCGTGGACCGATAGAGTTTGGGAACCACTGCACTAAATAAAACAAGGCTAACATTTCTATAGCTCGAGTGCCGTGTTGTTAAAATGTCTTGGGGATATTTAGAGACTAGATCATTAAAAAGACAGGTCTCACTAGAGTGTACATGATGAAAGAATTAGAGTCGCAGTACGATATGGACCCATGATGAGTTTTAATGGAATAAGAGTTTTACTACAGAGTGGGCTACGTGATCAAAGTTTTAATGGAATAAGAGTTTTACTACAGAGTGGGCTACGTGATCAAAGTTTTAATGGAATAAGAGTCTTACTACAGAGTGGGCTACGTGATGAAAGTTTTAATGGAATAAGAGTCTTACTACAGAGTGGGCTACGTGATCAAAGTTTTAATGGAATAAGAGTCTTACTACAGAGTGGGCTACGTGATGAAAGTTTTAATGGAATAAGAGTTTTACTACAGAGTGGGCTACGTGATGAAAGTTTTAATGGAATAAGAGTCTTACTACAGAGTGGGCTACGTGATGAAAGTTTTAATGGAATAAGAGTCTTACTACAGAGTGGGCTACGTGATGAAAGTTTTAATGGAATAAGAGTCTTACTACAGAGTGGGCTACGTGATGAAAGTTTTAATGGAATAAGAGTCTTACTACAGAGTGGGCTACGTGATCAAAGTTTTAATGGAATAAGAGTCTTACTACAGAGTGGGCTACGTGATGAAAGTTTTAATGGAATAAAAGTCTTACTACAGAGTGGGCTACGTGATCAAAGTTTTAATGGAATAAGAGTTTTACTACAGAGTGGGCTACGTGATCAAAGTTTTAATGGAATAAGAGTTTTACTACAGAGTGGGCTACGTGATCAAAGTTTTAATGGAATAAGAGTTTTACTACAGAGTGGGCTACGTGATCAAAGTTTTAATGGAATAAGAGTTTTACTACAGAGTGGGCTACGTGATCAAAGTTTTAATGGAATAAGAGTTTTACTACAGAGTGGGCTACGTGATCAAAGTTTTAATGGAATAAGAGTTTTACTACAGAGTGGGCTACGTGATCAAAGTTTTAATGGAATAAGAGTCTTATTACAGCGTGGGTCACATTAAAGTTTTAATGGAATAAGAGTCTTATTACAGCGTGGGTCGCATTAACGTTTTAATGGAATAAGAGTCTTATTACAGCGTGGGTCGCATTAACGTTTTAATGGAATAAGATCGCACGCAGATAAATATTGATTTAACAATAGCCGCATATAGACAATGTTGAAATAGCATGAGCTACAGGAAGGCAATGTTCATAGATCACGGGCCGCATGTAGGCGATGCTGATAAAACAAAAGCCGGGTGTAGACAGTGTTAATAGATCAAGGCACAAATGTAGACATTGATGGAAAAAAGGGGTCGCATGTTGACACGTTTGTTGGAATAAGAGGGTGACATGACGACATGTTTGTTGGAGTAAGGGGGCAACGTAAAGACACGTTTGTTGGAGTAACGGGAAACGTGAAGACACGTTTGTTGGAGTAAGGGAGAACGTGAAGACACGTTCGTTGAAATAAGGGGGCAACGTGAAGACACGTTTGTTGGAGTAAGGGAACAACGTGAAGACACGTTTGTTGGAGTAAGGGAACAACGTGAAGATACGTTTGTTGGAGTAACGGGGAACGTGAAGACACGTTTGTTGGAGTAGCGGGGAACGTAAAGACACGTTTGTTGGAGTAACGGGGAACGTGAAGACACGTTTGTTGGAGTAAGGGGGAACGTGAAGACACGTTTGTTGGAGTAACGGAGACCGTGAAGACGCGTTTTTTGGAGTAACGGGGAACGTGAAGACACGTTTGTTGGAGTAACGGGGAACATGAAGACGCGTTTGTTGGAGTAACGGGGAACGTGAGGACACGTGTGTTGGTGTAAGGGAGAACGTGAAGACACGTTCGTTGGAGTAAGGGGGCAACGTGAAGACACGTTTGTTGGAGTAAGGGAACAACGTGAAGATACGTTTGTTGGAGTAACGGGGAACGTGAAAACACGTTTGTTGGAGTAGCGGGGAACGTGAAGACACGTTTGTTGGAGTAAGCGTAAAACGTGAAGACACGTTTGTTGGAGTAACGGGGAACGTGAAGACACGTTTGTTGGAATAAGGGGGAACGTGAAGACACGTTTGTTGGAGTAAGAGGACAACGTAAAGACAAGTTTGTTGGAGTAAGGGGACAACGTGAAGATACGTTTGTTGGAGTAGCGGGGAACGTGAAGACACGTTTGTTGGAGTAACGGGGAACGTAAAGACACGTTTGTTGGAGTAAGGGGGAACGTGAAGACACGTTTGTTAGAGTAAGGGGGAAGGTGAAGACACGTTTGTTGGAGTAACGGGGACCGTGAAGACGCGTTTTTTGGAGTAACGGGGATCGTGAAGACACGTTTGTTGGAGTAACGGGGAACATGAAGACGCGTTTGTTGGAGTAACGGGGAACGTGAAGACACGTGTGTTGGAGTAAGGGAGAACGTGAAGACACGTTCGTTGGAGTAAGGGGGCAACGTGAAGACACGTTTGTTGGAGTAAGGGAACAACGTGAAGATACGTTTGTTGGAGTAACGGGGAACGTGAAGACACGTTTGTTCGAGTAAGCGTACAACGTGAAGACACGTTTGTTGGAGTAACGGGGAACGTGAAGACACGTTTGTTGGAGTAAGGGGGAACGTGAAGACACGTTTGTTGGAGTAAGAGGACAACGTAAAGACAAGTCTGTTGGAGTAAGGGGACAACGTAAAGACACGTTTGTTGGAGTAACGGGGAACGTGAAGACACGTTTGTTGGAGTAAGGGGACAACGTAAAGACACGTTTGTTGGAGTAACGGGGAACGTGAAGACACGTTTGTTGGAGTAAGCGTACAACGTGAAGACACGTTTGTTGGAGTAACGGGGAACGTGAAGACACGTTTGTTGGAGTAATCGTACAACGTGAAGACACGTTTGTTGGAGTAACGGGGAACGTGAAGACACGTTTGTTGGAGTAAGGGGGAACGTGAAGACACGTTTGTTGGAGTAACGGGGAACGTGAAGACACGTTTGTTGGAGTAAGGGGACAACGTGAAGACACGTTTGTTGGAGTAACGGGGAACGTGAAGACGCGTTTGTTGGAGTAACGGGGAACGTGAAGACACGTTTGTTGGAGTAACGGGGAACGTAAAGACACGTTTGTTGGAGTAAGGGGGAACGTGAAGACATGTTTGTTGGAGTAAGGGGACAACGTGAAGACACATTTGTTGGAGTAAGGGGACAACGTGAAGACACGTTTGTTGGAGTAACGGGGAACGTGAAGACACGTTTGTTGGAGTAAGGGGGAACGTGAAGACACGTTTGTTAGAGTAAGGGGGAAGGTGAAGACACGTTTATTGGAGTAACGGGGACCGTGAAGACGCGTTTTTTTGGAGTAACGGGGAACGTGAAGACACGTTTGTTAGAGTGAGGGGAAACGTGAAGACACGTTTGTTGGAGTAAGGGGGAACGTGAAGACACGTTTGTTGGAGTAACGGGGACAACGTGAAGACACGTTTGTTGGAGTAACGGGGAACATGAAGACGCGTTTGTTGGAGTAACGGGGAACGTGAAGACACGTGTGTTGGAGTAAGGGAGAACGTAAAGACACGTTCGTTGGAGTAAGGGGGCAACGTGAAGACACGTTTGTTGGAGTAAGGGAACAACGTGAAGATACGTTTGTTGGAGTAACGGGGAACGTGAAGACACGTTTGTTGGAGTAGCGGGGAACGTGAAGACACGTTTGTTGGAGTAACGGGGAACGTGAAGACACGTTTGTTGGAGTAAGCGTACAACGTGAAGACACGTTTGTTGGAGTAACGGGGAACGTGAAGACACGTTTGTTGGAGTAAGGGGGAACGTGAAGACACGTTTGTTGGAGTAAGAGGACAACGTGAAGACAAGTTTGTTGGAGTAACGGGGAACGTGAAGCCACGTTTCTTGGAGTAAGGGGACAACGTGAAGACACGTTTGTTGGAGTAACGGGGAACATGAAGACGCGTTTGTTGGAGTAACGGGGAACGTGAAGACACGTTTGTTGGAGTAAGGGGGAACGTGAAGACACGTTTGTTGGAGTAAGAGGACAACCCAAAGACAAGTTTGTTGGAGTAAGGGGACAACGTGAAGATACGTTTGTTGGAGTAGCGGGGAACGTGAAGACACATTTGTTGGAGTAACGGGGAACGTGAAGACACGTTTGTTGGAGTAAGAAGGGAACGTGAAGACACGTTTGTTAGAGTAAGGGGGAAGGTGAAGACACGTTTGTTGGAGTAACGGAGACCGTGAAGACGCGTTTTTTGGAGTAACGGGGATCGTGAAGACACGTTTGTTGGAGTAACGGGGAACATGAAGACGCGTTTGTTGGAGTAACGGGGAACGTGAAGACACGTGTGTTGGAGTAAGGTAGAACGTGAAGACACGTTCGTTGGAGTAAGGGGGCAACGTGAAGACACGTTTGTTGGAGTAAGGGAACAACGTGAAGATACGTTTGTTGGAGTAACGGGGAACGTGAAGACACGTTTGTTCGAGTAAGCGTACAACGTGAAGACACGTTTGTTGGAGTAACGGGGAACGTGAAGACACGTTTGTTGGAGTAAGGGGGAACGTGAAGACACGTTTGTTGGAGTAAGAGGACAACGTAAAGACAAGTTTGTTGGAGTAAGGGGACAACGTAAAGACACGTTTGTTGGAGTAACGGGGGAACGTGAAGACATGTTTGTTGGAGTAAGGGGACAACGTGAAGACACATTTGTTGGAGTAAGGGGACAACGTGAAGACACGTTTGTTGGAGTAACGGGGAACGTGAAGACACGTTTGTTGGAGTAAGGGGGAACGTGAAGACACGTTTGTTAGAGTAAGGGGGAAGGTGAAGACACGTTTATTGGAGTAACGGGGACCGTGAAGACGCGTTTTTTGGAGTAACGGGGAACGTGAAGACACGTTTGTTAGAGTGAGGGGAAACGTGAAGACACGTTTGTTGGAGTAAGGGGGAACGTGAAGACACGTTTGTTGGAGTAACGGGGACAACGTGAAGACACGTTTGTTGGAGTAACGGGGAACATGAAGACGCGTTTGTTGGAGTAACGGGGAACGTGAAGACACGTGTGTTGGAGTAAGGGAGAACGTAAAGACACGTTCGTTGGAGTAAGGGGGCAACGTGAAGACACGTTTGTTGGAGTAAGGGAACAACGTGAAGATACGTTTGTTGGAGTAACGGGGAACGTGAAGACACGTTTGTTGGAGTAGCGGGGAACGTGAAGACACGTTTGTTGGAGTAACGGGGAACGTGAAGACACGTTTGTTGGAGTAAGCGTACAACGTGAAGACACGTTTGTTGGAGTAACGGGGAACGTGAAGACACGTTTGTTGGAGTAGTGGGGAACGTGAAGACACGTTTGTTGGAGTAACGGGGAACGTGAAGACACGTTTGTTGGAGTAAGGGGACAACGTGAAGACACGTTTGTTGGAGTAACGGGGAACGTGAAGACACGTTTGTTGGAGTAAGCGTACAACGTGAAGACACGTTTGTTGGAGTAACGGGGAACGTGAAGACACGTTTGTTGGAGTAATCGTACAACGTGAAGACACGTTTGTTGGAGTAACGGGGAACGTGAAGACACGTTTGTTGGAGTAAGGGGGAACGTGAAGACACGTTTGTTGGAGTAACGGGGAACGTGAAGACACGTTTGTTGGAGTAAGGGGACAACGTAAAGACACGTTTGTTGGAGTAACGGGGAACGTTAAGACGCGTTTGTTGGAGTAACGGGGAACGTGAAGACACGTTTGTTGGAGTAACGGGGAACGTGAAGACACGTTTGTTGGAGTAGCGGGGAACGTGAAAACACGTTTGTTGGAGTAACGGGGAACGTGAAGACATGTTTGTTGGAGTAAGGGGACAACGTGAAGACATATTTGTTGGAGTAAGGGGACAACGTGAAGACACGTTTGTTGGAGTAACGGGGAACGTGAAGACACGTTTGTTGGAGTAGCGGGGAACGTGAAAACACGTTTGTTGGAGTAACGGGGAACGTGAAGACACGTTTGTTGGAGAAAGGGGGAACGTGAAGACACGTTTGTTAGAGTAAGGGGGAAGGTGAAGACACGTTTATTGGAGTAACGGGGACCGTGAAGACGCGTTTTTTGGAGTAACGGGGAACGTGAAGACACGTTTGTTAGAGTGAGGGGAAACGTGAAGACACGTTTGTTGGAGTAAGGGGGAACGTGAAGACACGTTTGTTGGAGTAACGGGGACAACGTGAAGACACGTTTGTTGGAGTAACGGGGAACATGAAGACGCGTTTGTTGGAGTAACGGGGAACGTGAAGACACGTGTGTTGGAGTAAGGGAGAACGTGAAGACACGTTTGTTGGAGTAAGGGGGCAACGTGAAGACACGTTTGTTGGAGTAAGGGAACAACGTGAAGATACGTTTGTTGGAGTAACGGGGAACGTGAAGACACGTTTGTTGGAGTAGCGGGGAACGTGAAGACACGTTTGTTGGAGTAACGGGGAACCTGAAGACACGTTTGTTGGAGTAAGCGTACAACGTGAAGACACGTTTGTTGGAGTAACGGGGAACGTGAAGACACGTTTGTTGGAGTAAGGGGGAACGTGAAGACACGTTTGTTGGAGTAAGAGGACAACGTGAAGACAAGTTTGTTGGAGTAACGGGGAACGTGAAGCCACGTTTGTTGGAGTAAGGGGACAACGTGAAGACACGTTTGTTGGAGTAACGGGGAACGTGAAGACGCGTTTGTTGGAGTAACGGGGAACGTGAAGACACGTTTGTTGGAGTAACGGGGAACGTAAAGACACGTTTGTTGGAGTAAGGGGGAACGTGAAGACATGTTTGTTGGAGTAAGGGGACAACGTGAAGACACATTTGTTGGAGTAAGGGGACAACGTGAAGACACGTTTGTTGGAATAACGGGGAACGTGAATACACGTTTGTTGGAGTAAAGGGGAACGTGAAGACACGTTTGTTGGAGTAATGGGGCAACGTGAAGACACGTTTGTTGGAGTAACGGGGAACGTGAAGACACGATTGTTGGAGTAAGGGGGCAACGTGGAGACATTTTTGTTGGAACAAGGCAACATGAAGACATGTTTGTTGGAGAAGGCAACATGAAGACATGTTTGTTGGACAAGGCAACATTAAGACATGTTTGTTGGACAAGGCAACATGAAGACATGTTTGTTGGACAAGGCAACATGAAGACATGTTTGTTGGACAAGGCAACATGAAGACATGTTTGTTGGACGAGGGAACATCAAGACACTTTTGTTGGAACAGGGCAACAGGAAGTTACTTTTGTTGGAACAAGGCAACATGAAGACCCTTTTGTTTGAATAAGGCAACATTAAGACACTTTTGTTTGAACAAGGCAAAATGAAGACACGTTTGTTTGAACAAGGCAACATGAAGACACTTTTGTTTGAACAATGCAACATGAAAACCCTTTTGTTGGAACAAAGCAATGTGAAGACACTTTTGCTGGAAGAAGACACCACGGAGACAATGACGTGACATGACCAGAAGACTTCAACACCAGTCTCTGGACTGGCCAACAGAAGACAGTGGAGTGAGATGATCAGCAAATGTCAACATCAGTTTCCAGACTGACTAACAGAGGACAGTGGTGTGACATGCTCTGGCGACTACATAACCACTGTCCGGACTGACTAACTGTGGCGTAACATGCTCTGGTGACTACATAACCACTGTCCGGACTGACTAACAGTGGCGTGACATACTCTGGTGACTACATAACCACTGTCCGGACTGACTAACTAGATGATGATGATGTTCAACCATCATTTGTTTTTAAATCATTCAACGTTTTCTTTTGAACTACTGTCAGAGTGACTGTCTTAGAACAAAATATGATGTAGTTGTTTCCAAGATAACACATTGTTTGTGTTTTACCGGGTCTAACGAAGACCAACACTGTAAACTGGCTATAATTTCGTAAGACGTGACTTAGAAAGGTTGGGCGTTTAATTAGCTGCCCTCATTATATAGAAACTGTAGGCACAAGTTCAAGTAAAGAGGATCTCTGGACATAACATACTCTACTAAGGGTAATCTTTACAGCAAAATGAGAATTGAACAGATGACAGGTGTCCAATTGGGAGTATACCTAGACGGTGGAACACATCATACAAAGCTGCACGATTAAACAGGAAGAGATGACGAGAGAGAGAGAGAGAGAGAGAGAGAGAGAAACAGTGGGGGAAGAGAGAGAGAGAGATAAAGAGAAAAAAAACTACAATACTGGCCTCACGACATAGATGCGAAACAAAAGTTGATCGGTTAAAAAAAACATGTTTACAGCCAATGTGTCATTTTGTAAGAAAGAACCGGGTAGATAAAGAAGAAGAAGAAATGTTAATGCTGCTACTATTAAACTGGTTTTATTTGTTGTGCTACGTGGTCGCAACTAGATAAAGCTGACTTTGACAAGTACAAACATCTTCCTCGGAAAAAGAATTCGAAATCCGCATATCTGGTTAGTTAGATTGTATGGTTTGGAGACATGGACTATAAATAATAGATAGGACAGGTTTCCTAGAGGCTTTTCAAATATGGTTCAATCGAAGGATGGAAACGATCAACAGGACAAAAAGTCGAATCAAATGTGGCTAAGACAGAGAACGAAAGAAAAAAACATAATAATAATGAAAAAAAACAAAGATCTTCGCTTGACCACAGTCTGAGACGCGTTGGACCAGTTAAAGAGCAAGAAAAGCAGAAGGTGCTCAAGGAATACCTTTATTTCACAAGTTTGCAGAGATGGAACAGTAAAATCTTAGGCCAACTCAAAGGCGCATCAGAGAAGAGACAGAGATGGAGTGAGACACTTCGAAGTCTTCAGAACCAATCCGAAGTTCCCTGAGCAAGCCCTGGCGTATCGAATACTTGAGACTCCCGACCTTTGATAGCGCACCTTTTACTAGGGAATCGGCTTACCTGTCGCAGGTTATAGTTAGTACAAACATGTTATTTGGGGACTAAAAGTATGTCAGAAAAATATTATTGTATTAGAAGGCGAATGGAGATAAAATATTAATAGAATGAATATATGTTAAGGGGAATTCAACTGTCTCTTTGAAGTCTCTTGCAAATTGATTCTTATTTTCGCTTGATAACGGAAGCATGGACGCACCAGTACATCTGGCCCCTACATTAATTCATTTAAAGGAAGTTTGTATCTAAGCAGTTGCAGTGGCATTTCACAGAAATTGTTGTCATGATGAGGTTGCTGGGCCAATCGTTACTTGCGTCTTAATTCACTCCAAACAGAGTTCCCTGGGTTCCCATCCTACGTAACGGGACATTCCATTTCGGGTTAAGGGGAAGATAGATCGATATAAATTTATTTTAAATAAATAAGATGGTTATATTCAGTTTTGTGAAGGGATAGGTTTAGGTTTAGGGTTACGTTTAGAGTGATGGTTATGGTTAGGTCTAGGATTGGGGTTAGAGTTAGGTGTAGAGTGCTGGTTATGGTTAGGTTTAGAGTTGGGGATAGGGCTATGTTTAGAGTGCTGGTTATGGTTAGTTTTAGGGTTGGGGATAGGGTTATGTTTAGATGTATGGTTAAGGTTATGGTTGAGATTAGGATTATGGTTAGGATTAGTATTATGATTGGAGAATATAGCAAGGTTGTTATTATATCGTGTGATAGCATGGATAATGCCATGCTGCTGTAGAAACTGGATACTACTCTCTTTATCACGGACAGACGTTGGCAGATTCAATCATTTATCCTCTATTCTCGCAGAATGTTCGACACCCCTAACAGTTCAAAAGTGGACTATTATGTGCGTGATTACCTCAAATTCAGTGCTAAAAACCCTTTTTTTTTCTTTTTTTTTTCTTGGCTTTCTCTTGACATTTCTTGGTTTCACTTGTCTGCCTCTTGACATGTCTTGGCTTCTCTTGCCTTTCTCTTGATGTTTGTTGGTTTTTCTTGTCTTCCTTTTGTCGTCTCCTGTCCATTTCTGTCTTATATTGTCATGTCTTTCTCTTGACATTTCTTGGCTTCTCTTGTCTTTCTCTTGACATTTCTTGCCTTCTCTTGTCTTTCTCTTGACGTTTCTTGGCTTTTCTTTTCTTTCTAATGTCTTCTCTTGTTCATTTTTATTTTCTCTTGTCTTGTCTTTCTCTTCTCTTTTATTATTTTCTCTTGATTTCTCTTGTTTTCGTTCGCTCTAGTGCTGATCCTAAAAAAGTAGTTGTGACGTTTTGTGGAGGTTTCCACGTGACGATAGAGTCTTGCTTCTCTTTTAAACAGTCCATCTCTCAAATAACCACTGATTTTCCCCACAATCCCAAGCAGTACACCTGTAACAGCTTGTCTGTCAATCAATCAATCAAAACATTATCAGCTCACTGGGGAGCATAGATCTTCAACAAATACAAATCGTCATCTAAAGTTGACCTGTCCATAAATGTTGAAGCTTGGTGTCTTCAAATTTTTACAGAATGGGATAGTCTGGATCACCACTAATCCTCCTTATTCACCTCTCACGACATACTTGTCATGTTACAGTGCTATTATGCTTCGCTCTCCTTTCAGGCCTTACTCACAGTCAGACTATAATTACATCCTCTGTCAGGTTGCACACATACCCCGTGAAGCAACAATATAAACCGTTTCACCCCTCCCCGAATGTCTCGAGCGACGTTTTTAGAGTTACGCATTGGACTAAAAACGTCGATTTATAATTATTATGCACGATTTGATAAAACAAGAAAAAAAAAGAATAGAAAAAAAGAAAAAACATAAGAACATTTTTAATTGTCTTTTTTTTCGAGTGCTTGTATTGGAAGGGCCTTTTGAAGACCTTTTGGCAACTGTCACAAGAAGGAAACTTGCTTGGTAAGGTCACATATCGGGATCAATTGGTCTTGCAAATACGATCTTCCACGGAAAGGTGCAAGGCAGACGACGAAGAGGCCGCCCCAACAAGATATGGGAGGACAACATAAAATAATGGACCAATCTCTGACTAGAAGAGGCACAGGCAGCGGCCGCTGACAGAGAAGGATGGCGTGGGGTTGGGAGGATATCTTCATGTGTGCCCCAACGACCTCACCGGTTACGGGATCACCTGACCTGACCTGACCTGATTGAAAGTGAGAACGAGGACCCTTCTTTCATGTTTTGAATCTTGCTCATGGACTCGTGTGGTTCCTTTGGCAATGCTGGCGACCTTAACCTCAGGATCAGGAAGTAAAACCAAATCAGAAACACTACGCATCACTGATACACTAGCATTGGTATACACAGACACACACACACAGACACACACAAGCACTGGTTAATACTTCGCAATATCGCCCACTGGACTAAGGTTTGGGGTGGAAAGATGGCGTGCCTCCGCCAGTAGAACACATAGAAGCAAACCTTTAATAAAAACACTTTCCAGAAGGTTACAGTGACACCTGTGTTTGGGGGTCTCTGCTTGACAAGGTACAAAAATGCGGTACAAAAACATTTATTCTCTGAAAGAATTAGCAATGAAATCATGTCTGTGAGCTGTCAGATATTTATAGTGCTCAGTTTTAGATTTACAATGTTGCATAAATAAACAGCAAATTAGAGTTGTTTTCTTATTGTGTCAAACATCTTTAGCATGCAAAGTAGTTAAAATATGTGTTATGTAATGCATCTATATTTTAACCTAGTTAAATATTTGTCATAAAACTTAGCTATATTTTAACAATTACAAATTTAGCTTAAAGCTTAGCTGTATTTTAACTTAGTTAAATATTTGCATTGAAACTTAACTATATTTTAACAAACAAATATGTATCATGTAGCGCAGCTGTAATATATTGACAAGCTGGTACAGGCGGCAGAAGAGGTAGCAGAAAGAGAAAATATGATAGATCTCCACTCATTAACAAAGAAAATGGCAAATAGATACAGACAGACAAACCAATCAATGATAGAGAAGAAAGGATACTGACGTCATCGGAGGAACACCAGAAACGATGGGTTGAGTATTTCAAAGATAGTCTAAACAGACCTCCACCACAAGAACCACCAAACATCCTAACAGCAGGGTAGACCCTGAACGTGAACGGCAACCCACCAAGTAAGATATAAATCCAAATAGCCATAATCAAAGTCAAGAAATGGAAAGCGGCAGGACCAGATGGAATAGCAGCAGAGGTTAAAATGGCAGATATAGATAAGGCCACTGATACATTTCAAGGATTATTCAAGAAGATATGGGAGGATGAGAGAGTGTCAACAGAACGGAGAGAAGGAGAGAGTACCAACAGAATGGAGAGAAGGAGAGAGTGTCAACAGAATGGAGAGAAGGACATCTGATTTAACTGCCTACGAAGTGGACCTGGCAGATTGCAGCAATTATAGGGGGATTACATTGTTGCCGGTGCCAGGCATGATATTCAACAGAATCATCTTGGACAGATTAAAAACTGAAGTAGACAAAAAGCTCAGAGAGGAACCGGCAGGATTTCGCCAGAGAAGATCATGCACAGATCAAATAGCTACGCTACGCATCCTAGTAGAACAAAGCATTGAACGGAAATCATCCATATATGCAAATTGTTTATACTATGAAAAGGCGTTTGACAGTGTGGATCAAAGTACTCTACGGCAACTGTTGAGACACTATGGAATACCAGAGAAGTACACAACCATCATGCAGAATATGTACAAAGACACAGTTAGCAGAGTTGTACACTCATTGGTGAGTGAGATCATCAGTGGGTACAGATGTTGTACTAGTCTGCAGTGTCCAGTTCTCATGCGAGATAAGGTAGTTTGTTGATTTCTTTTGAGTTGGTGATTTGGGTCTGGTGTACTGCTTATATTTCTGTCTTCTCTCCATTGGTGTATATACTGATTTCTGATGATGTTCTTGATTTCTCTGTATGGTACTCGATGATTAAATTGTGCCTTTTTGCTGCCATCTTTTGCCAGAGCATCAGCTCTCTCGTTTCCCGTGATTCCGCAATGGGAGGGTAGCCACTGGAGCGCTATTGTTGAGGATCTCTGGAGTTTTCCCAGTTCTGCTCTGATCTCTGATAACAATGGTTCATTGTTTGTTTTTTGTATTATCTCAAATAGTACTCTGCAGTCTGTATATACAGCTAATTTTGTTGGAGGTTGCCTTTCTGTTTCAAATATTCTCAGTGCTCGCAGGAGGCCCATCGATTCGGCTTTAAGGTTTGTGGACAACTGTCCTGTTGGGAGGGCCTCTTCTGTTATATTTACACTTTTGTGTCTTATGAATATGCCTTCTCCCCCGTTTCGGCCTGCCCCCTCTGCTGAACCATCTGTGTAAACCTGTGTCCATTCCTTGGTATTATATTTCTCCTCAATCATTGTTTGTTCTAAACGTTTCAGCTCGTGGACACTGTGTTGGTCTTTTCTTCTTATTCCTGGAATCTCTGAACTTATTTCGATGTTGTTTATGTTGCAGCTTGGCTCTTCATAGTTGATAAGCATTTCTATTTCTGTAGGTTGGTTGGGAATTAGTTCTCCATATTTTTGGAGTAGGTGGTTTGATATATGGATGAAGCTGGTTCTCTTTAGCCTATTTTTAACTGGGTGTTTTAGTTTGATATGTATGGGATGATCAGGCATGCGTAGCATCTTTTCACTATGTGTCAGCACTCTTTCCTCTCATCTAGTATTCAGGGGTCTTATATTTGTGTTTCCATTATCTGGATTGGTGTAGTCTCCATTCCTTCTGTTATTATCCATAAGCCCGAGTTTTGAACTTTGTTTAGGCGTCCCGTGTTTATTTTTTGGTGCTGTGGTCCAGGCTGTCATGCCGTATTCAAGTGCCTGACTGTGCCAGTGTATACATTTTTAAGGATGTGTCTATTTGCACCCCAGCTTGTTCCGACCAGCTTCTTCATGAGGGATAGTTTTCTGGTTGCTTTTTGTTCTTTCTCCTGTATGTGTTCCCTCCATGTGAGTCTGTTGTCCATTTTAACTCCAAGATACACAGGAGTATTTTCTTGTACACGCTCTTTGCCATTTCGATTAAATAAAAATGTTTAAAGTGTCAGCGAAAGGTGCAACATTGTGACCAAGACACAGAATGACGTTCACGCCTAGCTGTAAACGGGACAGAGACTGTGCTACAGCCTCCTGGCCAATGAGGTCGGAAGATTGATACTGTTACGCCCGTATTAGTGGGTCCATTGAGAAATCGAGAATTGCAGTACAGCCAATATGGTCCAGGCCCATTTTATAAGAGCCACTGCAACCAGCCACTAAATGAACAAATTGAAGAGTTTGATTAACTCAATGCGAGCGACATCCACACACAAAAACTACATCTTCCATTGTTCTATACTAAAAATAAAACTTGACAGTTGGAGTGTCTGTCACATATTTTGGGCGATTACATCTATTCGTTGAATTTCTTCTTCTTCTTCGTCTATCTTCTTCTTCTTTTTTCTGTTTCTTCATGTTCATTTACTTTTTCTTCTTCCTCTGTTTCTTTTTTTTTTTATTATTCTGTTTTTTTCTTATTTCCTCCTCCTCTTCTTCTTCTATTTCTTCCTCTTCGTTTTTCTTCCCTTGTTCTTTTTATTCTTCCTCTTTATCATCTTCTTCTGTATTTTTTCTTATTTTTCCTCTTCTGTTTCGTATTTTTTTTCTATTTCTTCTCCATCATTTTTATATTTCTTCTTCTTCTTCTTCTTCTTCTTCTTCTTCTTCTTCTTCTTCTTCTTATTCGTCATCATCTTCTTCAGATTCTTTTTCAAATTGTGCATGTGTCTCTTGTTTCCTTCACTCGACACAGCTGCTATTCTTCTTCTTCTTTCTTAGCTTTTTCTTCTTATTTTTTCTCATCCTCTTTTTCTTCGTCTACTTCTTCTTCTTCTTCTTCTTCTTCTTCTTCTTCTTCTCCTTCTTCTTCTTTTCTTCTTCTTCTTCTTCTTCTTCTTTTTTTCTTCTTCTTATTCGTCTTCTTTTTTTCTCTTTTTCTTTTTCTTTTTCTGTTATTCTTCATCTTCTTTTTCAGATTCGTCTTTAAAATGTTCATCTTGTCTCTAGTTTCCTTCATATGACACAGCTACCCCCCCCCCCCCCAACCATTGTCATGCTGTTTCTGTAACAGCTTGACTGGTCCAGACCACTATCCCAGCCCATGAAGAAGTCAGTTGAAGCTGCATGCATGCATGCGTGTGTGTTTGTTTGTGTTTTGTTTCTTTGTGTTTGTTTGTGTTTGTGTTTGTTTGTTTGTGTTGGTGTGTTTGTGTTTGTTTGTATTTGTTTGTGTGTTTTTGTATTTGTGTGTTTGTGTTTGTTTGTGTTTGTTTGTGCTTCTTTGTGCTTGTTTGTATTTATTTGTGTTTGTTTGTGTGTTTGTTTGAGTTTTTTTGTTTGTGTTTTTTTTCTTTTCTTTTGTGTTTTCTTTGTTTGTGTCTTTTTGTTTGTGTTTTTTGTTTGTGTTTTTTGTTTTTGTATTTTGTTTGTGTTTTTTTGGTTAGTTTTTTTGTTTCTTTGTTTGTGCGTGCGAGCGTGTGTGCGTGCGTGTGTGTGTATATATGTGTGTGTGTGTGTGTGTGTGTGTGTGTGTGTGTGTGTGTGTGTGTGTGGGTGTGGGTGAGCGGAAGGAGGCGCCTGCTACGGTCCCTGAATAATTACCTAATAATTTTGTTCAGATTTAGTGGCGTAGAGATTGTGAGTTTCAGTTACAATCCTAATGTCAGCGACTCCAATCACGTGGTGCCTCAAGTTGACAGCCCAGGCATGCTGTGGAAATGTTCAGGGCATAACCTCTTCTTGTAGCCAAGTCAGCTGTAAATGGGTACCTAACAAAACCAGTAGAAAATGTTGAAGCCACCGAGGGAGCTGCGGAGTTCTTGGCTTTGTAGTGGTCACTTCCGTCAGTAAAAGGGAATGAGCACTGATGAAGGCGTCCATGTGCCAACAAGTCGGTTCTCCTCCACTGGTGTCGGTGAACGCAAGGAGCCCATTCAAGGCAAGTACCTCGTTGAAGAACGAGTTGAGATATATATAGACCCCGAATTGGGAAATCCCATTGGCATACCATATGTTCTCGTCTCACAACATGTGTATGGGAAAACCCCAAACTTACAGCCAAAATCAAGGTCATGGTCTACAATGCTTGGGTTGTCATCACGCTTCTAGGGCAGCGAAACATGGATAACTGATGCCAAACAAGAGCATCGGCTCAACACCTTTCACATACCGCACCTGAGATCCATCCATGGCCTCATGGAGAGTGAGGGTGACACACACCGGAGTGAATTCTCGCGCTGGTCTTCCAAGGATGTACACCCTCGTCAACAAAAACTGCAATCGCTTGGTCATGTTTGTCAAATGGTGGACGGTCGTATCCCCAAAGATACTCTATATAGGCAGTTGGCGTGTGGTAAAAGAACAGTTGACCGACCTCAGCGGCGATTAAAAGACGCATGTAAGCGGGACATGAAGGCTCTGGATATGGATCTAACATCTTGAGGAGACATACCTGCAGACCGATGCAAATGGAGATGCCACCTAAAGAACCCTCTCAACTGTACGAGAATAAGCTCATGCAACACAGGCAAGTGAAGAGACAACACAGGCAAGTGAAGAGACAACACAGGCAAGTGAAGAGACAACACAGGCAAGTGAAGAGACAACACAGGCAAGTGAAGAGACAACACAGGCAAGTGAAGAGACAACACAGGCAAGTGAAGAGACAACACAGGCAAGGGAAGAGACAACACAGGCAAGTGAAGAGACAACACAGGCAAGTGAAGAGACAACACAGGCAAGTGAAGAGACAACACAGGCAAGTGAAGAGATCTCACAGGCAAGTGAAGAGACAACACAGGCAAGTGAAGAGACAACACAGGCAAGTGAAGAGACAACACAGGCAAGTGAAGAGACAACACAGGCAAGTGAAGAGACAACACAGGCAAGTGAAGAGACAACACAGGCAAGTGAAGAGACAACACAGGCAAGTGAAGAGACAACACAGGCAAGTGAAGAGACAACACAGGCAAGTGAAGAGACAACACAGGCAAGTGAAGAGACAACGTAGAAAGGAAAAGTAAGCCCAAAAACTGAGTATAGAGTTGCTACTGCAAGGCCACATCAACATGTAGTCAGACATGACTGAAACACTGACAAGAGGCTACTACTAATATATAAATACCTTAATGTAGATAAACTCGGTTGAACTAGCCGGATTGGATGTCTACAATCTACAAAGATTAATCAAATAAGATTTCCGTATTAATACATTTTGGCAATTAAGCTATGCTCGGTGTTTGTGCGTTAGATGGAGTCTACACAAGCGGATACTCTGGGTCACCATACTATGTGTTTAATATGATATTAACTTATCGATTGATCTAATGCATCCGTGTAGTTAGCAGAGTTTATCAAGTGCTCTAAAGTACAGGACTAGCTGAGCATTACACTACGTACAACAACGTGTATCCGCCTGTCGGAAAATGTAAACCAAATCAGGTTAACGACCGGGTCGGGTCACTTAACTAATCGTTACTTATTTTTTTTAAAACTGTTAAGTGTTAACTTACGCTTCCGTCTTCGTAGATAATGTCATACCTCTGTGACACGGAGTTTCAAACGCGTGACCCCCTGGTCTCATGTCCGTCAACTCATATTGAGTTCCCGCTAGCTTAGTAACGCTGAGAGGCTAATAAAAGTTTTAGAATGTCATCTCAATAACAAAATAGGAAACACGCTATATGTCCGGACAAGCTTTGATTTACAAT
This sequence comes from Ariolimax columbianus, assembly GCA_036924085.1. Taxonomy (NCBI): domain Eukaryota; kingdom Metazoa; phylum Mollusca; class Gastropoda; order Stylommatophora; family Arionidae; genus Ariolimax; species Ariolimax columbianus. The sequence goes on along the minus strand of JAVGWX010000022.1, from coordinate 1,049,861 downwards.
TTGTAGTAGATAGTAGCCATGTAGCAAGCAAGCAGGAAGTAGATGTGGCTAGGTTTACAGGCAACTTTATCAAAAGATGTGTGGACTAGTCTGTCTGGACGATCAATTAGGCCTCATAATATCGTCTACCAATCCGAGTAATTGCTTACTCATCAAGGGCAGACTGGCTAAGGAGAAGGGATCGAAGAGGGAATGCTAATCCGGTACTCAGAAAATGCTTGCTGAAGTCGGATGTGTTAGACAGAAAGGTGCAAATATCGCAGTCAAGCTGTAAACTACGACACAACGCAATCCGTTCTCTGGACTATATTCTCCTACTTAATCCCTGTTAGGGTTTGGTAGCGGGAGATTGAGAACGAACGAAGCCAAGCCAATTATTTTGTATTGATCCCAAAGTTTTAATTGCGTTCACCTCGAGGCGCAGAATTTGTGTGGCTAGACGCTCATATAGGTTAAGTTGCGTTCAAAGAGTGTGAAACCCTTGGCATCTTATCCCCTGAACGCTTTGTGGTTCGTAAAAAAAGAACTATAAGCTGATGCGAGAAAAAAGAGGGCCCGTCAGCGAGTGGCTGGAAGGATTTACACTGACAGAAATGGATACGAGATTGCAATCATGTAAAGTTATCTATTGCCTGCCTACAACAGGCTGCTATGCAAGTGTGTATTTCAAAGAACTAAATCACAATATCTGCGATACATATTAAAACAAAACAAAAAATTTAAAAATAAAACAATAGTCACATTGAAAGTGACACATCCTAGAACTTAACATCTTTTACTAGCTTAGAAGACTCTGCAGAGTCTATATACAATCAGTTTCATTTATATGTTCTTGGTCTTAAATCTATATGCATTTAATCTATTTTTAAATGCATTAATTGTCTATGCCTCCACTACTTCCTGTGACAATGCATTCCAAGGATTCACCACTCTCTGGCTAAAAAAATATTTCCTTATATCTAATCTAGACCTCTCTTTAGTTGATTTATAGCTATGCCCTCTTGTTCTTCGATGTGGTTGTATTTTTAAAAAACTTTATTATAGTCTAATTTATCCTTTCCTTTGATTGTCGTATAAACCTGTATTGTCACCTCGAATTATTCTCTTTTCTAGACACTGTATTCCGATTTCTGCTTTCTGGAATCCCACTATCAGCTTTTTCCCTTTCCAGCAAGTTTATATCCCCTCTAGGATAAGGAACCCGTGACTGTAAGCTAGTACATTCAGTCCACCACATCATCACCACACCATATAGGCACGAGTGGGGAAGACTCGATAGTGCTGCAAGACAACTTCCCTAAGAGACACAACTCTGACCACAAACAACTGCTGCCTTGCAGATAGGCTGGGGACAGCCAAAGGCTTAGGAGGGCATCCCTACAGAAACGCCTGTTGAAATCGGATGCACTGGGCCACAGGCTTAACAAAACAGTGCAACGTATATCGCTGTAACCAGCGTACGAAGAAGAAGAAGATATATCATCTACATTAAGGACCCCGCGCCTGTACACAGTACTTCAATCTAGGTCTAACTAATGCTTTATACAGTTTGACTATCACCTCTTATAGCTTGAATTCAGAAAAGCATTTATATATATTTATGGTAGTGAGATATACAAACCTTACCATAAAATAGGGTGTACGACAGGGCTGCTTGCTTTCACCGAGTCTATAACAGGGTGTACAACAGGGCTGCTTGCTTTCACCGAGTCGATAACAGGGTGTACAACAGGGCTGCTTGCTTTCACCGAGTCTCTAACAGGGTGTACAACAGGGTTGCTTGCTTTCACCGAGTCTCTAACAGGGTGTACAACAGGGCTGCTTGCTTTCACCGAGTCGATAACAGGGTGTACAACAGGGCTGCTTGCTTTCACCGAGTCTCTAACAGGGTGTACAACAGGGTTGCTTGCTTTCACCGAGTCTATAACAGGGTGTACAACAGGGTTGCTTGCTTTCAGCGAGTCTATAACAGGGTGTACAACAGGGCTGCTTGCTTTCAGCGAGTCTATAACAGGGTGCACAACAGGGCTGCTTGCTTTCATCGAGTCAATAACAGGGTGTACAACAGGGTTGCTTGCTTTCAGCGAGTCTATAACAGGGTGTACAACAGGGCTGCTTGCTTTCATCGAGTCTATAACAGGGTGTACAACAGGGCTGCTTGCTTTCACCGAGTCTCTAACAGGGTGTACAACAGGGTTGCTTGCTTTCACCGAGTCTATAACAGGGTGTACAACAGGGTTGCTTGCTTTCAGCGAGTCTATAACAGGGTGTACAACAGGGCTGCTTGCTTTCAGCGAGTCTATAACAGGGTGCACAACAGGGCTGCTTGCTTTCATCGAGTCAATAACAGGGTGTACAACAGGGTTGCTTGCTTTCAGCGAGTCTATAACAGGGTGTACAACAGGGCTGCTTGCTTTCATCGAGTCTATAACAGGGTGTACAACAGGGCTGCTTGCTTTCATCGAGTCTATAACAGGGTGTACAACAGGGTTGCTTGCTTTCAGCGAGTCTATAACAGGGTGTACAACAGGGCTGCTTGCTTTCATCGAGTCTATAACAGGGTGTACAACAGGGCTGCTTGCTTTCATCGAGTCTATAACAGGGTGTACAACAGGGCTGCTTGCTTTCATCGAGTCTATAACAGGGTGTACAACAGGGCTGCTTGCTTTCATCGAGTCTCTATAAGGTATATTCTGAGGTAATGATGGCCAAGGTTATGCGGAGTTGTACTAGGGGTTACAACGTTAATGGTATGAAAGTTAATAGCATAAAATTTGCCGATGACCAAGCGAAAGTGGGAGGATCAGTATCAACGTTGCAAATGCTGCTTCATAAAATTAAAATCACTGCCAAAGATTTTGGCTTGAAAATAACCACATCGAAGATAAAGATTGTGATAATATCTAAGCAAAATAGGCATATAAATATATCCATCGATGGAGAAATAATCAAACATGTACAGAAGTTTACATATGTGGGACAAACAATAACAGAAGATTCCCGCAATGATACAGGAATTAAGACGCATTGTAATGGCAAAAAAGGTCTTCAGAGAAAAACAGAAACTCTTTACCTCAAAGAATATCAGGACAGAGATAAAGAAACGAATACTCACAACACATATATGGCCAGTTGCACTGTATGGGACTAAAACATGGACACTCTTGCAAAGAAGGAGGAAAAAAGCTTGGAAGCATTTGAGATGTGGAGCTACCGTAGAATGGAAGGAGTGAGATGAACAGAAAGAAGAGCCAATGATAATGTCCTCAATAATGTGGGCACGTTGGTTGAGTTGGCTGGGTCACAATTTGAGACATGAAAGTCTTCTACAGAAGATACTAGAGGGCAAGATTGAGTTGGCTGGGACATAATATGAGACATGAAAGTCTTCTACAGAAGGTACTAGAGGGCAAGATTGAGTTGGCTGGGTCACAATTTGAGACATGAAAGTCTTCTACAGAAGGTACTAGAGGGCAAGGTTGAGTTGGCTGGGTCACAATTTGAGACATGAACGTCTTCTACAGAAGGTACTAGAGGGCACGTTGGTTGAGTTGGCTGGGTCACAATTTGAGACATGAAAGTCTTCTACAGAAGATACTAGAGGGCAAGATTGAGTTGGCTGGGACATAATATGAGACATGAAAGTCTTCTACAGAAGGTACTAGAGGGCAAGATTGAGTTGGCTGGGTCACAATTTGAGACATGAACGTCTTATACAGAAGGTACTAGAGGGCACGTTGGTTGAGTTGGCTGGGTCACAATTTGAGACATGAAAGTCTTCTACAGAAGATACTAGAGGGCAAGATTGAGTTGGCTGGGACATAATATGAGACATGAAAGTCTTCTACAGAAGATACTAGAGGGCAAGATTCAAGTAAGGAGAGGGCCGGGGTGACCAAGTCGCACCTTTACATCTCAGGCATGCTGGGACATTAAAGTACCAACTTATGCTGCAATGAAGAGAACACCAGAGGATAGGGTCAAATGGAGAGACATGCTCAGACAACCTTGCAACCAGTCTTATGACTCACCAACCAGAGGATAGGGTCAAATGGAGAGACATGTTCAGACAACCTTGCACCAGTCTTATGACTCACCAACCAGAGGATAGGGTCAAATGGAGAGACAAGCTCAGACAACCTTGCAACCAGTCTCCGGACTAATCAACCAGAGGATAGGGTCAAATGGAGAGACATACTCAGACAACCTTGCAACCAGTCTCCGGACTAATCAACCAGAGGATAGGGTCAAATGGAGAGACATGCTCAGACAACCTTGCAACCAGTCTCCGGACTAATCAACCAGAGGATAGGGTCAAATGGAGAGACAAGCTCAGACAACCTTGCAACCAGTCTCCGGACTCACCAACCAGAGGATAGGGTCAAATGGAGAGACAAGCTCAGACAACCTTGCAACCAGTCTCCGGACTAATCAACCAGAGGATAGGGTCAAATGGAGAGACATACTCAGACAACCTTGCAACCAGTCTCCGGACTAATCAACCAGAGGATAGGGTCAAATGGAGAGACATGCTCAGACAACCTTGCAACCAGTCTCCGGACTAATCAACCAGAGGATAGGGTCAAATGGAGAGACAAGCTCAGACAACCTTGCAACCAGTCTCCGGACTAATCAACCAGAGGATAGGGTCAAATGGAGAGACATGTTCAGAAAACCTTACAACCAGTCTCCGGACTAATCAACCAGAGGATAGGGTCAAATGGAGAGACAAGCTCAGACAACCTTGCAACCAGTCTTATGACTCACCAACCAGAGGATAGGGTCAAATGGAGAGACATGTTCAGACAACCTTACAACCAGTCTCCGGACTAATCAACCAGAGGATAGGGTCAAATGGAGAGACAAGCTCAGACAACCTTGCAACCAGTCTTATGACTCACCAACCAGAGGATAGGGTCAAATGGAGAGACATGTTCAGACAACTTTACAACCAGTCTCCGGACTAATCAACCAGAGGATAGGGTCAAATGGAGAGACAAGCTCAGACAACCTTGCAACCAGTCTTATGACTCACCAACCAGAGGATAGGGTCAAATGGAGAGACATGTTCAGACAACCTTGCAACCAGTCTTATGACTCACCAACCAGAGGATAGGGTCAAATGGAGAGACATGTTCAGACAACCTTACAACCAGTCTCCGGACTAATCAACCAGAGGATAGGGTCAAATGGAGAGACAAGCTCAGACAACCTTGCAACCAGTCTTATGACTCACCAACCAGAGGATAGGGTCAAATGGAGAGACATGTTCAGACAACCTTGCAACCAGTCTCCGGACTAATCAACCAGAGGATAGGGTCAAATGGAGAGACAAGCTCAGACAACCTTGCAACCAGTCTTATGACTCACCAACCAGAGGATAGGGTCAAATGGAGAGACATGTTCAGACAACCTTGCAACCAGTCTTATGACTCACCAACCAGAGGATAGGGTCAAATGGAGAGACATGTTCAGACAACCTTGCACCAGTCTTATGACTCACCAACCAGAGGATAGGGTCAAATGGAGAGACAAGCTCAGACAACCTTGCAACCAGTCTCCGGACTAATCAACCAGAGGATAGGGTCAAATGGAGAGACATACTCAGACAACCTTGCAACCAGTCTCCGGACTAATCAACCAGAGGATAGGGTCAAATGGAGAGACATGCTCAGACAACCTTGCAACCAGTCTCCGGACTAATCAACCAGAGGATAGGGTCAAATGGAGAGACAAGCTCAGACAACCTTGCAACCAGTCTCCGGACTAATCAACCAGAGGATAGGGTCAAATGGAGAGACATACTCAGACAACCTTGCAACCAGTCTCCGGACTAATCAACCAGAGGATAGGGTCAAATGGAGAGACATGCTCAGACAACCTTGCAACCAGTCTTATGACTCACCAACCAGAGGATAGGGTCAAATGGAGAGACATGTTCAGACAACCTTGCAACCAGTCTTATGACTCACCAACCAGAGGATAGGGTCAAATGGAGAGACAAGCTCAGACAACCTTGCAACCAGTCTCCGGACTAATCAACCAGAGGATAGGGTCAAATGGAGAGACATACTCAGACAACCTTGCAACCAGTCTCCGGACTAATCAACCAGAGGATAGGGTCAAATGGAGAGACATGCTCAGACAACCTTGCAACCAGTCTCCGGACTAATCAACCAGAGGATAGGGTCAAATGGAGAGACAAGCTCAGACAACCTTGCAACCAGTCTCCGGACTAATCAACCAGAGGATAGGGTCAAATGGAGAGACAAGCTCAGACAACCTTACAACCAGTCTCCGGACTAATCAACCAGAGGATAGGGTCAAATGGAGAGACATGTTCAGAAAACCTTACAACCAGTCTCCGGACTAATCAACCAGAGGATAGGGTCAAATGGAGAGACAAGCTCAGACAACCTTGCAACCAGTCTTATGACTCACCAACCAGAGGATAGGGTCAAATGGAGAGACATGTTCAGACAACCTTACAACCAGTCTCCGGACTAATCAACCAGAGGATAGGGTCAAATGGAGAGACAAGCTCAGACAACCTTGCAACCAGTCTTATGACTCACCAACCAGAGGATAGGGTCAAATGGAGAGACATGTTCAGACAACCTTACAACCAGTCTCCGGACTAATCAACCAGAGGATAGGGTCAAATGGAGAGACAAGCTCAGACAACCTTGCAACCAGTCTTATGACTCACCAACCAGAGGATAGGGTCAAATGGAGAGACATGTTCAGACAACCTTGCAACCAGTCTTATGACTCACCAACCAGAGGATAGGGTCAAATGGAGAGACATGTTCAGACAACCTTACAACCAGTCTCCGGACTAATCAACCAGAGGATAGGGTCAAATGGAGAGACAAGCTCAGACAACCTTGCAACCAGTCTTATGACTCACCAACCAGAGGATAGGGTCAAATGGAGAGACATGTTCAGACAACCTTGCAACCAGTCTCCGGACTAATCAACCAGAGGATAGGGTCAAATGGAGAGACAAGCTCAGACAACCTTGCAACCAGTCTTATGACTCACCAACCAGAGGATAGGGTCAAATGGAGAGACATGTTCAGACAACCTTGCAACCAGTCTCCGGACTAATCAACCAGAGGATAGGGTCAAATGGAGAGACAAGCTCAGACAACCTTGCAACCAGTCTTATGACTCACCAACCAGAGGATAGGGTCAAATGGAGAGACAAGCTCAGACAACCTTGCAACCAGTCTTATGACTCACCAACCAGAGGATAGGGTCAAATGGAGAGACAAGCTCAGACAACCTTGCAACCAGTCTTATGACTCACCAACCAGAGGATATGATGAGTGAGACATGGTCTGTCTACCTACACCAGGAGAGACGGCTAAACCTCTATCACAGAATCCCGGGGGTTGGGTGGCAAGACAAGATTGCCAACGCAGAGGTGTTGGAGAGAACAAGGACTGCCACAATCTTTTCCATGATTAGAGTTCGAAGGCTCCAATGGCTGGGAGACACTCGGAGGATGGATGATGGCAGAATACCATAATAGCTTCTCTGTGGGGAATTACAGTTGGGTAAAAGGTTTCAGGGCGGCCGCTAATTCGTTGCAAGGATGTACGCAAACGGGAAATCAATGATGCAGATATCGATTTGGAATCTGGGGAACAGGACGCCATTGATCGTGTTACATGGAGGGGCAGGATTAAGTTTGTGGGATACAAACAAAGGAGATACTGATTGCTAGTAGCCTTAAAAACTGATAGGCTGTTTCACAATCCGACAATTCCGCTGAAAGAGACCCGATTTGAGTCACGAGAAGACATCGTGGGAAACACGACGACCCAGCTATACTCCGTGGAGGGCAACGTGACGACTCAGCTGTACTCCATGGAGGGGAACGTGACGACTCAGCTGTACTCCATGGAGGGGAACGTGACGACTCAGCTGTACTCCATCGTGGGGAACGTGACGACTCAGCTGTACTCCATGGAGGGGAACGTGACGACTCAGCTGTACTCCATCGTGGGGAACGTGACGACTCAGCTGTACTCCATGGAGGGGAACGTGACGACTCAGCTGTACTCCATGGAGGGGAACGTGACGACTCAGCTATACTCCATGGAGGGGAACGTGACGACTCAGCTGTACTCCATCGTGGGGAACGTGACGACTCAGCTGTATTCCATGGAGGGGAACGTGACGACTCAGCTGTACTCCATCGTGGGGAACGTGACGACTCAGATATACTCCATGGAGGGGAACGTGACAACTCAGCTGTACTCCATGGAGAGGAACGTGACGACTCAGCTGTACTCCATGGAGGGGAACGTGACGACCCAGCTGTACTCCATTCCCAAAGAGGCCCTTCTTGAAATACTTCCACCGATCGCGGGACCGCTGGGAGAAGTGTGTGGAGCCCTAAGGACCACTGAGAGAAGTGTGTGGAGTCCTAAGGACCACTGAGAGAGGTGTGTGGAGTCCCAAGGATGAGAGAAGTGTGTGGAGTCCTAAGGACCACTGAGAGAAGTGTGTGGAGTCTTAAGGACCACTGAGAGAAGTGTGTGAAGTCTTAAGGACCACTGAGAGAAGTGTGTGGAGTCCTAAGGACCACTGAGAGAAGTGTGTGGAGTCCTAAGGACCACTGAGAGAAGTGGGTGGAGTACTACGGACCACTGAGAGAAGTGTGTGGAGTCCTAAGGACCACTGAGAGAAGTGTGTGGAGTCCTAAGGACCACTGGGAGAAGTGTGTGGAGTCCTAAGGACCACTGAGAGAAGTGTGTGGAGTCCTAAGGACAACTGAGAGAAGTGTGTGGAGTCCTAAGGACCACTGGGAGAAGTGTGTGGAGTCCTAAGGATCCCTGAGAGACGTGTGGGGAGTCCCAAGGATGAGAGAAGTGTGTGGAGTCCTAAGGACCACTGAGAGAAGTGTGTGGAGTCCTAGGGACCACTGAGAGAAGTGTGTGGAGTCCTAGGGACCACTGAGAGAAGTGTGTGGAGTCCTAGGGACCACTGAGAGAAGTGTGTGGAGTCCTAAGGACCACTGGGAGAAGTGTGTGGAGTCCTAGGGACCACTGAGAGAAGTGTGTGGAGTCCTAAGGACCACTGGGAGAAGTGTGTGGAGTCCTAAGGATCCCTGAGAGAAGTGTGTGGAGTCCTAAGGATCCCTGAGAGAAGTGTGTGGAGTCCTAAGGACCACTGGGAGAAGTGTGTGGAGTCCTAAGGATCCCTGAGAGAAGTGTGTGGAGTCCTAAGGACCACTGGGAGAAGTGTGTGGAGTCCTAAGGACCACTGAGTAAAGTGTGTGTAGTCCTAAGGACCACTGAGAGAAGTGTGTGGAGTCCTAAGGACCACTGGGAGAAGTGTGTGGAGTCCTAAGGACCACTGGGAGAAGTGTGTGGAGTCCTAAGGACCACTGAGAGAAGTGTGTGGAGCTCCAAGGACCACTGGGAGGAGTGTGTGGAGTCCTACTGGGAATGCTTTGAAACGAATTTTCGTTTGAAATCTCCAGGTGGGATCAAGATGCTGAGCTGCAGTGGTCAGCGACCCGTAGCTGACTGCTAGCGTCAGGGCCAGCGAACCATAGCTGCCAAGACCCTTCTACACCTCCACGCGGTGATCCTGGATAACAGGATGCAGCAGGGTAGATTGGCTAAGGAGAAGGGATCGAAGAGGGAATGCTAAGCCGGTACTCAAAAATGCTTGCTGAAATCGGATGTGTTGGACCGAAAGGTGCAAATATTGCAGTCAAGCTGTCAACTACGACACAGCGTATTCAGTTCTCTGGACTACATTCTGCTACTTAAGTCCTTTTATGGTTTGGTAGCGGAGATTGAGAACGAAAGAAGCCAAGCCAAGCCAAACCTCCAGGTGAGTAATTTTATTGTTCTAAACCAACCGTCGGATACTTTTTGAACACGCCTCGTATATGCAATAATGTATACTGTTTGGATTTTTTTGCGTTCGCCTTATTTATCTATTCCCCATGGCGTGTACGTTGCACTGTGGTTTTTATTTTGCGCCAGTCGGCCCAGTGCATTCGACTTCAGCATCATTTTCTAAGGGTTTGCTTCCCCGGGTTAACGGCCGGTACTCAAATAGGGATCGAACCCAGCACTTTCGGTTGTATACAGTGTATCTTAACCACTGGCCCACGTCAATGTATATATAATGATCTATAAATAAATATGGATACTCCAGCCTTCCAAAACAGCCATTATAGACTCTTCACCAGGGATGTGCATAGAGCAACCTTAGCATGCAATACTAAAATTCTAAAAATAATTGACACTGCAAACGATGATGGCGATAGAGTCCGACTTGTGATGTAGGATGTGATCTCATATGACTAAAAGAGCCCTAGAGTCCGACGTGTGCTGTGAGATGTGATCTCATATGACTAAAAGAGCCCTAGAGTCCGACGTGCTGTGAGATGCGACTTGTGCTGTGAGATGTGATCTCATTTGACTAAAAGAGCCAGCCCTAGAGTCCGACGTGTGCAGTGAGATGTGATCTCATATGACTAAAAGAGCCCTAGAGTCCGACTTGTGCTGTGAGATGTGATCCAATATGACTAAAAGAGCCCTAGAGTCCGACTTGTGCTGTGAGATGTGATCTCATATGACTAAAAGAGCCAGCCCTAGAGTCCGACGTGTGCTGTGAGATGTGATCTCATATGACTAAAAGAGCCCTAGAGTCCGACTTGTGCTGTGAGATGGGATCTTATATGACTAAAAGAGCCCTAGAGTCCGACTTGTGCTGTGAGATGTGATCTCATATGACTAAAAGAGCCCTAGAGTCCGACTTGTGCTGTGAGATGTGATCTCATATGACTAAAAGAGCCCTAGAGTCCGACTTGTGCTGTGAGATGCGATCTCATATGACTAAAAGAAGCGTAGAGTCCGACTTGTGATGTGAGATGTGATCTTAAATGACTAAAAGAGCCTTAGAGTCCGACTTGTGCTGTGAGATGTGATGTCATATGACTAAAAGAAGCGTAGAGTCCGACTTGTGATGTGAGATGTGATCTTAATTGACTAAAAGAGCCCTTATCACAGTGGTCTCTTCCGTGGAACACACATTAAGGAAGCGACATCAGCGTCGCCACGGGTCTTGGTCTTTCTGGCAGTTCGCTTTTTCTGAGCCTCGATGATGAAATTCCGCTCTGCGAACTGAGAACCTTCTAGAATGTGCACGTGTGAGGCGCATGGTTCTGTGCGAGCGTATCTCAGGAGATGGTTGTTGCTATAATGGTAATGGTAATTGTGTGTGGACTCCCAAGGACTGGTGCTCGGCAAGAGAGGAAGAGGCAGAACAAGAAGACGACTGCGGCAAGATGGCAAGGACTGCGTGAGCATAACTCTGGAGCAGACTGGAACTTTGACAAGAGATTCAGTTTCTTTCAGACAGGCTGTGATGGGAGAGATGCTCTATTGTTGTTGTTGTTGTTGTTTCGAAAGCCCCCCAATGAGTAGGTTACTCATATGTGCGCCCTAAAAAGAGCGTTAAGTGACGGGTTGAAGTAGCTTTCCTCACATCTCGAGCGTGCTGATGAAGGTGGAGCGGGGTCCTCCAGGCCGTTGTGCTATGCGTGGCATCATCGGCTTGTCGCTCACTATTACGGACATCACGTCGAACCTTACCTTGTTAACCAGGCTGTTGTCCTCGATAACATTCTGTTTCCAGGACGACCAACGAGGAGGACAGTAAATTTCTCCTAACCCTGGCTAACATTGTCTATCAGTGTGTCTTCAGTGTGTTATCAGTGTGCCCGACGTTAGCCTCATCATCCCATCAAAAGGTGGTATCAATGCTGCAACTTTTCTTCTGTGACCTAGACAAGCGACTTTATAAGCTCCTCGTGCATCAGATTTGTCTTTTTCTCCTTCCTTTTCTTCTTTTTCTTCTTCGATTAACGGATGCTGTGCTTCTAGCCCGGTGAAGGTCACGAAAGAGACTCTGCGTTTCAGATATTCGCCGCTGGTCACAAACAGCTTTTCCAGCATGGTCACTCCACCAGGCTAGACCACCTCTAGATGCACCTGTTGGACATGCGAGCAAAATGACCCATCCACCGTACTCGAGCTCGCTTCTAGAAACGTATGGACACTCAGCATGTTAGGCCAGTTGAAGATTTTTCAGCTATCCACTTCGTCTTGCTTGCTAGTTCTTAGCGGTCTGCGGACACGGTACATATGGATTCGATGGAGCTGCTTTGCATGACTGATACACTGTCCAAGAGTGGTCAGCACTACAGCCCAACACACTATTAACTTGTTGGCGGGAGTTATCTCTCGCCGGTTCAAAACATTGGCTCGTAGTCTTCTAAGCGCAGATTTCATATTGTCAATCCTGTTATTGACTTCAGAATTGAAATTGCCAGCTCTTGTGAAGGTACTGCTTATGTTAGTAAGGTGGTCTTGAGGTAAGGTGTCCGCCTCGGGAGCCGGAGGTAGCGGGTTCGAATCACGGTGAATATCAGAATTATTTCACGTGAATCTTCTGGTAAAAATTGTTCCGATCTCTGATTAGTGAGATCGGACTTCCGTGTGCAGTGTCGAGCACATAAAAAATTCTTATGAAAACGAAAAGAGTAATCTAAATGGCCGCCGCCCGGAGAAAAATGTCAAAATTCAAGTTAATAATATGCCCAAATTATTTGTAACTTTCCATTATTTTATCTCAGGCCTAGTAAGCGGTAGGAAGCTTCAAATACCAACTACGGATAGCCGATAGACTTCGGCTGCCTGGCAACAGACATAAACACGCCTGTTTGAATACCAGAATTTCCAAGTCTTCCAAATAAGTCCGTTTATTCTTTTAATATGTCGTTCATTTGTTATTTCGGTAGGTCGTCCATTGATTATTAAGGATGTTTTTCATTTAATCTTTAACTAGATCGTTTTCATTATTTTTGAAGGTCGTTCATTAAATCTTTAACTTAGTCGTTCTTTTTGAATATGTCGTTTACACATTACTTTAGCAGGTCATTCATAAATGAAGTAAATTGTTAACTGATTATTTAAGTTATTTTTTAGTTGATTATTTTGGTTGATCGATCATTAATGTTTTAATAAATTAGTTAAACTAATTCTTTAAGTAGACTGTTCATGAATTTCGTATTCCGATATTTCGTCCACAAAATCGGTTTTTAAATTATTTCTCAACCCTCTCCCCTCTCTTTCGTTATCAGCGCCACCGCTTACTCCTGCTCCAACCAACTAATGTTGATTGTGTTATGCATCCGTTTCTGTCGTCGGTGCAATCTCATTGGTTTTCTTCTTTTTTCAAACAAAGCATTAGTAAAAGCACAAATACAACCTTTAACCAATAAATTATTCACAAACTGACGCCATGCTAGAGCAATATGTAAACTGTACTTCATCACCCTTGCCCCAGCCAGGGATATGAAAGCTAACCCCCAGGTATTTCTGTATCTGAGCTTCAGACAATAGACACAAATTGAAATTCCTGTCAGGTGAGTGTTTTTTTTTTTTTTGTCTTGGAATGTGTAAACACATTTTCAAGAACTGGCAGACAGGTTAAAACGGAAATAATGAGTCGAATGGTTAGTTAAAACATGGTAATAAAGATCTCTGGTACTGTTTCCCTCTTCTTCGATCGTTTTCAATCTTCCCTTCCAAGCCCTGAAAAGGGATTTGAAAATACCAGGATGAAGTCCGGAAATACAATGCGTTGTGTCGTGGTTTACAACTTGACTGCAATATTTACACCTTTCGGTCAGACACATCCGACTTCACCAGACGTTTTTGAATGCCGGGTAAGCCTTGCCTCTTCGATCACTTGTCTTTAACCAGTCTGCTTAATTGCAGCCTGTTATCCAGGATCACCGAGGAGAGGTGGAGAATGGTCTTGTATGCTCTGATTCGCTGATACTGACGCTAGCAATGAGCCTTGAGTCGCTGACCCTGACGCTAGCAATGAGCCATGAGTCGCTGACCCTGACACTAGCAAGGAGCCATGAGTCGCTGACCCTGACGCTAGCAATGAGCTATGAGTCGCTGACCCTGACACTAGCAATGAGCCACGAGTCGTTGACCCTGACGCTAGCAATGAGCCATGAATCGCTGATCCTGACACTAGCAATGAGCCATGAGTCGCTGACCCTGACGCTAGCAATGAGCCATGAATCGCTGACACTGACACTAGCAATGAGCCAGGGGTCGTTGACCCTGACGCTAGCAATAAGCCATGAGTCGCTGACCCTGACGCTAGCAATGAGGCACGAGTTGCTGACGCTGACGCTAGCAATGAGCAATGAGTCGCTGACCCTCACGCTAGCAATGAGCTTTGAGTCGCTGACCCTGACGCTAGCAATGAACTATGAGTCGCTGACTACTGCAGCTCATGCGCTGCTCAGCGTCTTGATCCCAAATAAAGATCTCATCTTAACTTGACAACAACACCAACCTGACAACAACACTAACTTGACAACAACACCAACTTGACAACAACACTAACTTGACAACAACACTAACTTGACAACAACATAAACTTGACAACAACACTAACGTGACAACAACAGAAACTTGACAACAACACTAACTTGACAACAATACTAACTTGACAACAACACCAACCTGACAACAATATCAACCTGACAACAACACTAACTTGACAACAACAGAAACTTGACAATAACACTAACTTGACAATAACACTAACTTGACAACAACACAAACTTGACAACAATACTAACTTGACAACAACACCAACCTGACAACAACATCAACCTGACAACAACACTAACTTGACAACACCAGAAACTTGACAATAACACTAACTTGACAACAACAGAAACTTGACAATAACACTAACTTGACAATAACACTAACTTGACAACAACATAAACTTGACAACAACACCAACCTGACAACAACAGTACCTTGACAACAACACGAACTTGACAAGAACAGTAATTTGACAACAACAGTTACGTTACAACCATATTCTTAGTTCTAAGTCGACACGTATTTCTGCAGGGGCAGATGCCTATGTGCAGGTCCCAGCTCTGGTATGAGCCGGGTGTAGCCGGGAGAAGGATTTCATGATAGGCTTGAGAAGCTTCATACTCCACTCCGTTAGGTGCTTAACCGATGTACGAGTTCATCTTAATAGATTCAAACACTAGAACAAAGTAGACTCGCAGCCTGTTAGGCGCCATCTATCCTGCTCTAAAGAAACCACCTAACCAAGGGCCGGTGTTATGACATATGACAGTTAGTCGCCTCTCACGATAGGCTCTCTGTGTGGCAGTGGTGTTATGCTTGTCATACACAAAGTCCCCGGCAGTAACCATGTTACACTTCTTAAAATCCCTTAGCATGGGAGAAGACTTTCGTCTAGTCTTGTAAAACATACTGATCAGACATGTTAGTCAGGGACAGACAGAATATACTGGCCAAGACCCCCACCCACCGCCTAATACCCCTCCCCTCCTCCCCCTCCTCCCGACTACACACCATCCAACTTCCCCCCCCCCCCTTGTGGACTTTCTCCAAGTCCTTTTGACAAAGGGTTGTTCTTCTTGGCAGCCTGACTCACAAGCTGCGGAATCGAAGTAATCCCCGCAGCAGTAAGCGACACGCAGATAGTACAACCATCGCAAGGATCCCATTCCACCGTCATCAGCACGCTCGGAAAATCAGGAAAGCAACTGCAACCCGCCACTTAACGTCCTCTTCAGGGCGCACACAAAAGTAAATTTACTCATTGAAGACAACCCCAACAGACGCAGCGACATTATAGTAATAGTAGGAAATGTGAAATCAGATATACAATCAAATAAACAAGTCAAATAACCAATTAAATAACCAATCACATAAACCAATCAAATAACCAATCAAATAAACAAATAAAATAGCCAATCAAATAACCAATCCAAAAAAAACAAAATTAAACAACCAATCAAATAACCAAATCAAATACCCAATCAAATAACCAATCAAAAAACCAATCAAATAATTAAAACAAATAACCAATCAAATAAACAAATCAAATAGCCAATCAAATAACCAATCAAATAACCAATTAAAATAACCAATCAAATAAACAAATCAAATAACCAATCAAATAAACAAATCAAATAACCAATCAGATAACCAATCAAATAACCAATCAAATAAACAAATCAAATAACCAGTCAGATAAACCAATCAAAGAACCTATAAAATAACAAATCAATAAAACAAATCAAATAACCAATCCAATAACCAATCAAATAACCAATCACATAACCATAAACATGTCGTCTTCTGTTGAGCATAAGTTATCAACTAACACATACAAAGTTTTCCAGAACAGCGACTGTCTCGCGGAATCATTTTGCCTTGCGCAAATTATTTCCTATCCAATGACAACGCGGTTTCCCTACCCCCGGATCTACTGCCTGGTATCCAATTATATGCAACATCTCCCCGTTAGTAACCATACCGTACCATTTCAACCCCAAAATTATGCTTGGGCATCTTTTTTGTAAACACCAGTAGGCCCGTTTATAGCCTCTTTGTAAGCTCTATGTTAGACCATTTGTTATCGTCTTTGTTACCCAATTTGTTTGTCCCTTTGTTAGCCCATCTTTAGCAAATTTATTAACAAATTTGTAGTAGCCCATTTATGTTAGCCCATTTGTGTTAGCGTCATTGTTATCACCTTTGTTAGCCTCATTGTTAGCTCCTTTGATAGCCCCTTTGCTAGCCATTTGAGTTAGCCCGTTTGTTCCCCATGTGTACGCCTATTTGTCACCTCATTGTTAGCTCCTTTGATAGCCCCTTTGCTAGCCATTTGAGTTAGCCCGTTTGTTCCCCATGTGTACGCCTATTTGTCACCTCATTGTTATCTCCTTCACTAACGCTTTGCTAGCCCCATAGTAATCTCCTCTGTTTGTCCCTTCCTTCAACTCAAAACCTAATAGACATATCGCATCCAAATAATTGTTAGAACAATTTCAGAAAATGTGTAAATATTTTCGTCAAATAAACAGTTGGAGTACGTATTCATTCATTGACTTAAGAGCAGCACTCTGCAAACTGTGCCAGCAGTCCGCACCAAAAAGGGTAGTGGTACAGTGGGTACCATCACACTGCAACATCCAAGGCAACGAGGAGGCAGACAGACTGGCAAAACAAGGTGCAAGACTACCACAAACAGATACTAGTATGACGTACGAAAAGTCAAAACGGCTTATCAAAGCCAGATACATGACCAAATGGGAAACCGAACATACTGGTTACACCAAAAACGATGCCTATTACCAGTTGAACCGAAGAGAGCAGGTCGTTGTCTTCAGACTTCGCACTGGCCACAATAGACTGAGGTACCACCTATTCAACAAATTGAAGATAGGTGGTACCGACGAATGCCCGTGCGGTACTGGTAAAATGACCGCTGAACATCTGCTGCAGAACTGCCCGACATACGAGGATCAGAGAGAGCAGATGTGGCCATCACCAGTGGAACTGCAAGAAAAGCTCTATGGCAGTGGCGACAGCCTCAGGATGACCGCCGCTTTTTTCGAAAAAATAATGGTTACTGTCTGACTGCGTACGAAGAAGAAGAAGAAGAAGTATTCATTCATTGATTCCTACTTTGTACCAGAGCAACAATATCACAGCCACTAGCTAGTTTCACACTACAGACTTGCAAGCAGATCTTCAGAACCAATTATAGAATGGCTAAGCCTTTGGCTACATCCTAAACAGGCAGAATGTACTTTAGATACTACGAAAACTGAGATCCCAATGGTTTAGCCAAGAAATTTAGAAAAGGAAGAAACTAGAGTTTAATCTTCTAGTTACGAATATACCAAGTTCCTGCTAATAAACATAGTAGAATATCCCCAATGTGTGGATCTTCTTTTACTTCCTTCGTTCTCCATCTTCCGCTACCAAGTCTTGAAAAGGGCTTTGTAAGTAGTAGAATGCTGTATCATAGTTTACAGCTTGACTGCGCAATTAACAGCTTCTGGTTCGACACATCCTACTTCAGCTGGCACGTCGTTCCCTACCTCATAAACCAGGCTGCAAAAAGAACAGGATGTCTCCAGGGAGAACTGCATGTAAGTGATGGGAGGTATTCTTGGTCATTGAGTTTCACCTGATCCAGACGGGGAGGAGGACTAACGTCTGGTCAGGCAAAATATCCTGGTCAGACATGTTAGTCAGGATCAGGCAAAATATACTGGTCAGACATATTAGTCAGGATCAGGCAAAACATACTGGTCAGACATATTAGTCAGGATCAGGCAAAACATACTGGTCGAGACCCTCACCTCGGCTTCCTAGTAGTCCTCCGTGGAAACCGTCTGTTTTCATGGCAGCCCGGATTACGAGGTGAGGGATCGACGTGATCCCAGTAGTAGTGAGTGAAACGCAAATCACGCCAAGCATAACACAACCGCCTGGAGGACCCCGGTCCACCTTCATCAGCACACTCAAGATGTGAGTAAAGCTACTGCAACAAGTCACTTAATGTCCTTTTCAGGACACACAAAAGAGTAACATACTCATTGTGGGCATTCGCACACAATAAACCTGATCCTGGCTAACATGTACAATCAGTATGTGTTGTCAAACCCTGTCTAACATGTGCAATCAGTATGTGTTGTCAAACCCTGTCTAACATGTCCAATCAGTATGTGTTGTCAAACCCTGTCTAACATGTGCAATCAGTATGTGTTGTCAAACCCTGTCTAACATGTGCAATCAGTATGTGTTGTCAAACCCTGGCTAACATGTGCAATCAGTATGTGTTGTCAAACCCTGGCTAACATGTCCAATCAGTATGTGTTGTAAAACCTTGTCTAACATGTCCCAACAATGTGCTGATTACAGTCAGCGAATCATACCTGACTGCTATCATACGGGTCAGCGATCATACATGCCTGCTCTCATATGGGTCAGAGACTGTTAGCTTTATAAGATCATGTTCCTTGAGCCCTGGAAATAGGCTGCACCGGGGTAATCTGGCTAAGGGTATAGGAATTGCAAAAGAGACAATCACTTTCTAAAAATGCCGTGCTGAAACAATATGCGTTGTACCGGTAAAAACCCGATTTTTAGCCTAGTTGTAAACTGAATACGTTACCTCGTTTTTATAATAAATGCCGAAGAAAAAAGAAGAAGAAGAAGTAGAAGAAGTAGAAATGGTTTACGTCGGCGGGGTTTTCCTGACAGTCATACAGCTCAGGCTGTTTTTTTTAATGTAGGATTGCCTCTACTTTGTTCACTTGATGGTGTTTAAAGTGGTGAAAATAATTTGAATGACGTGCGTTGCGTAGGTCAGCTGAGAAGAGTGCTTCAAAACTCTCCGGAGTCCTAGATACTATCGTATCCTGTTTATGGCCCCACCCACTTGGATAACCTCTGATCAGGGATTGGTTGGAAGTCAACCTCTAAATTCATTTGTTAAATTTGCCTGGTAGATGAAGACTTACAGGGACTAGTGGATTAGAAAATATCCACGCTGCTACAGCTCACATGAAACGCTGACTTTAGCAGCTCAATAACTAGAGAAGCGAAGACCCGTCCTGTCAACAACCACGGCCAAACACAGGTACGTGTCTTTCTTTGCAGTAGTTATACCGATGAATATTTTCTGAGTTTGTAGTCGTGTAAATCTCAAATAATTACATTTATATTCCGAAATAGCGTTGGAGAGGCAGAGTAGTTAGAGCGTTAAGAAATATCGTCATAGGAACTGTGTTCGTACATGCGTTGTCGCACGCTCTAGTTAATATTATTTGTTAAGTGACCTATATTTTAATGGGGAAATTAACTTTTGCACCGTTTTAGTTGGGCTTGTTCCTGCGAACATCAGATACCAGCATTCGTTTCTGTCGGGTAACTGCTCCCTCCCTCTCGTATGTCTACAGACAACAAATTCGTGTCTCCGATCCGACTTCCTTCTAGACACTACCCTTTGGTAAGTCCGGCTTGGGAGACCATGCAGGTAGCTTTTCTACCGCTGTCGAAACTGTTCCGGTCATGAGACGCTTGTCTGCCATAGCAAAGTGGAGACATGCTTTAGTCAAACACGTATAAGCTTTAGTCAACCAAGTATAAGTTTTAGTCAACCAAGTATAAGCTTTAGTCAACCAAGTATTAGTTTTAGTCAACCAAGTATTAGTTTTAGTCAACCAAGTATTAGTTTTAGCCAACCACGTATAAGTTTTAGTCAACCAAGTATAAGCTTTAGTCAACCAAGTATTAGTTTTAGTCAACCAAGTATTAGTTTTAGTCAACCAAGTATTAGTTTTAGCCAACCACGTATAAGTTTTAGTCAACCAAGTATAAGCTTTAGTCAACCAAGTATTAGTTTTAGTCAAACAAGTATAATTTGAAACCTAACTTAGTTGAGGAATGTAAGACAGCGAGAAAGAACGGTTTACTCAGTCTTCAGCACCTCCTCCCCGACGGCAGAAAACGTCATCCCACTATATTGAACAATAACAAACCAAAGTGATACCATAGAACTGGCAGTTTCTCTTATCTCACGTCGCTATAGTCGCACAGTATCTCATTTAAACAAGTGATTGTTGAATGCCCATTTTGAGTGTGTTTACTTTTTTGAGCGCCATGGAAAGAACGTTAAATGTTGCAGTAGTCTTCTCACATCCCGAATGTGCTGACGAAGGTAGGCCATGGTCGTCCAGGCAGATAAGCTTTGCTTGGCTTCATCTGCATGACGATCATTACATCGAGGATCACTTCAATCCAGATCTCGTCAGCAAGGCTGCTTTGAAAACAGCCGGTTCACAGAGAAAGCTACATGGTAGACAGACAGGTGTCTTTGCCAATGCATTGAGGCTGAAACTGACTCGACATCCTCTTCAGTATGTTGTGCAAGACCGGACTAGCGTCTCAGCTAGCATGGTGGAATCCGGTTCATCTTCATCAGCTCGCTCGGGTTATGATGAAAGCTACTGAAGCCCTCAACTTTTAGGGTACAAAAACGTGTAAAGTGGGCATTCAAGGAGAACAAGAATAAACTCTTGAAACATGAAAGATCTATACTTGTATGCCTCTCACATCAAATGAAGGCCTCTCGAGTCATGCAGACAACGCAAAACATACATGTTACGACGAAACGATGGAGCATATCAACAGCAGTCTGGTACCCCCGAGGTAAGAGGAGACTGCGGGGAAGACCTCCAATGCGTTGGTCAGACTCCCTTGCTGTAAGCTGCAACATCCGAGATGCCTCTGGAGGAGCACTCACCACGCACTGGACTTCCGTGGCCCAAGACTGGCTCCGCTGGAGACGAAGTTTTGACCCTCAGCTACAGAGGAACGGGTCATCAAGATCAAGACATATATACATTCATACGTGTCTCTTCCAAAGAACGACATATGTTTTCTGATAGTGTGTTGCTTGCAGTGTTGAACAGCTGTTCATTCAGATCATTTGATTAACACGTGTGTGTATTAACTGGCACACTCGCTCTCAAGTAAAGCAAAAGGATTTAAATCAATGAGAGAACTAACACGAATTCTGAAATGTACACTTCTCGCTGCTTATCCGGCTGCATCGTATCCTGTTTAGCCAGATGATGCAACCCACGACAGGGTCAACCAGTTATTGCCCTTAGTAGCGGGTCAAGTTAGTACCGATTCGATATTGAAAGTTATTCATTTTATTTTTGGTGTCTGAAATAATCGTTCGCTCATTGATCCATTGGTGTTCGATTCCATCGCAGAGTTCGGTCAAATACAAAGTTTATTGACTGCACTTGTCGACATCAAATCGATGGCGAATCAACATTGTGCTGCATCCTTAGTGCGAAGAGGTAGAGCACTCGCTTTTAATGGCCAAGGCAAATGGTTCAACTTCCAAGCCGTCACGCTCCAGTCGCCCCAGATGTAAATGGGCACCTTGCATACGTCTAGTTGAGGTAAAAGGCAACGAGAAAAGGAACTGGCCATCCTACCTCATACAAAGTGACTTAGCATACTGAAGTCTCTAACAACTTCACCACCTGACAGTAGTGTAACTGCTATGGTACAAGCCTTTACGTTTAGTGCATGCGGATTATGATAAATGTTTATGGGACATTGTTTCTAGAACTTTCTTGCATGAATTCAAACCAAGAAATGCTGTGATGTTCATATTCTCAGACGTAAGATTCTTCTACGAATTGTTGTTGTTGCTGATGTTGCTATTGTTGTTGTGAATGTAAGTCAATTCGCACTTCGTCAACCTATGGTTGGCTCAAACTGCACCACTTTCGATGGGTAAATACAAATTAAGCGCGCATTGAGTTGTAAGGCTAGATACGAACAACTCCCATATTGAAATACTGGTAGAAAATAGCGAAGGTTTCACAAAAGGTTTAAAACCGTAATCTAGTAATGATTGCTGAGACAAATGGAAATCGCTTCTTACCACGTAGCAGTTACTCAATTCTAAAACACACAACCCCTTCCACGAAAAGCGATAGTGAATATTTTAGGAACTAAAACTTGGCCGATTTTTATCTGACCTGATTAAGTTAGAAGGAAACAGCAGAGAAACCGTTGGCTTGGCCTGGTGAGCTCGCAAGTTACGTGAGCTACACGGAAACAGACACGAAAAGTGCGAGGCGAGGAAAAATTCCACGAGGTATGGCACCTGTCAATGTCATTCATAAGCCGAGAGCACAGCCTCCATTGGTTGCTTATTTGACCAATAGAAGGAAGCAAACAATACAACACTATTTTAAAACACTAACATAGTTGCTGATAAAAGAGCATCATTTTCTTACAAGTTTTTGTGTTTCAACGAAAGACTTAGATAACAGTTTGTTTTACAAATTGCTTGTTTATTTATCAGCTTCGAAATATCGGGTAAGTAACATTGTTGTGTGTTGTATTTCACGCTGGACTTACTAATACTATGCAGAGATGTATTAGTGTGTACTGTTTAACTCCCATAAAATCGAGAAAAAAACTTTCAAGTCAAGAAATAGAATATGTAAATCAAAAACATTTCAGCTCGCAGTGGAGCATATGCTTTTAACAACCGCCAATCTGTCCTATAACGACGAGAGAGCAGAGTGCGACTTCCCTGTTCATCTAATGTTCGATTCAACATTTGTTCCACAAGTGACTTAAATAATTGTTTTAACGGGTATAAAACAAAAGCAGTACTTCCTCTTATTGTCACTTCATCCGTCGTTTGGTATCTGGTCTCCGATGCGTGACGATTTCTTTTATCCAGATAAGTTCATTTATTACGCCTTTATGTATTCTTCCTCTCTTCTTTGATTCGTTAATTTATTATTGTTGTAGTTCGTTGTCCCAGAGGAAGGCACATTTTGTCGTTACGTAGATTTCCGTTTGGTGGCGGTATAAGACAATGTTTTTCTTTTTATCCTGCACAATAAATATATTGTACTATTTTGTATAAGCAAACAAATGTCATTGGTTGAGTAACATTTAAATGTTCAGGTAATCTTCATTGGAGACACGGCCGTCGTGGATGAAGTGTACCGAGCAGTCTTTGTGTATGACTTGGCTTGGCTTCGTTCGTTCTCAATCTCCCGCTACCAAACCCTGAAAGGGCTTAAGTAGCAGAATGTAGTCCAGAATATGTTGTGTCGTAGTTTACAGCTTGACTGCGATATTAGCACCTTTCGGTCCAACACATCTGGCTTCAGCAATGTCTTTGTGTATGCCAAAGACAAGAAAATAGCACTACTGCCCCACAGAGAGGATGTCGTAAGAAGCGACTAACTGCGTGACATGGCATAACACCGGCCATGGTTAAAGTGGTTTGTTGAGAGCAAAATAGATGGCGCATAACAGGCTGCGGGTTTACTTTAATCTAGTGTTTGAGTCTGTTAAGATGGACTTGCACACCGGTTAACCATCCTCCAAGAAACTTATTGCATACAGAATATGCAGAGTCTTCTAAACCAGTATCAAGACGTTAAGTTTACGCCTTTATGTATTCATATCCTCCATTTATGTATTCGTATCCTCCATTTATGTATTCATATCCTCCATTTATGTATTCATATCCTCCATTTATGTATTCATATCCTCCATTTATGTATTCATATCCTCCATTTATGTATTCGTATCCTCCATTTATGTATTCGTATCCTCCATTTATGTATTCGTATCCTCCATTTATGTATTCGTATCCTCCATTTATGTATTCATATCCTCCATTTATGTATTCATATCCTCCATTTATGTATTCATATCCTCCATTTATGTATTCATATCCTCCATTTATGTATTCATATCCTCCATTTATGTATTCATATCCTCCATTTATGTATTCATATCCTCCATTTATGTATTCGTATCCTCCATTTATGTATTCATATCCTCCATTTATGTATTCATATCCTCCATTTATGTATTCATATCCTCCATTTATGTATTCGTATCCTCCATTTATGTATTCATATCCTCCATTTATGTATTCATATCCTCCATTTATGTATTCATATCCTCCATTTATGTATTCATATCCTCCATTTATGTATTCATATCCTCCATTTATGTATTCTTATCCTCCATTTATGTATTCTTATCCTCCATTTATGTATTCATATCCTCCATTTATGTATTCATATCCTCCATTTATGTATTCTTATCCTCCATTTATGTATTCATATCCTCCATTTATGTATTCATATCCTTCATTTATGTATTCATATCCTCCATTGATGAATTCATATCCTCCATTTATGTGTTCATATCCTCCATTGATGAATTCATATCCTCCATTTATGTATTCTTATCCTCCATTTTTGTATTCTGTCCGTCTTCTATGACTCGTTAGTTGATTATTTATGTTGTTCGTTGTCCCTGATGAAGGTATATTGGTCGTAACGTAAGTTTTGTTTGTGCTTTCGTCTTAGTGCGGTACCAGACCCTGTCTTTTTATGTGTTTTTCCACAATAGATAAACCGTCGCCTTTTTTTTTGTATCATAACAAATATTGTCATTGATTATGTATAGTCCCACAGCAAACACTGCCGTCCGTGGTGAAGTGTTAAAAGTCATCATTGAACTAAGCCACAGCTAAGTGAGATGCTGGGGAGGGGGGCAATTTCCTGCCTGCTGCATATTTTGTCTCAAGCCATCAGTCAGGCACCCGTTTACAACTGGGTCGACTGGAACTGTCGGTAGAGGGAGTTGAACACTGTACCTGTACCACGAAAAGCGAGTGCTCTGTTACTGCCTTCTAAATATCAGCACACACTAGACACTTCAGTCCAGGATCAGTTTCACGCAACCATTATTGTTCTGTCTTGGCATCTTATGTGCTAGAGTGACCTCCCCTCTCATTCCATAACAGTAAGTTTTTTTTGTATTCTGTGTTTGTGTGTGTTTTTGTGTGTTTGTTTATTTATTTGTTTTAGAAGTTGATCAAATATTATAGTTTTGACAGGTAAACTACTGCAGGTAGAATAATTCCAGCCTTACGGCTGATATTTCGGACATGGCACGCAGGGAACCAAGATGGTGAACGGATTGTGAAAGGGTTGTCTTTGATTTATCTTCTTTTTTTTCTCTTCTATTCTTCACTTGTTCTTCTATTTAGTTTATCTAAAGAAAGCAGTAGTTCGACTGAGGTTTTTTTGTTATCTCCGTTTAACTTGTTCAGCAATGATATTGGTGATGAAATACGTACTTTCTTTGTTCCTCGTAGAATGAAATACGTACTCTCTTTGTTCCTCGTATCTTGAGTCTGGTTCAAACCGCCGCTCTTCGAAATAATATGACCAAATACGCACCAACAACCCTTGTACTGCTGTAGGGGATCAAGTATTAAGCCTCATTGTGCTATCCTCTCTCCCTTCCTTTCCCTTATAGTCCTAAATCTTCCATCCCTAAATAGAAGAAATAACCTATAATTGTAGATTTAACAAACGTCTAATCGTAGATGTACTGCTCTTAACCCCGGTGGAGATCACTTCTTCAACATGTCACTTCTATACACTTGGAAGTAAACGTTTGTCAGTTTCTGTAACCTATCACTCCTATACACTTGGAAGTAAACGTTTGTCAGTTTCTGTAACCTATCACTTCTATATACTTGGAAGTAATCTTTTGTCAGTTTCTGTAACCTATCACTTCTATATACTTGGAAGTAATCTTTTGTTAGTTTCTTATTTTTTTTATATCTCTGTTGTAATAAAGATAAACACATGATAATAAGGAAAACACTTATATCCGCATTCAGGAGTCTGATATGGTAAATTTTTTGGGGATATCAAATGACTACATATGATGCTACTTTGATAACTACTGCTTTTTAATGGTTGATGAAAGTGGATAATGCGATAAGAAATGTAGACTAGCGGATAGAATTACAATACGTCACATTAACTCGGCTAGAATGTAGACTGAACATACCAATTCAATATGTATTCAAAATTAGATAATGGTTACATTAGATTTTTCAACACTATGTAGAGAATAGTTTTGTCTTCTTCTTCTTCAGCGAGGGTGCGGTATCTGTGCCTCTCGGCCCGAAACAACCAATTTCAGCTGGTTTGTTTAGAGCGAACGTGATCTCTATACCTTAGCATATTACAGTAGTACAGCCTGTTTCCAGGGCCGGCCGGCACTTGGAGGCGGAAAATCGTCTTGGCCAGCCGTGGCTCGCTGTTCCTGATGCAAGTAACGAGTCGATGGGTGCTGTCAGCTCATTCACGGCTGCATCTTCCTCCCCATATAGTGGATAATTTAGATGTCTTCAACCTTATATATTGGATAATTTAGTAGTGTTAAACCTTAAATATGAGATAATTTAGACCTTATACAATGAATAATTTAGATGTCTTCAAAATTATATATAGGATAATTTAGATGTTTTCAATATTATACTTTGGATAATTTAGATCATTATATTTTGGATAATTTAGATGTCTTCAATATGATATATTGGATAGTTCAGATTCTTCAACATTATATATTGGAAAATTTAGATGTCTTTAACATTATATTTTGAATAATTTAGATATATTCTACATTATATTGCGAATAATTTTGTTGCATTATGTTAGAGCGTCCAATTAGGGCAGTCGTTTCTGAAGGCAAAGGTACGGGGTTCAAATCATGCTACGGGCACGCTTCAGTCAACCGAACTGTATAAGGGGTTCATTTGCAAATAGGTACCTGATCTACGGTTTTTTAAAGAAAGGCAGCAAGGAAGGGAACTGGCCACCCCACCTCACACAAGATGTGGTTTAGTACAATGAAGTCTCTAACATTTCATCCCCGTCGGCAGTTCCTGATATGGGACATAAAGAAAGTGGATTATTTAGTATTCTACATTATAAAATGGGGTAATTTAGATGTATTCAACATTATAAAAGGGATAATTTAGATGTATTCAAAATTAGAAGATGGATAATTGAGGTGTATTCAACATTATGAAATTGTTAATTTAAATATATTCAACATTATAAAATGGATACTTAAAATTCTTTTTTAATGTTCAAATAATACTTCAGCGGTTACACGAACAGCCAGAATCTGAGTGTACGTCCAATGCTGGAAAGTGCGTATCATTATCAACAGGGAAAAGCCTAGAGACTGAACACACCAGAGCTACAGCTTCTTCAGGCGTAGCCATCCACAAGAAGAAAACCACCGACACATTTACTACTAATAGACAAATGTGAGTCCGCAAGGCAGACTGCAGAAGACATAGAGCTGAACTTTCCAAGAGCCGACCGATGAGTTGGCAAAACAAAAGGACAGCTTCATACTACCTGGCAACTACTTAATTTAACGTCTTTATACTGGTTTAGAAGACTCTGCAGAGTCTGTATACAACCAGTTTCATTTACATCCCCTTGCTCTAAAAGCTATGCGCATCCAATATATTCTTAAATACATTAATCGTTGCTGCCTCCACTAACTCCCGTGGCAAGGCATTCCAAGCATTCGCGACTGACTCTCTCACTAACAAAATATTTCCTAATATCTAATCTGGACCTCTCTTTAGTGAATTTGTAGCTATACCCTCTTGTTCTTGTGGGTGGCTGTATTTAAAATAAAGAAACTTGTTAAAGTCTAATTTATCCATTCCTCCGGTCATCTTATGAACCTGTATTAAGTCACCACGAATTCTTATCTCTTAAAGACACTGTAGGCCGGTTTTTCTGAGTCTTTCCTCATAAATGTCATTCTTGAATCCAACTATCAGCTTTGTCGCTCTTTTTTGTATTCTTTCCAGCATGTTTATATCCCCTCTATGATAAGGACTCCACACCTGTACACAGTACTCCAATCTAGGTCTAACTAAAGCTTTATACAGTTTGACTATCACTTCCTTGCTCCTATGTTTAATATTTCTTTTTATCATACCTAACATTGATAAAACATTGCTTAACACTTATATACCTGATTTAACACATGGATTCCAATACATTTTTGTTTTTTTCTGTTATTTAGTTTTGATGTGAAAACTACTATTGTGTTTGACCCACTCGCTCGGATGTAACTGAACAAATATCTGTCACATTTGACATTTCTTTTATCTATAATTTGTAATTAATATCGGCCATTTCTTTTGTCTACAATTTATAATTAATATCGGACGTTGCTTTTGTTTACAATGTATAATTAATATCAGACATTTCTTTTGTCTATAATATGAATTTTATATCTGGGAAATTGTCTTGTCTACGACATGTCATTAAAAGCAGACATTTAACTTTTACAATATGCAATTATCTGGAGAATTGTCTTTTTATACGACATGTAATTAATGTCGACCATTTAGTTTGGCATACAATATGTAATTAACGTCGACCATGTATGTATCTGGCTGTGAACAATTCGCAAGTTCACGACATTCATCTTACCTAGTTTATATCATTTATTTTGCTTCCTTCTTGCTGGACATTTATCTTACCTAGCTTATATCATTTATTTTGTCTCCTTCTTGTTGGACATTTATCTTGTCTAGTTTATATCATTTATTGTGTCTCCTTCTTGCTGGACATTTATCTTGTCTAGTTTATATCATTTATTGTGTCTCCTTCTTGTTGGACATTCATCTTGTCTAGTTTATATCATTTATTGTGTCTCCTTCTTGTTGGACATTTATCTTGTCTAGTTTATATCATTTATTTTGTCTCCTTCTTGCTGGACATGTGTCTTGTCTATAACATAGTTGCATGTCGCACAATTAAAAAATGAGGGGACGAGAAAGGGGGTGATTAGATGGCCTCGTAGCAATATGGTTAGTGCCACGGCTCGCACACTAAATATGCACGTGTTCGAATTGATGAAGGAGTGAGAGAGTACCTCTAAATGATGTGAAAACATTAACAAATTCGTGATGTAGTAAGATTCTTTCTACCACTAGGTGCAACCAGACTACAATGCACTACGCCTTTGAGAACTAGACGAACGAGGGATAAAAAAGTTAGCTTACAGACACAATATCAATTTCAAATAAAAGACACCATTAAGGACCTTTTCCGCCTTAGGATTATTTGAGATTAATAGAATAAATCAAAGTGGCAATATTATAGCAAGTCATAAAAGACAGCTACAGAGGTTTGTGTATGCGTGTGGCAATCTTATCATATAATTGCACTGCTTCAAAACTTACTTAGTCGCTTCTCTTCTACCGTGAGATGCAGAGGTTTGCCACAGAGAACCACACACTGCTCTACCCGCCGTCTGTCTCCTGACCTGTTCCCAATCCATCCCTCTGTCACTTAGGTACTGTCGTATGTTGTCGTCCCAACCTACCATGGGACGTCCTGAGAGGGGGGGGGGGTTTACGTCCTTGACTTTTTATCTTTTATGACCGCCTTGTTATTCTATCTTCTTCCATTCTACAAACTGGGCCAATCCACTGCAGGTGGGACTGCTCTCTCGCTTCGGCTGGGCTGCGAGATGGCTGGGCTGCGAGATTGCCATGTATTGTCTGATTACAGATCTCGTTATTTTTCGTCACATGGACCGCCTTCATTAGGTACCTCATTTCAGAAGTTCGTAGCTACATTTCTTGGGCTGTGGTAATTGCCCATGACTCACATTCAAATGTCGGACAGTTCGATCAGCATACATCCATCTTTGTTTTGTTTGTTTGTGATTATTTCTCATTTACCAAGGAATGCTCTGATTAGTGCATTGAAAAGTCTACAAGCGGCTAATAAGTTCAGTTATTTCCCATTGCGAGGCGACGACGGCCACAACATCAGACGGTTTTGTCTTAATAATGTCATGTGCGTTATATTTGGATTATAGTGAGACAGAAGAAGCGCTGGTCTTCCTTCTCACTCTTGTCCAGAGTTACCTTGGATCAGTGGCAAGACTAATGGTCGAAGGGCCTGAAGGTAACACGGGATGCAGGCACTCTGGTCTTACTTCTCGTGAGACCAGGGGTCGCTTGAAACTTGCGGGATTCGATCGTCCACCGCTTCCTTTCAACACTGTGAGAGGCGACCCCCTTGAAGCGGTTAAATGCTTCGAAACTACCACAGCAATTAATATGGGGTAAAAGAACCACGTTTCAAATAACTGAATCGAAAGTGAGCATCCGTCAATCCTGGTTCGATAAGTTTTCAAACGAAAGCTGGTAGGAGAGCACATGTTCAGGCATGGTGAACCGTGAAGCCGCGAGTGGCAGCTGGATTCTATTTAAAAGGAATGATCGTTTGCAGAATCGCCACATAATGTGCTGGATAGGTTGTTAAAGGAGTTTTGAACATGTTGCTACGTTTGACTGCTGGACTATTCTAAAACAGGACATGTCGTCAAAGCTACTTTATAGCTGGCTGTCTGCATCAGGGTCAGCGACTCACAGCTGGCTGCCTGCATCAGGGTCACCGGCTCACAGCTTGCTGTCTGCATCAGGGTCAGCGGCTCACAGCTTGCTGTCTGCATCAGGGTCACCGGCTCACAGCTTGCTGTCTGCATCAGGGTCACCGACTCATAGCTGGGTGGTTGCGTCAGTGACTCATAGCTAACTGGTTACATTACGGTCAGCGACTCATAGCTGACTGTTGCATCGCGTTCAGCGACTCACAGCTGAATGTTTGGACCAGAGTCAGCGACTCACAGCTGGCTGGTTGTATCAGGGTGAGCGAATTATAACTGGCTGTTAGATCAGGGACAGTTACATAGCTGGCTGGTTAGATCATGGACAGTTACAAAGCTGGCTGGTTAGAACAGGGACAGTTACATAGCTGGCTGGTTACATCAGGGACAGTTACATAGCTGGCTGGTTAGATCAGGGACAGTTGCATAGCTGGCTGGTTACATCAGGGACAGTTACATAACTAGTTGCTTGTACCATTGTCTAAAAAAAACACAGATGACAGAGACCACATTCTTCCTCCAAGTAGAGCACCAGAAACAGGCTGCACTTGTGTAGTCTGGCCAAGAGCGTCGAAATCGTAGGGGGGAAGGCAAACGTGGACCCTATAATGCCGTAATGAAACCGGATGCCACGGTTTGAAAAGCGCAGATATCGCAGCCTCGCTCGATGTAAACTACTAAAGTACTTCCTTTTACTACGAATCAGAGAGAAAGACAGAATAGTATGTTCCAACTCATGGTGACAATAATGTTGCGGGCCACTGGTTAGGTATCTTGGAACCGTCTGCGGCCCCGTCGATCCTATGCTTGAGATCCCTTTTTTAAATGGAAATTTCTGTCAATGTCCATGATGGCACGATCTTAGAGTACGACAGCCATCAAATATACAAGGTGGTTCCCAATGTCTCCATACGCAAAGATCAGTCTTTCTTTGGGGTTTTAAGTAACTTTATAGAATTTTCGTTTAAAAAACAGTTTGCACAAATAATGCGCAAGGCCGAAGCAAAGTTACAGTGTAATTTTATAATTGTACGTAACACTAGAAGGGATGCACCGTAACCTGTCAGGCATGGCGGAAGATGCTACTAAGGGGTTGGGCATGGGGCTGGCTGCATTATCCTGTAAAATTGTTATGGATAAATATGGACAGGCCAACATTCATGAAATCGCGTGCAGTTGCTGAAGGGATATGCTGCGAAAGGAGAAGAAACGTGTTGATAAATGAATGAGGACATAAATGAAAGAGAAATCACATTATGCTGTTGTAAATGGCCATGCCGAGTAAGTTTACTCTTTTGTGCGTGCTGTAGTGGGTGTTGATTGGCCCGCTCCCCAAGCTCTCGTCATATTATGAGCTTGCTGATGAAGGTGGACAGGATCCTCCAGGCCGTCGTGCTATGCTCACAACTGTGGAGATACTTTGATCCCTCTACTCGATAGCCATGCTGTCAAGAGGAACAGCCAGTTTTCAGAGATATTTACGAGGAAGTAGAGATGGGGGTCTTTAAGATGGGGGTCTTTAGGATGGGGGTCTTTAGCCAGTGTATTTTACTTCACCATGCCTAACAGGTCCGACCAGTATGTTTTACTTGACCCTAACTAACATGTTTGATCAGTATGTTTTACCTGACCCTGACTAACATGCCCGACCAGTATGTTTTACCTGACCCAAACTAACATGTTTGATCAGTATGTTTTACCTGACCCTGACTAACATGCCCGACCAGTATGTTTTACCTGACCCTGACTAACATGCCCGACCAGTATGTTTTACCTGACCCTGACTAACATGCCCGACCAGTATGTTTTACCTGACCCTGACTAACATGCCCGACCAGTATGTTTTACCTGACCCTGACTAACATGCCCGACCAGTATGTTTTACCTGACCCTGCCTAACAACCCGACCAGAATGTTCTACCTGATCAGACGTTAGTCTCCTCTACCCCATCCATTATGTATGGAGACTTGCACCACTCAGTAAAAAGTTGAGCCTTGTACTCGTTGAGTTTGAACTGGCCCGCTCCATTTAACAGTTCATTAGTAGTGCATAACTATGTCGTGTTCATTACCCTGTGATGTTTCAAGTAAGATCAGATGACATCTAATTTTAGATGCCCGTTCAGTAATATTTTTTTAGGCGCAGTTTTATCAGCATATTATGTCTGCAGGACCGAGACAAGAATATCAGTAGAGACGACTGGATGTAACTCAGGGTGCAGGCACTCGGATGATTGCACAGAACTAAAAACTAGTGTCTGCCAAACTGGACAGAGCCGTATTGTGTCAGCTTAGTGTACAGTCTGTTAGGGGTTGTCTAAACTGTCACGCCAGCGGTTTAGTTACTAAACCAGCTGTAAATTGGTAACCAGACTTATGCTTATGGAAGGTCAAACTGCGAAGAAGAAGAAATGTAGTGCACGCCTGAAAGCTAATTTCTACTACACTTACATTCTAACACTTCATCCCAGACGGCAGGATCTATTGTGACAATTACTGCCATTACTTGTGTAAATAAAACAATACAATTCTAACATTTAGCAAATAATGCAGACGTGTAGGTGGTCAATCAGTGTAGATGTCTGCCTTGTTACAAAGCAGGCGTCCGTTCGAAACCTCGGTGAAGATACCATTAACACGCCAGTGTGACATATTGGAAATATGGAAAATGGCCAATATATTGTTGTACACACTGTAGGCTGGGTCAACCCCAAGATCCGTTCTGCGATACGATAATGCCGCAACAACTGAAGATCAAACCTCGATCATTCGCCCATGAAGCCAAAGCACCAATCACTGTGCTGCATTATCTCCCTCAAAACCTCGGCGCCGCATAGACATTTTTCTATGGAGTATAAAATGAAGTTCAAGCTTGCACACTGCGGGGTTAGTGCAGAGAATGTGGACTTTATTCCTCAGAGTGCTATACATCTTACCAGTGTGTCTCAACACGGTAATCATAATTTTGTGTATGTTTGTTTGCTGTAGTAAATAATACATTTTTTCTTTTTTGTTTCTGATTCCAGGGACTTGTGCGAGCAATTTCACCAGACCTTGGCATTGGTATTGCCTTGCCTTCTCTGAATCCATTTAGAGAGACATACCAGCTGACTGCTTGCTTTGGGCACTATCCACTTGAACATTAGCCTATCCCTGCTACTCATTGTACGTAACAGTTTCCGAGTATCCGAGATTGGGGACAACCTACAGTTGGAGAAGAGAACAACATAAAACATCAAGTGCAATCTGGCCCGCACGTTCAGCTATTATAAGCTGTATACAACACTATAAATATACTTCTCTGTTGAAGAGTTCAGATATAGTTATGACTCCTTTAAGTAGAGTTACGACCACTATAAGAAGAGTTGTGATCCGTTTCAGGCGAGTTATAGTTCCAATTAGAAGAGTCACAGCCCGCATTTAAAGAGTTACGACGCCTTGAAGTAGAGGTATGACCGCTTTCTCAGAGTTATAGTCTCTTTGTGAAACGATATGGCCCGTATTCTAATTGAGGCCATACAAAATGGTGAAGAAAATCTGGCCAGGGACATTCTTATGAAATGTGGGTCCTACGGCGGAATAGACAGTCAGACATCCAGAAGAGACGGCACGGCTCTGTTCTTCTGCTGTAGTCGTGGCTATTTCGAGCTGGCTAAGCTGCTATTGGACAGGGGCGCCAGCGTAGCGTCCACAGATAAGAATCGAGCGACGCCTCTGCACGGGGCAGTTGATAACGGCCACATTAATGTTGTCAAGTGAGTATATACTTGTGTTGTTCGTTGTTACTGATACATCTACATGTTGATATGCATGTTAGTAGCTTCCACAATCGTACCTGTTTTCTATTAAATCTCAAACAACTTTTATTGAATAATGTCGGTACAATGTTTTACTCTCACGACAGTTACACTCCAGTATGCCCAGCTGTAAATGGATACTTCACATACGACTAGTAAAGTAGAACGCAGTTAGGAAATGAATTGACTACCTTACCTCATATACTCCGTGGCTTAGTATGCTGAAGTCTCTAACAACTTCACCACCTGACAGTAGTATAACTACTATGGGACAAACCTTTACTGAAGTCTCTAACAACTGCATTCTCTGACAGTAGTATAACTACTATGGGACAAACCTTTACTGAAATCTCTAACAACTGCATTTTCTGACAGTAGTATAACTACTATGGGACAAACCTTTACTGAAATCTCTAACAACTGCATTCTCTGACAGTAGTATAACTACTATGGGACAAACCTTTACTGAAATCTCTAACAACTTCATTCTCTGACAGTAGTATAACTACTATGGGACAAACCTTTACTGAAATCTCTAACAACTTCATTCTCTGACAGTAGTATAACTACTATGGGACAAACCTTTACTGAAATCTCTAACAACTTCATTCTCTGACAGTAGTATCATTACTATGGGACAAACCTTTACTGAAGTCTCTAACAACTTCACTACCTGACAGTAGTATAACTACTATGGGACAAACCTTTACTGAAGTCTCTAACAACTTCACCACCTGACAGTAGTATAACTACCATGGGACAAACCTTTACCTCTAACAACTTCATTCTCTGACAGTAGTATAACTACTATGGGACAAACCTTTACCTCTAACAACTTCCTTCTCTGACAGTAGTATAACTACTATGGGACAAACCTTTACTGAAATCTCTAACAACTTCACCACCTGACAGTAGTATAACTACTATGGGACAAACCTTTACCTCTAACAACTTCCTGCACGACCAGGACATAGGGCTGCTGGAAGTCTCCCTTCACCCTTGTTCTCGGAGTAGAATTTAATATCAGTGATTAGATGGTTTGCTTATTACGGGAAACTTCTGGATCAAAACCCGGAATCAGAACCATCCAGTCTACCAAACTGTAAACGTGTACATGTCTTATGGTGAGAAAGACAATGTAACATGGACGAATACTAGTCACACTTCCTAAATAAAACATCTGACATTTCGAAAATTAACTCGCTACCACTTCGTCTCCGACGGCAGTGCCTGCTACGGAACCACATTGAGCAAATGAATATGTCTGTTGTCAAACTCATTATCAAAAATGCTGGATGTATAATGTCGCCCATTTTTCGCTTTTTAAATCGCATAACCATTTATTCTATGTTCTTTTTTTTTAGTTATTTCTCTCTATCCCTTGGTGTATAACGTTCCATTTGTAAATAATTCAACTTGAGAATACAGGCACAACAGGTATTGGCCTTCTGTGTTTTTGCACGATGAAGGGGGTGCCTTCATGTAAACACCTATTGGGTAGGGGTTTTGTTACTCTCATAATGTTTGCCGGTACAGCGACTAGCAGCACGCTAATTTCGATTTGCAAATGCCAAGAGCTTTTTTAGTACACATCTCAAAGTTTATCGTCCATCTCCGAAAGTACGAGGCGCTAAATTTCATCTCCATTGTGATCAAAGGACAATAGAAGCGTGTGATTAGTTCGAACACTCACCGTTACGCGAATTCGTTCGTTGTTTCCCGAGAGACAAGAGCTCTTGTGATAACCCTCACCTCCCTCCTCCACTCCTGCACACGTCCTCCGTTATAAAACTCATCACCGAAAATAGCGGGAAAACGCAGTTGTCAATAAGTCACCATTTTGCAATTTAAAGTAATCCAATAGCAGCATACGGTCACACCTAAAGTTGACTTCCACGCGCAAATCCTGAATCAAAACATTCATGTGCTTAGACCATCGTGGCTCTGTGGCACATTGTTTTACGTGATGAGTTGGTCAGGCTCTGGGCGATAACACCGCTCATTCGTCTTTCATGACACTCATTTTAGAAATTCAGTGCCTTAAACAGTATGGGGCGCTCGTATCCACATAGGGGTCGCATCAATGGCGTGTATTCAATGTGTGCTAGGTGTGCGCCGCACGCACAAGTGAAACTTCTGAAATGCATAGTAGTATGATATGAGAGTACTTTTATTCATTGAAATACATTATTTTGCTATTTTTCCAAACATTGTATTACTGGCCTAAGACGCCACTGTTCAAGCAAGGCGTAATAACCGATGATTGCTTCGTTCGTTCTCACCCTCCCGCTACCAAGCCATGAAAAGGGCTTTCCAAGTAGCAGAATGTAGTCCACATAACAGAATGCGTTGTGTCAAAGTTTACAGCTTGACTGCGATTTTGCACCTTTCGGTCCAACACATCCGACTTCAGCAGGCATTTTCTAGTACAGGGTTAGCCTTCCCTCTTCGGACTCTTCTCCTCAGCCAGTGTGCTATGCTGCAGCCTGTTATCTAGGATGACTGGGGGGAGGTGTGGAAAGGTCTTTGCAGCTCTGATTCGCTGGCCCTGACGCTAGCAGTCAGCTATGGGTCGCTGACCGCTACAGCTTCAGGCTCTGTTAGTAGCCACTGATTGACACGTTAGTCAGTGTTCGAGAGTACATGGCCTTTATTTGCGCGCGGCTAGAAACGCGGCATACAGGCCTATGCTAGATATTGGTGAAAGAGGGTTGGCACAAATGACGTCATGGCTTGGTGTAAGCGTTTAACTAACCAATGACATCTGTGCGCCAACGATCCCGCACTCAGCTAGATTCAACCTGAGAGCTTTGTCTTATAAAGAAGTGTTGTAGAGGTGAACATACACGTTTATTGACTGTGCTAGGAAGCATCTATTAGTATATATAGTGCTTTAAAATAGGTTTGACATTTTCACGTTACATTCCTTCTAATGGAATATAATTATTGAAAACCGCGGCTATGCGCAACAGTTTCTCAGAGCCCAACCTCATACTCTTGAATGGAACACCCATAGAGGATGCTGAAAAACATGCCTACCTGGGAAGGCTCTCCAATAAGGCGAACAACATAACACATACGATTGCTAGACGAAGGTGGGTAGGCTGGGCAGCCTTCAACTCCATCATGACAGCAACAGACGCCACAAAAGACACTAGACTACTTGCGGACACCTTCATCTTTGTAGTCCTACCAGCGCTCTGCAATGCTAGCAAAACCGGGTCGGATGAAGTATATTGATCCAAAACCCTGAGGTAGGAGACAATAGGATCGGATGAAGCATATTGATCCAAAACCCTGAGGTAGGAGACAATAGGATCGGATGAAGTATATTGATCCAAAACCCTGAGGTAGGAGACAATAGGATCGGATGAAGCATATTGATCCAAAACCCTGAGGTAGGAGACAATAGGATCGGATGAAGTATATTGATCCAAAACCCTGAGGTAGGAGACAATAGGATCGGATGAAGCATATTGATCCAAAACCCTGAGGTAGGAGACAATAGGGTCGGATGAAGCATATTGATCCAAAACCCTGAGGTAGGAGACAATAGGATCGGATGAAGTATATTGATCCAAAACCCTGAGGTAGGAGACAATAGGATCGGATGAAGCATATTGATCCAAAACCCTGAGGTAGGAGACAATAGGATCGGATGAAGTATATTGATCCAAAACCCTGAGGTAGGAGACAATAGGATCGGATGAAGCATATTGATCCAAAACCCTGAGGTAGGAGACAATAGGATCGGATGAAGTATATTGATCCAAAACCCTGAGGTAGGAGACAATAGGATCGGATGAAGCATATTGATCCAAAACCCTGAGGTAGGAGACAATAGGGTCGGATGAAGCATATTGATCCAAAACCCTGAGATAGGAGACAATAGGATCGGATGAAGTATATTGATCCAAAACCCTGAGGTAGGAGACAATAGGATCGGATGAAGCATATTGATCCAAAACCCTGAGGTAGGAGACAATAGGATCGGATGAAGTATATTGATCCAAAACCCTGAGGTAGGAGACAATAGGATCGGATGAAGCATATTGATCCAAAACCCTGAGGTAGGAGACAATAGGATCGGATGAAGTATATTGATCCAAAACCCTGAGGTAGGAGACAATAGGATCGGATGAAGCATATTGATCCAAAACCATGAGGTAGGAGACAATAGGATCGGATGAAGTATATTGATCCAAAACCCTGAGGTAGGAGACAATAGGATCGGATGAAGTATATTGATCCAAAACCCTGAGGTAGGAGACAATAGGATCGGATGAAGTATATTGATCCAAAACCCCCACCTCACCTTGCTAACGAGGTTGACATCGATACTGTAATTCCTATAGTGGTGAGCTTATTACACTACAGCCAGGAGGTCCACGGCTCACTTTCTCAAATACGTCTCGGGATGTAATAAGAGCCACTGTAACTCGCTACCAAAGAAACAGTGTCAAGTGTCAACTCAAACTCCATTTCACACTATTTTGGTAATCTCTGGTCTAATCTGCCTGGCTTGTTTCCCAATCTGGAGCGAATAGCCTAGACAACAGTGAGATGGCTTGCTAAGAATGGGATTATAGCGCGTCGGGGTTCGAAATCACGGACTGTTAGAAAAAAATCCGGGCGTGATTCCTTCCTGGTACGACCGCTCCTCCAATCCAACCAGCTGTAAATGAGTTGGGGATGGTATTACCAGCAAGGCAGGAGAACTGGCCACTCAACCTCGTCTGTCGCTTGTGTCAAGTTATATTTATCCCCGACGGCAATTGTTGCCATGGGACTGACCTTTACCTTTAATCTGCGTAGCCATGTGAACACTATTTCTAACTTAACCAGAAGGGAAGGAAGACTAACGTCTGCTCAGACAAAATATACTGATCAGACTATGTTAGTCAGGTTCAGGCAAAATATACTGGACAATGCCCTCACTTCGGCTTCCTAGAAGCCCTCCCTGGAAAAGGACTGTTTTCATGGTACCCTGGCTAACGGGGAGAGGTATCGACGTGATCCCCGTAGTATTGAGCGACACACAGATGAAGCCGAGCATAACAAAACCTCCTGGAAGACCCCGGTCAACCTTCGTTAGCACGCTCGGGATGTGAGAAAAGCTACTGCAACCCGCCACTTAACGTCCTTTTCAGGGCCCAAACAAAAGTAAACCTACTTATTGTAGGTATTCAGTATTGTTTGCGTCACGGTATGGCGTGTCTTAAAACATCTAGTCCTTAAGCCTATCCGTAATCAGTATCGCCTTTGTCTGTATTTCATGCTTTATCCTTCCCCTCCAACTATTTTCAATATATTCCTTGAGGGAATTATGAGTGAGGCACTTGTAGGTCACGTTAATACTGTCAAGATAGGGGGCTGAACGATTACCAACCTTCGTTTTGCAGATGATATCGAACTACAGGAATGGGTCAGAACACTCGATGAAACAGCTCTTGACTATGGTATGGAGATAAACGCTGGAAAGACAACATTAATGACCAACAACGTCACGGGCTTCAACAGCAAGATAAAAGCTAACGGTCAGGAACTCGAAGTTGTTGACCGTTTTAAATATCTAGGATCGATTGTCAGTGATGAAGGATCAAAATGTGAGGTGTTGGTCAGAATAGCACAGACAATAGTGGGGCTTGCACGGTTTAACAAAATCTGGCAAGATAAACAGTTAGCACTATGCACGAAAATCAGATTAATGCGTACACTAGTCCTGTCAATATTCCTCTATGCTTGTGAGACATGGACAGATACAGCTGGCCTTTAACGAAGGATACATGCCTTGGAGATGAGATGTTTCCGAAGACTTTTAAACGTCACGTACAAAGACCGAGTTACAAATGAGGAAATACGAGATAGAATTACAACAGCAATAGGGCCTTTCGAAGATCTCTTGGCAACTGTCAAAAGAAGGAAACTCTCTTGGTACGGTCACATATCGAGATCAAATGGTCTTGCAAATACAATCCTCCACGGGAAGGTGCATGGCAGACGACGAAGAGGCCGTCCTGAAAAGAGATGAGAGGACAACATAAAAGAATGGACCAATCTCCGAACAGAAGAGACACAGGCAGCGGCACAGGCAGAGAGGGTGGCGTGGTGTTGTGAGGATATCTTCATGTGTGCCACAACGACCTCACCGGTTACGTGATGACCTGACCTGACCTGAAAATGTAACACAGGCCTTCTGTTTCCCATTATTCATAATCAATGCC
Organism: Ariolimax columbianus; assembly: GCA_036924085.1. Taxonomy (NCBI): domain Eukaryota; kingdom Metazoa; phylum Mollusca; class Gastropoda; order Stylommatophora; family Arionidae; genus Ariolimax; species Ariolimax columbianus. The sequence goes on along the minus strand of JAVGWX010000022.1, from coordinate 1,009,049 downwards.
TGTGTCATTCATTTCCCACTATCAATCATCCGTTTACCGAATATTGACCGGTTCTGAGACCTTTTCCCAAGCTGTAATTCACCATAAAGAAGATCATTTGGTATTCTGTCATCATCCATCCCTGGAGTGTGTCCCAGCCATCAGAGCCTTCCAAGGCTAAGCATAGACAAGATCGTGAAAGTGCATGTTCTTTCCAATACCCCCGCGTTGGTGACCTTGTTCTTTGTGCTCTCTGAGACGCTTTTTGTTAGTCTGTTCATTGTTGTTGCTGTCGTGCCTGTCATGTTATCGATATTTTGGTCCAAGGATAGTTTGTAATCCTAAGTAGGTAAAAAGATCAACTAGCAGATTATAGTACAAGAAAATATATTGGCACTGCTAGTTAGTAAAAGTACAATCTTCCTCTTCTTCTTCTTCTTCTTCGTACGGTGTCAAGGGTCAACCTTTATTTTTTCGAAAAAAGCAGCGGTCATCCTGAGGCTGTCGACACTGCCATAGAGCTTGTCTTGCAGTTCCACTGGTGATGGCCACATCTGCTCTCTCTGATCCTCGTATGTCGGGCAGTTCTGCAGCAGATGTTCAGCGGTCATTTTGCCAGTACTGCACGGGCATTCGTCGGTACCACCTATCTTCAATTTGTTGAATAGGTGGTATCTCAGTCTATTGTGGCCAGTGCGAAGTCTGAAGACAACGACCTGCTCTTTTCGGTTCAACTGGTAATAGGCATCGTTTTTGGTGTAACCAGTATGTTCGGTTTCCCATTTGGTCATGTATCTGGCTTTGATAAGCCGTTTTGACTCTTCGTATGTCACACTAGTATCTGGTTGTGGTAGTCTTGGACCTTGTTTTGCCAGTCTGTCTGCCTCCTCGTTGCCTTGGATGTTGCAGTGTGATGGGACCCACTGTACCACTACCCTTTTTGGTGCAGACTGCTGGCACAGTTTGCAGAGTGCTGCTCTTAAGTCATTAAGCTCAGAGTGCGAAGTCTGAAGACCACGACCTGCTCTCTTCTGCTCTCTTAAATCATTAAGTTCAGTATTTTTCTGGCTTGTAAAAGTACAATCAATAATATACAAGCTTGCTAACCAGTTTAAAAATACATTCTATTTTGGTATTAGCGTCTTTAACATTGTGTAATTATTGTTATTTGTTGTTGTTGTTGTTGTTGTTGTTGTTTTTGTTGTTGTTGTTTTTGTTGTTGTTGTTGTTTTTTTGTTCGTCGATCAGGAGTAATGAAGACCACTGTCTCTATTTGAAATGTTCGACCAGTCGATGGGTTCAGATGTGACTTGCGAGTGCGATGTGGATCTAAATAGATGTTAGACAATCTGGACATGAAATGTTCGTTCATGTGAAGGCTTCACTTCCCGGGTTTTTCTAGCATGTCTCCGCTGTTCGTCTTCTACTGTAATGGATGCCTTGTAAAGAATTCACTTCTCTGGCTTTTCTAGCCTGTCTCCGCTGTTCGTATGCTACTTCTGTGAATGTCTTGCATGACACAGCACATCCATGAAGAGATGAGCTCCAAGCTTCCCAAGTGCCGGCTAATATACCAAAGTCGTTCAAAGAAATCGTAAACGTTTCCTTGTTGAATTACTATGATGAGAAAGTTTACTTTTTTGTGCGCCTTAAAAAGGTCGTGAACTGGCAGGATGCAGTAGCCTTCCTCACATCTAGAGTGTGCTGAAGAAAGTTCACCGTGGTCGTCCAAGTTGTTGAACTATGCTTGAATCCATCTGTGTGACTCTCACTACTACGTGGATGCAGTAGCTTTCCTCACATCTAGAGTGTGCTGAAGAAAGTTCACCGTGATCGTCAAAGTTGTTGCACTATGCTTGAATCCATCTGTGTGACTCTCACTACTATGTGGATGCAGTCGATTACCATCTATTTAACTAGACTTCCTCGAGAACAGTCAGCTTCCGGGTGTCTGTAAAACTCTTCTTATGGCCACAATTGCAGCGTTTATTGTTCTACTTGAGATCAGGCACCCGCGTTCAGTGACGCGCACGTTAAAAATACTTTAGCAGTTGGAGATAGAAAAGAGTAGGCTTAACCGCGCTGCTCTGGCAAAATTCAAGTTTAAAATCTACTCAAATTATTCTAGGCTATTCGCCTAACACAGAATGTGTCGCAAAGAGGGGACTATGGGGCCATAACATCAGGTCTTGGTTATGTGGTTAGCGGATCAGCATAGATGGTGCCTGACAGGCTGCGGGTCTACCTTGCTCTAATTTACACTTCCACCTCCACCAGTTCTGAAAATAGGCAATCGTATATTCCAGGGGTTAACAGATTCTGGGATTGACATGGAAAGTCACCGGTAGATTTTCACCTGCCAAAAAATATGAAACAAAGAAGTTCACATCTTCCCACGACGTCTAACGACATAAGTGGACTGAAGATAGATAGATAGATTCTTCTACGTCTCACCATAAACGAATATGTTTCACAGTCGATGATTTAGCACGCGTACTACACGACCTGCCCAGGGAATCTGTTGCTCAATTTTAATTATATTAAGGCTAGGCGTACCAGATCTGTCAAGAACGGCTGTGTTTTGGGCCCCATTTGCTAGTGATACCACAGAATTACACAACATATTTTGGATACAGTAAACAACCAAGTATTGAATAATCCACCGCAACTATTTACGATTGCAAATATAGAAACGACGCTAATTTTTTCATGAAAAATATATATTTAAATATATAATGCTTGCTATACTTGGAATTCGGTTCAGACTTTCCCAGGAAATCATGTTTTTTCTCATTGTCTTGAAACTAGCTTTGTTTGCTCACTATTTTTGACATATTGTCAAACCTTATCGTTACTTGGCTACATTGGTCAAACCGACTCATTATTATGACTTGGTGAAAATTGTAGATCTACCATTATTTTTACTCGTTTTCTTTCTGCCATGTTCTTTGTGTAACTCCTATTGCCTTCTTTTTGTTGGGAGCCGAAGTAACACAGTTGGTGCGGGATTTTTCCCAATCGCAAAACTACTCCCGGGAAATACCCAGCCTCAAAAATTGGGTACCAGAATAATCTGCGAAATTAAAATTAAGATCAGGTGCCAAAAAGTAAATGCAATTGCGTAACGGCTGTCACCATTATTGAAACACCCTACCATAAACATGTCCACATATAAGAATGCTGATCAAAAGTATATTTATGGCAGCACTCTGTTACCAGTGCCAACAGTGGACTTTAAGAAAATATCTAGATGGAAAGACGACTTGTGCGATGAGATGCCCTCGGAAAACAATCAACGTAACTAGAATAGACAGAATGCGCAATAAAACAATCAACGTAACTAGGATAGACAGAATCCGCAATAAAACAATCAACGTAACTAGGATAGACAGAATCCGCAATGAAACAATCAACGTAACTAGGATAGACAGAATCCGCAATGAAACAATCAACGTAACTAGGATAGACAGAATCCGCAATGAAACAATCAACGTAACTAGGATAGACAGAATCCGCAATGAAACAATCAACGTAACTAGGATAGACAGAATCCGCAATGAAACAATCAACGTAACTAGGATAGACAGAATCCGCAATGAAACAATCAACGTAACTAGGATAGACAGAATCCGCAATGAAACAATCAACGTAACTAGGATAGACAGAATCCGCAATGAAACAATCAACGTAACTAGGATAGACAGAATCCGCAATGAAACAATCAACGTAACTAGGATAGACAGAATCCGCAATGAAGAGACGCGAAACATCGTTTAAGCCAAACCCTGCACTGAATATGTTGATGAGGAGAGAATCAAACGGTTCGGCCACCTAATGAGAATGAAACCTGATCAACTACACTTGTGTGCATATAACACACGGCGATCGGGTTTTCGCAACCATCCCAGACCAAGAACTAGTTGGATAGGAAATGTTGTAGATATTCTTAATGATGACTACTTCAGCAGCGCGTCTGACTCTGGACAGAAGACTACGGCTCCCCACGCCGCCTCACGGCACAAGTACATAAGACAAGACAAATAAAGCTGATGGTGCTGGCCACTTCAACCTTGATAATCCGTTGGTCAAGAAAAATATAGGTCTAGCACCATGTTCCCAATATGCCACATTGTCATGAAGCCAGGATCTTGACTTTAATTTAACCTTCTGTTTGCGCTCCGTCGTTTTCGGCGGCCAACATTGATCAAATCCTTTTCAGCTCGACACATTGGTGTGCATCTGGTGCATTCTAATATCCACCAACATTTCAAAGTTGTTTTCCAGTTCATTGTAATGATTTTAACGCCATGGTTTTTCACAATCCCAATGTTCTGGGTTCGATTCCCACTTGTGTCCAGTTTGGCAGACACTAGGTTGTTTTTTTTCCTCCGGCTAATGGTCTTCCACGTACGGAAAGTAAGGACAACCTACCGTACTGCACACTTGCCAAGAAACTTATAACAGACAAATAGGTCGCGGTTGTAAGAAGCGAGTTCTGTAAAAGGACATGCGACTTACTTTAGTCCCTTGCAAGCATTGAATTTTATAACTCGAAGATTCATGATACAGTGCGTGCGATTTTAAAGGGGGGAGTGGCGTTATACGTGTTTTGTTGATACAGGTCTCCAGTGAGGTCACTCCCCAGACTACGTACGATAGAATTGTGTAGTGTATATACGTAAACAGTGTGAACATAGATTTTGTTTGAGAGTAGAGAATGTTGTGTTTTCAAGGGCAGATAATTGTATTTGTGAGAGAATGGCTTTGTTCAGTATCAGAGAAAAGTATTTCTTCACAGTAAGAAATTGTGTCTGCTCTAGGGAAATAATAAAGTGTGTGTTGTCATTCCAGTGGAGAGAGGTATATGTATTTTGTTAGAGTGGAGAGAATGACACATATTGGTTATAGGGGAGAGAATGACACATATTGGTTATAGGGGAGAGAATTATACGTATTTGTTTTAGGGGAGATATATATACGTATTTTGTTCTGGGAGAGAGATCTGGACCAATTGCATGTACAAGGTGCCGTTTGTTTTATGTCAGAGAATGATACTACCTGTATGGATTATGAGGAGCATGTTGGAGACGAAAGCATGTTTTGTTTATTCCAGGAGCGGGTATAGTACATGTTCTAGTGGGAGAATACTCGTTAGTCCAGCGAAAAGAAGTGCTTCCTTCAGGGAAGAATTGGAGTATATTTCCGAAATGAGGTAGGTTTCTGGGCAGATAATAGTGTTAGAAATGAAATAATAATTACTACGGGAAGTAATGAGTGAACCACAAAGGGAGATAATCATAACTCATAATGGGTCAATTTTTGTGGTGAGATAAGTCATATGGAGATAATATATACTCTAAAGGAGATCATTTGTTTCTATGGAGATACATTTTACGTTTCATTGAGAGAATTTGGTTCTGTGGAGATAAAGTAGTACATTTCATTGGTAGAGTCATAACTACAAGGGAAACAGTCATTCTAACAGACTCCAGGTGTATACTTCAAGCCATAAACAAGATAGACTCTCACATGGACGAGCCTGGGGTCTCTCCCTGGGGGCCACTCTTCCCCTTTTCTCTCTTCTCACCTCACTCTGTTTCATTTGACTCTATCCCACAGTCACACCCTTTCACAACTTTCACACGCGCCCTCGTGGTAAAGCCCTTCCATTGCACTTTGGTTGGGCTAGCTTCTGAGGGCGTACAAACCTAGCATAGGTACATACAGATGCACACATGCATCCAAGCACTGGTTTATGCGTCCTGATATCGCCCAATTGACTACGGTCTGGGGTGGAAAATGGCGCGCCTCCGCCAGTAGAAACTAGTGAGGCAAACATCTAAGCAACAAACAAAACAGACTCTCACATGAAATAAAATACAATATAGGATTGCTGTCTCAAAAAACATATTTAGTCCTACAGTGGATTCTGGCCCTCTGTGGGATCCCTAAAAACGAGGAAGCAGATTCCGGCCCACTGTGGGATCCCTGGAAACGAGAAAGCAAATGAGCGTGCATAAGCCGGAAGTCGATGCACACAGACTCCCCATCCACAGAGCTATGAAGAGGCAAAGACACTCATCAAACGATCTATGAGGACAAAATAATAATAGCTGTCCATCGTTGTCGATGAGGACCGCCGACATCATCCTTGTCACAGATTTCCTTGTTGGGTGTGGGTGCGCATGTGGCTGAACAGGCCAATGCGAGCACGAAAACATCTGCTACCTATCGGGCACATGAGGTTTGTAGAAGGGGATGGTGTTCCCGCTGCTCGGGATTTCCGCGTCTCGCGTCTGCTCTGGTCTTTCACAACACGATCGTCTTCACCGGCAGCTACACCCGTTTTTACTGCGCTTCTCCAGTCAGATCTGTTTTGCGCAAGGCATGTCCAGGTGTCCATGTCTATCTGGCAACTTTTCAGTGAGTCCTTCAGACCGTCTTTAAAACGTTTCTTTGGGCGCCCTCTCTCAGTGCAGTCAGTGTAGATCTTGGATTAGACAGGCATACATTAGCACAGTCAGTGTAGGTCTTGGATCAGACAGGCATACATTAGCACAGTCAGTGTAGGTCTTGGATCAGACAGGCATACATTAGCACAGTCAGTGTAGGTCTTGGATCAGACAGGCATACATTAGCACAGTCAGTGTAGGTCTTGGATCAGACAGGCATACATTAGCACAGTCAGTGTAGGTCTTGGATCAGACAGGCATACATTAGCACAGTCAGTGTAGGTCTTGGATCAGACCAGATGTGAAACATAACTTACCACATAGATATATGTAGGGGGAGATAGGAGGAAGACAGAGATAAATACAGAGAGAGAGAGAGAGAGATAGGGTGCAGGGAAAATTAAATATACAGAGATAGAAGGAAGGACGCAGGAATAGAGAAAGGGGGGGATATATAGAGATAGATGTGCGGAAGTATCAGATAGATACACAGAGATAAAGGAAGGCAGATAAATATATATATATATATATATATATATATATATATATATATATATATATATATATATATATATATATATATATATATATATAGAAGCTGTGGCATACATATTTATATATATATATTAATACACACATACACACACAGAGAGAGTGGGAGAGATTGGAAGGCAGAGAGAGTGGGAGAGATGGAAGGCAGAGAGAGAGAGAGAGATTCACAGCCAGGGAAAGAGAAATAGAAACAGAAAATGGAAATGAGAGACACTGCGAAAAACGAGATAAAATTAGCAGCCTACCTTGCAAAAACAGAACACGGAAGTGAGTTTTACAGAAAAATACATTGATATCTGGTTTCCTTGGAAAATATGATTTAACGTACCGAAACCAGGTCACCTACATCTCTTCACCCTTCCCCAACAACCTACTCCTCTCCCAAGGGGCACCTTGTTCTGTGGAATAGGGCATTTACTTTAACACGTTCCTGTTTTTAATCTGTAGATAAAGAACGAGAGAGAGAGAGGGAGAGAGAGAGAGAGACCGTGAGAGTAAGGATATGCAAATCATTTCAGGAGCTCTGAACCTCAGACATAAACGTCAAGGCAGGAGAGAGTCTGGTCCAGAGAAACTCACACTTCATACCCTCCCCCCCCCCCCCCACCTCACAGCAAGCCCCGTCGATTTTTGTTCTTATGACCAAGTGCTAGGGTCCCGTTACCTGTATTACACTCCAAGGTGGGAGACGAGAGTTGTGTCACTTAGGTGATGTCTACCGAACAGGGTATACAGGGTTTGCAAGTATTTGGATATGTACGAGGCGTGTTCAAATGAAACCGGATCAAACTACAAGAAGTGAACATACGTACGATGCGCATAATGACGTCACTTCTGGTGAAAACAGCACATACCAACCGCAAAGTTTGTAAAATTGCATTATCCTCCGACTCATAGTTTCCTCAGCAGACCGTTGAAAACGTGGCGGGTCTGATACGGAATCTGTCCAGAGTTGATCAGCGAGCGATGATTCGGTTTCTAACAGCTGAAGGACGTCGACCAGCTGACATTCATCACAGAATGCAGGCAATGTGTGGTGACACATTTGTGGCGAAGACAACAGTGAAGAACTCGACAGTGATGTTTAAAGAAAGACGTTAGATAACGCACCAATATGCGCCTGACCTAGTCTCGGAAGATCTTTCGTATTTACACACAGATACATTCACACACATTTACATACACCCACACACATATACACGTACTCACACACAGACGCACTCACTCACACACATACACACGCACTCACACACATACGCACGCACTTACACACAGACACACGCACTCACACACAGACACACGCACTCACACACATACACACGCACTCACACACAGACGCACTCCCTCACACACAGACGCACTCCCTCACACACAGACACACGCACTCACACACATACACACTAACACATGCACTCACACACAGATACACTAACACACACAGTGAAACACACACAATGTCGCAAATACATACACACACTCATATACTCTCACACACACTTGCACACTAACTCACACACATATACATACATTCACACACACAATTACATTCGCACAGGCACTATCGCACACGCACACATACATTCTCACACACAAATGCACACCATACACACACTCACGTACACACACACATTCACTCTCGCGCACACACACACACCCACACTATCTAAAACACCAGTCAGAATGTGCAACTACCAAAACACACACACACACACACTCAGACATACCTACACGCACAAACTTCCCTATACGCACGCACTATTACGTAACACATGTGGGACATGTAACTCTTGCAACACATTCACACACATAGAGACAGCGAGATAGAGAGACATCGAGATAGAGAGACAGCGAGAAAGAGAGACATCGAGATAGAGAAATAGACAGCGAGATAGAGAGACAGCGAGAGAAGCAGAAAGAAACACTTTCTCGTTATGTATGTAAATAGTGTAACTCGCAGTACCAAGTCGAATTTAAGTACTATTTAGTATGAAACTCTAGCCAACCAGCATCCTCGCTTGCTCAGATGGAACACACAGACAAGACAGCCATTAGAACACTACTTCCTTCACACGGCCTCATCACTCGTTAATAACGGCATTGTTTGCATAACAGCAGGCCTTAAGCGAACCTCAGCCACCCCCCTCCTCTTGCCTTTTCTCCGTACCACATTCTCTCACTCACACTCTTACTGCCACCGCCCTCCTACCAATCCCGCCCCTGTATTTGCCGAGGCCGCTGCACAAGAGGCGCCTGAACCCGGAAGTCTGTGAGTCTATAAATAGACAGGTATTGACCCCCGACTTGTTTCTCGATCGTCTTGCCTAATGGCCAACTCGTTCCAGGCGCTCGCGATGATCTCGCGTGCGTTGGGAGAGAAAGAAAGGGTAGGTAAAGGGAGAGTGTTAAGTGCTTGGAGGGAGTGAGGGAATGAGAGAGAGAGAGACGATCAACGAGAAATAGTAAAGAGAGATGGAGGGGATGAGAAGGAAAGTTAGTGAGAGAATGTTGAATTAGAGAAGGTAGGGGATGGACAAGCATGGGCATATGGGATATGTGGGAGTGAGTGAAAAGAGAGGAGTGTGTGAATGATTAGAGAGAGGGGTGAGTGAATGAAGAGAGAGTAATGGGGCAATGATGAGAGGAGGGAGTGAAGAAAGAGGAATGAGTGAGTGATGCGAGAGAGGAGTGAATGAGAGAGAGAACTGAGTGAAACAAGCGAGAGAGGAGATTGAGTGAAACAAGCGAGAGAAGATTGAGTGAAACATACGAGAGACAAGATTGAGTGAAACATACGAGAGACAAGATTGAGTGAAACATACGAGAGACAAGATTGAGTGAAACAAGCGAGAGAAGATTGAGTGAAACATACGAGAGACAAGATTGAGTGAAACATACGAGAGACAAGATTGAGTGAAACAAGCGAGAGAAGATTGAGTGAAACATACGAGAGACAAGATTGAGTGAAACAAGCGAGAGAAGATTGAGTGAAACATACGAGAGACAAGATTGAGTGAAACAAGCGAGAGAGGGCTGAGTGAATGAAGCGAGAGAGGGATTAGTGAATGGAGCGAGATAGAGCTGAGTGAATGAAGCGAGATAGAGCTGAGTGAATAAAGCGAGATATAGCTGAGTGAATGAAGCGAGGGAGGGATTAGTGAATGAAGCGAGATAGAGCTGAGTGAATGAAGCGAGGGAGGGATTAGTGAATGAAGCGAGATAGAGATAAGTGAATGAAGCGAGAGGAGGCTGAGTGAATGAAGCGAGGGAGGGATTAGTGAATGAAGCGAGATAGAGAAAAGTGAATGAAGCGAGATAGAGCTAAGTGAATGAAGCGAGGGAGGGATTAGTGAATGAAGCGAGAGAGGATGGCTGAATGAAGCGAGAGGAGGCTGAGTGAATGAAGCGAAAGAGAGCAGAGTTAATGCAGAAAATGAGTTTTCACACACGACCACACTCAAAACGTCTTCGGACTAATCCATAGCTTCTAGGCGCATCCATAGCTTCTAGGCGCATCCATAGCTTCTAGGTGCATCCATAGCTTCTAGGCGCATCCATAGCTTCTAGGCGCTTCCATAGCTTCTAGGCGCACCCATAGCTTCTAGGCGCATCCAGACGCATCCATAGCTTCTAGGCGCATCCAGACGCATCCATAGCTTCTAGGCTCTTCCAGATGCATCCATAGCTAGCAGACGCTTCCAGGCGCATCTATAGCTAGCAGGCGCTTCCAGACGCATCTATAGCTTCCAGAAGCATCCATAGCTTCCAGGAAGCTGTTATGCCTGGAGTATTCTGTTCATTATTTTAGAGTAGTCTTTCACATTTAATTTAATTTAAAACGTCAATGTATTTATGAAGTATCAAACATCATCATCAGTCAAAACATGTTCAGCTCCGAGCGGAGCATAGGTCTTCAAGTATGATGTCCTCAAAAATATCTATATCTGTCACTGTTGCTGTGTAAGTTCGTGATAAATATTTCACCGATTTTCCTGCCGACAATTAGGAGAGTAATGTTTCTTATGAGCATATATGAACGGTTAGAACGTTAGAGCAGCAAGTTAGAGCCTCAGCTTAACCAAGTACGCTTCAGTATACCCAGCTGTAAATATAACCCTATGGAAAAAATCGGCTAAAATGGCATCTCGGCACTTTGGCTCCTCCTCCTTTTCAATAAAACGTGAGACAATGCAATAATGTATCTGACACCTCATCCCTGACAACAACGTACGCTATAGAACGAATTTCATACGTGTCTTAGAGAACACGTCTAGAGGGCATACTTACTATGTAAACCGTCACCATTCGGATCTATTTTGTCATGTGACCCGCCTTGCCGCAGCTATCCCCGCCCACCAGCTCTTCACGCCGGCCAAAGACATCAGGGGTGGGAGCGACCTTCTTCATCATAGACCACGCTCCACCTGGTTTGGTCAAATCGGAAAGACATCATCCTCATTGCATGTAGCCGCAGCCTGGGACTTTTGCCGCTCCTTCCTTTTCTTTGACCGTTCTCAAATGTCCCTACCAAACTCTGAAAATAGCTTTGTAAGTAGCAAGATGTATTCCGGAGAACGGAATGCGTTGTATCGTAGTTTACAGCTTGACCGCGATATTTGCACTTTTCGGTCCGACATATTCGACTTTAGCAGGAAATTTTAGCTACCAAGTTATCCTTCCCGCCTCCATCCCTCTCCTTAGCCAGTCTTCCCTGCTGCAGCCTATTATCCAAGATCAACCTCTCCTGGGCCAGTCTGTCCTGTAGCAGCATGTTATCCAGGATCACCACCTGAAGGTGGAGAAAAGCCTTGTCAGCTTTGGGTCGCTGGTCCTGACACTAGCAGTCAGCTCTGTGTCGCTGGTCCTGACGCTAGCAGTCAGCTCTGTGTCGCTGGTCCTGACGCTAGCAGTCAGCTATGTGTCGCTGGTCCTGACCCCAGCAGTCAGCCCTGTGTCGCTGGTCCTGACGCTAGCAGTCAGCTCTGTGTCGCTGGTCCTGACGCTAGCAAGTAGCTATGTGTCGCTGGTCCTGACGCTAGTAAGTAGCTATGTGTCGCTGGTCCTGACGCTAGCAGTCAGCTCTGTGTCGCTGGTCCTGACGCTAGCAGTCAGCTCTGTGTCGCTGGTCCTGACGCTAGCAGTCAGCTCTGTGTCGCTGGTCCTGACGCTAGCAGTCAGCTCTGTGTCGCTGGTCCTGACGCTAGCAGTCAGGTCTGTGTCGCTGGCTCTGCTATAGCTATAGATATCTGACCTTTACAGCTCGTGCACTTAGCTGTTCATTGTGTACATGGGCGGTTGGTGTGACGGGCCCTTGTCGCCTAAACGGGTTACATACCTACCTACCTACCTACCTACCTACCTACCAAACTACCTACCTACCTACCTACTTTAGGGATGATTAACAGTTCTGTCTATACTTACTTACTTTCTGTGTCCAAGCACCCGTTAATATATAGCGTTCAACCAGTGTTCAACAACTTGAATTGCCCTGTCGTTCGCTTTCAACATGTCGCTCTCGTCACATGTATCTGGAAGGTTGTGACAAATCATCAGATGACCTGGGTCTTGTACCGCACCGAAGTCACATGTATCTGGAAGGTTGTGACAAATCATCAGATGACCTGGGTATTGTACCGCACCGAAGTCACACGTATCTGGACGGTTATGACAAATCATCAGATGACCTGGGTCTTGTACCGCACCGATGTCACGTGTATCTGGAAGGTTATGACAAATCATCAGATGACCTGGGTTTTGTACCGCACCGAAGTCACATGTATCTGGAAGGTTATGACATATCATCTGATGACCTGGGTCTTGTACCGCACCGAAGTCACATGTACCCCTGTTTGTGAGCTCATAATGTGTCATGTTCCTCCTACATCGTGATACGCCAGTTCGAAGTCCATTTATTGTCTTCCAAAGTGAGTAGGGTAAGTGATGTCCAGGGCTGAGTTCCTACTGAAACTCGATCCCTGGGCCCTGTATCATGTCGTGCCATAATTCCGGGTGACGACTTTCAGGGCTTGACTTTGTTGATTTAAGAAAACTATGCCTGGCTTTGATTCTTGTAATCCGCTCCAGATGTTCAAACATTGGGTGTCTAGGCTCGTTTTTCTTTCGTTCAATTTCATAAGCCGCACTTCTTGTGACGATAGTGGACTCTATCAGTGATGTGTTATATTTAGTTCTGTTTATATAAACGAATGCCTTGCTGTTCTTATTCACGTAGCCACCATGTTAAATCACTGAAAACCAACGATTTCTGTACATTTCAGGCTACTGATTAGTCATGGAGCAAATATTAACGCCCAGACATATCGAGGAGACACGCCCCTGCACTTGGCGGCGTACCGGGGTTTTGGAGAGATTACCCAATGTTTAATGGAGGCTGGAGCCGACTACCGATTGATCAATTCAAATTCCTTCACTGCCGAGAATGAGGCTAAAGGTCGAGGTCACCATGACTTGTGCAACTACATTAGAACTGCACAGAATGGTAAGTTGATATCAGTGTATAGAATTGCTGAAGGTCACCAATACAAAGCATCCCTTCTTTGTTGTAACTATCTGGCGACCATAGGTTGGCTTCAGTAGCGAAGCTATAAAATCGACATGATATCCCAAAAGGTTTTGAAGAATAAGAGAAGACAACCCTTTGCATAAAACAGATGCAAAATGAAATTGAAATTGTAATGGTCATTTTTGTTTTCGCGTAGTGACATTTTAGCAAACGCTCGTAGCGACATTTTTGAATTAGGCCGGTTTTTCCTGACTGAAAGTGTTAAATTCCAAGTTCATAAAGTGTGTTTCAAATGTTATTTTAGTTCAGTTCTGTTTAGTTTTATGATTGCGATTCGATCACGTGTTTTAAAGGATAGAGTCATACATATATTTGCCAGAAGCGAAATAAAAACGCTTAGAACTGATTGACAAGAAAACGTAGACAACTGTGCAGAAGAACGTCGGCAGCATGGGTTTCAGGAACCTCGCTCAACACAAACACAAAGTACTTTTCAACATTTTTTCGATATCGTTAAGTGTGTACCTTCATGTTCATGACTCAGTTTACCTTAAAATTATTATCACACTTCGCTACTAGTTGGCGCTGATATTATATATATGTTGTTATGGTCTCTGCGCAAACGGCAGTCTGTCAGAAAGAATCAGGGTTTGCTTCAGAGTGTCACAGTTGAGTTCGTTACTAGGAAAGTTATTCCCTGATCGTCGTCCTATTGTGTATGGGTATATGGACAAGCCTGTCTTACAATACAAGCTGTGTACCCTAATAAAGACATGTATATGTTTGTATGTCAGTTGGTATGTATATCCAGACCTTTTGTTGGATGTGCCACTTTAGAGATTTGGGCTATACTGAACATTTGCGTCGGAGCCGAATAGTGCCAGAAAATAAGATGTTTGTATTCAGTCGAATAGTACATTATTGGACACAAATAATACACTAGATGTTCCGTTGTACGGACAACATTTTGGCTGAAAACAGGTGGTGGGTGACGTTTGGTTGACAAAGTTGAAAGACACGCTAATTGAAAAACCAAACAAAAGGGACAATGAGATATTGAGCGAAGCGACTTTTCTGTATAGTCCGTAACAAAAGAATCCAAGGGATATCTAGTAGCAGGAGGGTCTTCACCCTTATCTGCCCTATGCCCCTGTTCACCGTATGTTCAAATAAAATTCCCTCAGCTTTTCCCAAGATTGTCTGCCACCAAAAAATACTTCCCAAGAAAAATGCAAATAGTATTGACAATCTCTTATTTATGCTACACAAATAGTATTGACAATCTCTTATTTATGCTACACAAATAGTATTGACAATCTCTTATTTATGCTACACAAATAGTATTGACAATCTCTTATTTATGCTACACAAATAGTATTGACAATCTCTTATTTATGCTATATAAGTCCACATAATATACGCACATGACGCTGAATACATATATAATAATATCTGTCCATCGTTGTCGATGAGGACCGCCGACATCATCCTTGTCACAGATTTCCATGTTGGGTGTTAGTGCGCATGTGGCTGAACAGGCCAATGCGGGCACGAAAACATTTGCTACATATCGGGCACACGAGGATGTAGAAGGTGATGGTGTTCCCGCTGTTCGGGATTTCCGGGTCTCGCGTCTGCTCTGGGCTTTCACAACACGGTCGTCTTCGCCGGTAGCTACACCAGATTTGACTGCGCTTTTCCAGTCAGATCTGTTTTGCGCAAGACATTCCCAGGTCTCGATGTCTTTTTCTTGTTTTTCTTCTTCGTACGCAGTCAGACGGTAACCATTATTTTTTCGAAAAAAGCGGCGGTCATCCTGAGGCTGTCGACACTGCCATAGAGCTTGTCTTGCAGTTCCACTGGTGATGGCCACATCTGTTCTCTCTGATCCTCGTATGTCGGGCAGTTCTGCAGCAGATGTTCAGCGGTCATTTTACCGATACCGCACGGGCATTCGTCGGTACCACCTATCTTCAATTTGTTGAATAGGTGGTACCTCAGTCTTTTGTGGCCAGTGCGAAGTCTGAAGACAACGACCTGCTCTCTTCTGTTCAACTGGTAATAGGCATCGTTTTTGGTGTAACCAGTATGTTCGGTTTCCCATTTGGTCATGTATCTGGCTTTGATAAGCCGTTTTGACTCTTCGTACGTCATACTAGTATCTGTTTGTGGTAGTCTTGCACATTCTTTCGCCAGTCTGTCTGCCTCCTCGTTGCCTTGGATGTTGCAGTGTGATGGGACCCACTGTACCACTACCCTTTTTGGTGCGGACTGCTGGCACAGTTTGCAGAGTGCTGCTCTTAAGTTATTAAGCTCAGTGTTTTTCTGGCTTTTTAGCGCTATGACTACGGCGAGAGCATCTGTAAGCAGGACTATATGGCCTTCATTTTCTTTATGTGTCACCATTTCTTCCACTGCCGCCCTCAGTGCCTCTGCCTCTGCTCTGAAATTGCTTGTGTACTTACCAGTAGCGAATGACAGTGTTATTTTTCAGCCATTTGGTAGGTTCAGGAATGCTCCTGCCCCTCCGTTCTGTGTAGTGTTTGTTACAGAACCGTCGGTGTATGCATGGGTCCAGTCCATGCTTGGGTAGTTTTTCGATATAAAGCTTAAGGTAGTATCTCTCCTTTCTTTTTCAGTCTGGCAGTTTTTGTTTCCAATACCTGGTATATTTTCTACCACCTCTGGAAATATATCCTGCCTCCAGGTAGGTTTTCGTGCAGTAGTGATAGGTTTTGGTGTTGTTAGTGCGTTTATGGGATCTTCGTGCATCTTTGCTTTGGCTATTTCTGCAAAGTTTCTCCGCTTTAGTTTCCCTTTTCCCAAATTGTTTAGTCTCTGGTGCATTGGATGGTCGGTCAGTCTTCGGAGTTTCTCTGACTGCAGCTGGGCTCTGCAGTCTCTTCTATCTGTCATGGATTACAGTTTTGTAATCTTTTCAAGTTCTACAATTGGCGTTGACTTCATGCCTCCTGTTATAACTCTCATGGCTTGGTTTTGAAGTTTGCTAACTTTATCGAAGTTCGCCTTTGCTGCTGTTGTCCATGCCGCAATGCCATACTCGAGAACTGGTCTCACTCTTCCAGTGTACAGTTTCTTTAGTATGCTGTGTCGATGTCTATCTGGCAACTTTTCAATGAGTCCTTCAGACCGTCTTTAAATCGTTTCTTTGGGCGCCCTCTCTCGCGCCATCCCTCTCTCAGCTCGCCGTAGAGAAGCTTCTTTGGGAGCCGCTCGTCTGACATACGGACGAGATGTCCGGCCCATCCTAGTCGTGCTTTTTCTAGCAGTGCATGGATGCTGGGCATGTTAGCCCTCGAGAGAACCTCGATGTCAGTGACACGATCTTGCCATTGGATGTGGAATATTCGCCTCAGGCAACCTGTGTGGAAGTGGTTTAACCTCCTTGCATGCCCGGAGTATACAGTCCAGCTTTTGCAAGCGTATTGTAGGGTTGGAATGATGGTTGCATGGTAGACTTTGAGTTTGGTCTTGACGCTGATGCCCCGACGTGCCCAGACCATCGAGCGCATTCTACCAAAGGCTGTACTGGCCTTTGCTATTCAGCTTGCCACCTCATATTCTAGGCTGACAGATCTCGACAGGGTGTTGCCCAGATATGTGAATTTGTCTACGACATTTAGCGTCTGCCCGCTGACTGTAGTCTCTGGTTTTGTGTACGACATGCCTGGTGCTGGTTGGTACATGACCTCTGTTTTTTTGGCATTTATGGTCAGGCCAAAATTTTTGCATGCGGCAGAGAACTGGTCCATTCCAACCTGCATGTTCAGTTCTGAGTTGCTCATTAGAGCACAATCGTCAGCAAATACAAGATCCCTGATTATGTCACCAGCCACTTTGGTTTTGGCCTTCATTCCTCTGGGATTGAGTAGCTTGCCATCTGTGGGGTACTTTATGGGGATTCCAAGCTCCAATGATCTGAAGGCGTCTGTCATCGTGGCCGCGAACATCATGCTGAACAAAGTCGGGGCGAGTACACATCCTTGTTTTACTCAGTTTGATACTAGAAACGTTTTAGAGATTGCACCGCTGTCCAGTACACGAGCACACATGTCTGAATACATAAGGAACAATACACAACACAATATTCCTACCCACATTTTGCTATCATTGCCAGAATTTGACACGAACACACGAAGATAAAAGACACATCAAAACAACAGAGATGAAATGCCTGTGCAGAATGCTTGTTGTAACAAGAATGGAACAAATACAAAATGAAGATATTAGGAGACAAGTAGGCGCCAGTGCTAGATCTCATCAAGAGACACCAAACCAAATGGTTCGGCCACGTGGCACGTCAAACACCAGATAGTGTCCCTCAGAAAGCAGTGCTATACAGATACAATGGATACAAAGTCAAGGACCGACCACGCAAAAATATGGATAGCAGAAATAATAGAAGCATTACAGGTCCCCGTGTACGAAGCATTTACTAGGGCCTGGTCAAGAAACCTCTTTATAACATAACGCTAAAAAGCACAAGCATATACTACGGCCTGGTCAAGTAACCTCTTCATAACTTGACGCTGAAAAGCACAAGCATATACTAGGACCTGGCCAAGAAACCTCTTTATAACATAACGCTAAAAAGCACAAGCATATACTACGGCCTGGTCAAGTAACCTCTTCATAACTTGACACTGAAAGGCACAACCACACACTATGTCCTGGTCAAGAAACCTCTTCATAACTGGACGCTGAAAGGCACACGAACATACTAGGGCCTGGTCAAGAAACCTCTTCATAACTGGACGCTGAAAGGCACACGAACATACTAGGGCCTGGTCAAGAAACCTCTTCATAACTGGACGCTGAAAGGCACACGAACATACTAGGGCCTGGTCAAGAAACCTCTTCATAACTGGACGCTGAAAGGCACACGAACATACTAGGGCCTGGTCAAGAAACCTCTTCATAACTGGACGCTGAAAGGCACACGAACATACTAGGGCCTGGTCAAGAAACTTCTTCATAACTGGACGCTGAAAGGCACACGAACATACTAGGGCCTGGTCAAGAAACCTCTTCATAACTGGACGCTGAAAGGCACACGAACATACTAGGGCCTGGTCAAGAAACCTCTTCATAACTGGACGCTGAAAGGCACACGAACATACTAGGGCCTGGTCAAGAAACCTCTTCATAACTGGACGCTGAAAGGCACACGAACATACTAGGGCCTGGTCAAGAAACCTCTTCATAACTGGACGCTGAAAGGCACACGAACATACTAGGGCCTGGTCAAGAAACCTCTTCATAACTGGACGCTGAAAGGCACACGAACATACTAGGGCCTGGTCAAGAAACCTCTTCATAACTGGACGCTGAAAGGCACACGAACATACTAGGGCCTGGTCAAGAAACCTCTTCATAACTGGACGCTGAAAGGCACACGAACATACTAGGGCCTGGTCAAGAAACCTCTTCATAACTGGACGCTGAAAGGCACACGAACATACTAGGGCCTGGTCAAGAAACCTCTTCATAACTGGACGCTGAAAGGCACAGGCAGAACGGAAAGCGAAAGCAAGATCAGAAGTCGAATTGCTTGGATTATTGGAAAGGAGTGTTTCACATATTTATTATCACTAGACAATGTTGATGGATTTTAAACCTTCAAGAAAAAGCGGGGGATTTTTTGAAACAACATTCACAACTAATTGTGGGACATACTTGTGGGACACTAAGGGAGCGTTCAAGTACAGGGTGTCCATCGGCTACTGGTCCCTGGTTTTCACTTATAACATTTAACCCAGTCAATGTAAATTCAATTCAATTTAACAAAGCCATGCCTTGAAATGTGAAAGTGTAATGACGGAAGTTGCGAAGTGTATCGCCAGAAAGAATTAGGCGCACAAATGAGCAACTCCGATGTGTTGGTGAATATCTTCCGTAGCATGAAGAAGCGTGTACCGAGACGTCCTGATCCTAATGGTGACCACTTCCAACATTTGAGATGAGCTGACTAGGCTTCTAACACAACAAAATGTGTCAATTTTGTTGAAATACGTTCATTGGTTTAAAAGTTATAGGGCCGTGCCAGTAGGGAGTGTGATACATCCTGTAAATTGTAATTAACACAGCAAGCGATGTTTTCAGTCGACCATCTTCTGACATCACGGATCATAACACAAGAATTCTACTGATTTCAACCCAGATCATCTGATGATCTGCCCAAACTATTTCGCACAATTCAATATGGATGCAGAGGGGACGGCGTGGCCTAGTGGTTAAGTGGCACGGCTCACAACCAGATGGTGCTGGGTTCGATCCCCATCACAGCACCGGCCGTTACCCCGGGGAAGCAAACCCTTAGAAAATGCAGGAGGAAGCAGACCCTTACATAAAATGCATGCTGAAGTCGGATGCACTGGGCCGACAGGCGCAAAATAAAAACCACAGTGTAACGCACACACGCCTTGGGGAATAGATAAATAAGGCGAACGCAAAAAAAAAAAAAAAAAAAAAAAAAATATGGATGCAGAAAGTCAATAGCAGACTGAACGTAGTTCTCCAAGTGAAACCCTTCAAATTCCCACAGGAGGGAATTCCACAGTGGCTGATGACGCAGGTTGCGGATATCCCGAAACGTATCTATAAATAGCATTTTAAACTATTGAAGAGTTAATCAATATCATTGTCCTCATACAATTGTCGTATTTTTACGTTTTGAACGTCCGCTTTTTATTAGATCCAGAGTTCATTTCACTTCCTTGCCTCCTTTCGTCTTGTAACATCAAACCAAGTATAGATTTACGGATATGCAACTAGAGCGTGTATAGAACAGGGCTCAAACTCTATACCTTTAACGTGAGATGTAAAATGTCCCACTCGTAAAGGGCAGTTTGTTGTTGCTAATGTTTATCGGATTTTCGTTAGGTACTCTTGACGACTGTCTTTAGTGGCGGGTTACAGTGGCTCTCCTCACGTGCTGAGGGTACTGGGGAAAGTGGACCGGGATCATTCTTTCTGTAGTGCTATGCGAGAACCTCAGCAAGTTGATCACTATTGGGATCATAGTGCCGATTCCCACCTGGTTAGCCTGACCGTACGTAGTCTTTATCATACACCCGCTAAACAGAGTTTCTTCAAGTGCTACGATATCCACCCAGAGCCCGCTAACCGAGTTTCTTCAAGTGCTACGATATCCACCCAGAGCCCGCTAAACCTAGTTTATTCAAGTGCTACGATATCCACCCAGAGCCCGCTAACCGAGTTTCTTGAAGTGCTATAATATCCACCCTGAGCCCGCTAACCGAGTTTTTTCAAGTGCTACGATATCCACAAAGAGCCCGCTAACCGAGTTTCTTCAAGTGCTACGATATCCACCCAGAGCCCGCTAACCGAGTTTCTTCAAGTGCTACGATATCCACCCAGAGCCCGCTAACCGAGTTTCTTCAAGTGCTACGATATCCACCAAGAGCCCGCTAAACCTAGTTTATTCAAGTGCTACGATATCCACCCAGAGCCCGCTAACCGAGTTTCTTGAAGTGCTATAATATCCACCCTGATCCCGCTAACCGAGTTTTTTCAAGTGCTACGATATCCACCCAGAGCCCGCTAACCGAGTTTCTTCAAGTGCTACGATATCCACCCAGAGCCCGCTAAACCTAGTTTATTCAAGTGCTACGATATCCACCCAGAGCCCGCTAACCTAGTTTCGTGAAGTGCTATAATATCCACCCTGAGCCCGCTAACCGAGTTTTTTCAAGTGCTACGATATCCACCCAGAGCCCGCTAACCTAGTTTCTTCAAGTGCTACGATATCCACACAGAGCCCGCTAACCGAGTTTCTTCAAGTGCTACGATATCCACCCTGAGCCCGCTAACCGAGTTTTTTCAAGTGCTACGATATCCACCCAGAGCCCGCTAACCTAGTTTCTTCAAGTGCTACGATATCCACACAGAGCCCGTATCCGAGTTTCTTCAAGTGCTACAATATCCACATCCAGTCTTCTCAGCTCGTCATTAATTATTCCTATCTTTTTAATATATTCGGAACAAAGGTGAAACGGGGGATATGGAGCAAAAAAGGTCGAGAAACACTGTTTTAAATGATTTTCATTTCATCTGCCCATATCATCTCATTATTATCGCTGTTCGTATTCAGCCCCTCTTATCATCAGTCTGTCATGATGTTTTACAAGCCCTGTTTTCTGGGTATGTCTCTGATCCGTTAATAACTCAGTTTGGCTTGGCTTCGTTCGTTCTCAATCTCCTGCTACCAAACCCTGAAAGGGCTTAAGTAGCATAATGTATTCCAGAGAACGGAATGCATTGTGTTGTAGTTTACAGCTTGACTGCGATATTTGCACCGTTCGGTCCAAAACACCCGACTTCAGCAAGCATTTTTTGAGTACCGGGTTAGCATTCCCTCTTCGATCCCTTCTCCTTAGCCAGTCTGCCCTGCTGTAGCCTGTTATCCAGGATCACCGCGTGGATGTGTAGAAGGGTCTTGGCAGCTCTGTTTCGCTGGCCCTGACGCTAGCAGTCAGCTATGGGTTGCTGACTACTGCAGCTCATGCGCTGCTGAGCATATTGATCCCAATAACTCAGTTTCATGGAATTTAGAAGAAGAAGAAGAAGAAGTTACTAACAACAAGAACAAGGTGAAAATCAATCAAGATTGACTGACTGGCACAATCTGTTAATCACGAAACTGGTTTAACTCAAGTTCTGACCAAAACAAAACTACTGAATATGTTTTTAAATAAACACTGCCAGGATGAAAGCACATTAATGAAAAAAATGTCATTTGTCATTCTTGTCATCAAGTATGTCATGACAGAAACATGACACTGAAAAATACGGTCATTTCTAAATAAATAAATCTTCGTTTGCGTTAATCCTTTTCTTACATAAAATCACCCATAACATAATTCTGCCTTGATAGATTTGACTGGTACCAGAGCAACTGTCAACTGATTTGTATTTATTGTTAAATTTTGCATGTGCAATTATATTTAGCATCGCACATTTGTGAATGCATTTGTCAACGCTTCGCTAGAATCCTTGTTTGTTTTTTTTTAAATGTCTTACCAACTTTAAGAGTTTCTAACGTGTATTGCGAAAGTTTCCTCCACCTGTGGCAGGTGAGAATACAAATATATGCGAATGTCACATAGGGAGTAACAGAGCTCTCCGAGGCTCAGGCCTTACACGAACGAGAGATGATCCTGACATGACGGAAGCTATCTGCAGTTGTCAGGTAGATGACATGAAACTGAAAGTCGTGACTGCCATGTGACAGGTCTCCGCGCGCTGTCAGTTACATGTATTTGCTGAGACTATTTCCTAAGTACACCTGGCCTTGTTTTCGTTGTTAATATGTGAAGTGTATACTTCAGAAGCGTCTCCCATTTCTTTAGCCTTCGTTGATGCTTTGTATATTTACTGCCAAGTGTTGCAAGGTCGTTTTCTTAATACTGACTAGCATCTCGGGAAAATCTACTATTATTATCTTCATTCATGTGTATTATATCTGGTTTTCTTTCTAGAGTGTAATTTTCAAAATATTCTCTATAGAGCATTATTTATTGGCACTTTTTTCTATAGCATTTTCTACAACGCATTTGTTCTAGAACATTTTTTTCCAGAGCATTACTTATATAGGAATTGTTATAAAGTTTTTGTTTAAGTTATCTTCTAGAGCATTCCGTATATACGTGTAGCATTTTAAAATAAACTGTTCTTACTAGAGCATTCATTTTATAGCATTTTGTAAAAATTAAGTATTCTTTCTAGATCTTTGTTTATATAACTTTACAAAAAAAAAGTATTCCCTCTAGAACATTCTTTATAAAACATTTTGTTAAAAAAATTTAGTATTCTTGATATAGCATTTATGTATGTGTATATAAATATATAGTTTGGACTTGGAATTCAGTGAAGACAACCCAATTAGACGTAGAACTCTGACAACAAAATACTTGCTACCTTGAGAGGCAACGGAATGTGAAAGACTAAAGAAGACACATTAACCTCGAAGAAGACAACGGAATACCCGCTCTATATTATTCCCTGTTTTAGTGTTTAATCATGGATCGGCGTGATAAGATGAACCAAATTGAACGAAAATCAAAGGCATATGCAATAGACGAACATGGATGGAGTGAGAGATAGCAGAATAACATCAGAAGTGAGATGGATAGAAGTAATATTAGTGGATTAAGGGTTGCAAAGATCAATCATCACCAACTCCGATCTGCACGGCATCTCAATGAATGAATATATGTATATGCATCTCGTAGTCGCCCCCTAGTCGTCTTGTCCTTGACTTGCCACTGGAGTCAGGCGGCTCGAGACGAGAGAGCGAGGATAAAAAGTAGGGCAGTTAATCCTTACTAAAAATGGCGCCAGCAAAGTAAATTATGCCATCATCGTCTACGATTGACGGTGGCCTTTACCTTGATATATCATATATCATATATCTCCAGTGCAGATATTATCAGTGTATTTTGGCACACCTGATCCAGTCTCTAATTTCAAGAACTTGAAAGCCAACTGTACAAATGCTGTCTAAACATGAGGTCTGACTGAATAAAGAGGTGGTATTATGGCAACGTGCACTTGTAGAAGGAGTGACAAGTGGTCGCACATTACACTTGTAGAAGGAGTGACAAGTGGTCGCACATTACACTTGTAGAAGGAGTGACAAGTGGTCGCACATTACACTTGTAGAAGGAGTGACAAGTGGTCGCACATTACACTTGTAGAAGGAGTGACAAGTGGTCGCACATTACACTTGTAGAAGGAGTGACAAGTGGTCGCACATTACACTTGTAGAAGGAGTGACAAGTGGTCGCACATTACACTTGTAGAAGGAGTGACAAGTGGTCGCACATTACACTTGTAGAAGGAGTGACAAGTGGTCGCACATTACACTTGTAGAAGGAGTGACAAGTGGTCGCAAATTACACTTGTAGAAGGAGTGACAAGTGGTCGCAAATTACACTTGTAGAAGGAGTGACAAGTGGTCGCAAATTACACTTGTAGAAGGAGTGACAAGTGGTCGCACATTACACTTGTAGAAGGAGTGACAAGTGGTCGCACATTACACTTGTAGAAGGAGTGACAAGTGGTCGCAAATTACACCACTTTCTGAGCAGATGTATGGCACTGCATTCATCACATACCCACCCTGTACGCGTACTCGTTAACTCAATGGCGAAAATCACAATTTATTGTAAGAAATTATAAGAACCGAGAGGAAAGAGGGAGAGAGAGAGAGGGAGAGAGATGTAATGAGGGAAAACAAATTAAAGAAAATTAATCACATGGCAGAAATTGCTGAAAGGGATGAAGTGTTTGTGGCCTTATATTTGTAAGTCACTGCTTGTGTGAGGTTAGGTGGCCAGTTCCCTTTCTTTCCCTAATCTCAGGCAAGGTCAGGTCATCCTGTAACCGGTGAGGTTGTTGGGACACACATGAAGACATCTTCACAACGCCCCACCACCCTTCTCTGTCAGATACCGCTGCCTGTGACTCTTCTGGTCGGAGATTGGTCCATTCTTTTATGTTGTTCTCCCATCTCATTTTGGGCCGGCCTCTTCGTCGTCTGCCTTGCACCTTTCCATGAATGATTGTATTTTTGATCTCGATATGCGACCGTACCAAGCGAGTCTCCCTCCCTTGATAGTTGCCAAGAGGCCTCCAAAAGGCCCCACTGTTGTTGTAACTCTATCTCGCATTTCCCCATTTGTAACTCGACCTTTGTACGTGACGTTTAAAAGTCTTCGGACACATCTCATCTCCAAGGCCCGCATCCTTCGTTGAAGGTCAGCTGTAACGCACAAGCACAGATGAACACTGACAGGACCAGTGTACGCACCAATCTGACCTTCGTGCTTAGTGCTAACCGTTTATCTTGCCAGATTTTGTTAAGCCGTGCAAGCTCCGCTATTGTCTGTGCTATTCTGGCCAACACCTCACATTTTGATCCTTCATCACTGACAATCGATCCACAATATTTTCGAGTTCCTGACCGTTAGCTTTTATCCTGCCAGGTACCCATTTAAAAATGAAACACCGTTACAGTTGGGTCGACTGAAGCGTGTCGGTAGCCCTATGCCGAAATTGACACTATGTAGAAGAGGGAGTCAAAAATTAACCTTTACATATTGTTTTGTTTTTTTAAACAGAATAAACAGTAAAGTCAAGTAACCCATATCATTACTGCCGTAGGGGAGTGAGGTGTTAGCGATCTCACATTTCAAAGGCTCGGCTATTTGAGGGCGGCAGCCGCATTTACTTCCCGGATTGAACTGGTACCTATTTAAGGCTGGATCGACCCGGGCTCCGTTGCTCTCTGAAAAAAACCGCCTCAACTGGGGAATGAACCCAGGACCACTCAGATGCGAAGCCAAAGCGCTAACCACTGCGCTACGCGGCTCCCTTAATCACATTTTTACCGCTGGCTATTACATTTGTTAGAGTCATTGGTGTAGAGTCATGAAGGAGAGGAATGTCAGACACCCCGTGCTTTGCACTAGGACAATCTCCGCGATCTGTGGGCCAATGGGAAGAAGTAGGAAGACCGGCAATCCTCACGAGGAGATCCTGTCGCAGATGGATCTGCGCGAGTGTCCTGTAATTAATGTACGAGTGAGGGCGGCGTGGGCTAGTGGTTAAGTGACACGGCTCACAACCAGAAGGTGCTGGGTTTGATCCCCATCACAGCACCGGCCGTTACCCCGGGGAAGCAAACCCTTAGAAAATGCAGGAGGAAGCAGACCCTTACATAAAAATGCATGCTGAAGTCGGATTCACTGGGCCTATTTTCGCAAAATAAAAACCACAGTGCAACGCACACCGCCTTGGAGGTTAGAGAAATAAGGCGAACGCAAATAATAAATAATGTACGAGTAATACTACTCCTTGACGAACAGTGCGCGTTGCGCTGAATGAGCGAATGATAGGCGGCCCTCAGTTTTATTGGGCAGACGGCGATCGGAGTTCTGTAACAGATCTTTACTACAACCGACTGCATCATTTATTCTTCTTCTCTGTTTATGTTTTAATACCAGTGTATATTTTGTTCATGCTTTTGAGACATCAGCCAAGCTTGAGGAGTATTCGGTGTGTGAGTTTTCAGTGAAGACGAGGGGGATCAGTACAGATCGATGTGATAGAGAATGAATAATAGAATTATAAGGGAAACGCAATGTGTAAATACGAAACAAATAATACAAATTTGGTGAGTAGTTCGCCGGGGTCTTTGTGTGTGACAAGGACAAGAATAGCACCACTGCCTCGCAGAGAGCATGTCGTAAGAGGCGATTATGTGACATGGCATACACCGGCCATGGTTAGGTGGTTTGTTTAGAGCAGCGTAGATGGCGCCTTACAGGCTGCGTGTCTACTTTCCTCTAGTGTTTGAGTTTATTAAGATGGATTCGCACATCGGTTAACCAACCTCCGAAAGCACTTATCCCAACGCAGAGGAGTATTAAGCTGCTCGAGCCTAGCCAGCTAAGCAGAAAATCCTTCTACCGGCAATATCCAGCTCATACCAGTGCTGGGACCTGCACAGGTGCATCTGCTCTGTAGAAGTACAGGTCGACTAAGAGCTAAGGCAATAACAGTTGTTAAGATCAAAGAACAACACAGGGAATGCACACATCAAAATAGAATAATGTAAAAAGTTAAAGCTGGACATTATTTGGAAACGGAACAATTTGAAAGTATTGAATGGTTTGGAGCAGGTAATGTGACAGAAGGAATAATTTCAACATTGTAAAAATATAGTAATTTTAAAACATAGTTTAGTTTGTAAAACTGATAACCGAGAAAAGGTGAAGATTGATAACTTAGGAGGCACGACTAGTGGAAATAACAAAGATATGAACAAAGGCAAGAAACGGGTTGGGCACACATAAAGAAACCGAACGGGAACAAAGAAAAGAAACCGGAAGAGAACAAAGAAAAGAAAACAGATGGGAATAAAGAAATGGCAGCGGATTAGAACAAAGAAAAGGAGCCGGATAAGAACAAAGAAAAGGAGCCGGATAGAAACAAAGAAAAGGTGTCGGATAAGAACAAAGAAAAGGAGCCGGATAGAAACAAAGAAAAGGAGCCGGATAAGAACAAAGAAAAGGAGCCGGATAGAAACAAAGAAAAGGTGCCGGATAAGAACAAAGAAAAGGAGCCGGATAGAAACAAAGAAAAGGAGCCGGATAAGAACAAAGAAAAGGTGCCGGATAAGAACAAAGAAAAGGAGCCGGATAGAAACAAAGAAAAGGAGCCGGATAAGAACAAAGAAAAGGAGCCGGATAGAAACAAAGAAAAGGAGCCGGATAGAAACAAAGAAAAGGTGCCGGATAAGAACAAAGAAAAGGAGCCGGATAAGAACAAAGAAAAGTAACTGGATAAGCACAAAGGAAAGGAGCCGGATAAGAACAAAGAAAAGTAACCGGATAAGCACAAAGAAAAGTAACCGGATTAGAACAAAGAAAAGTAACCGGATTAGAACAAAGAAAAGTAACCGGATTAGAACATAGAAAAGTAACCGGTTAGAACATAGAACGCTTAGCAAACCTGAACATAGACCACCGAACATAAATGAACACAGAAAACATAATACATTACAGACTAAGTAAGAAAGCGAAAACTAAATCCCACAATTCTGTATAATACACGTATCCCCCGCCATGTAATAATATCAGAATACATTCATAATTATAAACTTTAACAAATCTCACGAGAAAATCAATAGAAGAAAATGATAACAGATGACAAAAAACATAACAAAATGAAACAGGAAACGATAACATTTGTTGACAAAAAAACCATGCACAAGACAGACTCGCTTCGAGAGCCAGGCATTCGTTAGAAAATTAATATTTTACAACGTAAAGAAAATCAAATTAGGTTAGTATGACTTTGTTTCCCTAGAAACTGCTAACAAAAAGAACTACAAGAATCGACACAGAAGATAAAGAGAATGCAAACGCAAGACGAGCGAAAGCATTACACACACACAGGCACAAACACACACCACACACACACACAAGATGGGCACTCTAGACTTCCTGCTTGTTGAGATCTGTCTTGCTGTTTGTCACTTCCTGGTTGGTAGGCGAATTGGGTCTGCGTCAGACGGTGATCGATTGTCGTCTCTGAGGGAGGTATGAGAGGGGTTGAGCAGGGAGTGAAGAGAAAGGCAGTTCAAGAGATGGGGAAAGTGAAGAAATGAGGGGTAAGAATAAGAGACAATAACAGGCATGGAGAAGATAAGACAGAGGGTGATAGATGAATGAAAAGGAAGAATGAGAGAGGAAGTAATAATGATAGAGGTAAGAGAGAGAGAATGGAGAAAGAGCGGAAATGAGAGTGTGCGATGTAGAGGATAAAAAGAGAATGAGAGGGAGTAGAGAGTGGGAGAAAAGGGGATAGTGATTGTGAGTTATCGGGAGTAGAGTCATGAGGTGCAGAACAATGGGACATAGAGGAGAAGATAGAGAGAGGGTAAAACAATGCCTTCGTTTTCTTCGTGTTGACATTAAGACAAAAGTTCGTGCACGACGCTGGAAACTCATCCATTGTGGTCTGGGTGTTCTGCTCTGAGCATGCGTAGACGACGCGATCATGAACAAACGAAATCTAAGATGGTTGCTTCTTTCACCCTCGTGAACACCTGCGCATCCGTACTGCATCTGATATTCACGTCAATGCTACAACCATGTGTTGCAATAGAGAACATTCTATAGAGTGTTCATTGTCACCGCACATGCCTGTTTCAGTCCACTTACGACTCGAAAGAATGCACGCAATCCACCATCATTCAGTTCACTAGCCGATATGCCTTCACGAAACTGGCAGCCAAATTGTGCCATTATTTTCTAGAACACGCCCCTACTGACAGTGTCAAAAGCCTTGGTAAGGTCAGCAGAAGTCATGTGAAAATGGCGGTGATCCTGTTCTTGGCTGGGATTTCTCCTAGATTTGACGAGCTGCAAATATTATGTCAACCGTTTCAATACGAACTCGCAAAGCAGGCTCAGTCTACGGGATAGGGGACCGGCAGATGTAGTAAATGTAAAAAAGAACGGAAGAAATTACCACGCTTGATTAAATAAAAAGGGACAGCTCAATCAAAATTGACAGCAAAACCAAAAATTTGCAGCAAAATACAAGGCAGGGTAAAGGTAGTCACATATCAGACACAACCCGCGTGGATGAAGTGTTAGAGCCTTCGTTTAACTAAGCCACAGCTTTGTGAGGCGGGGTGACCAGTTCCCTACCTCGCTGCCTTTTCCTTTCCCTAGCCGTCAAGATCACATTAAATAGGGAAGTGTCATCTTACGACAGCAGAGAAATGCAGTTCTGTCGACGTACAGGAACTTTGAACACGTAGGGGTTGCTGTCCTATTCCCTATATCTCACCAAGACGGCCACACAAGGCGGCCACACAGGACGGCCACACAAGACGGCCACACAAGACGGTCACACACGACGGTCACACGAGACGGCCACACAAGACGGCCACACAGTACGGCCACACAGGACGGCCACACGAGACGGCCACACAAGACGGTCACACACGACGGTCACACGAGACGGTCACACGAGACGGCCAGACACGACAGCCACACAAGACGACCACACGAGACGCCCACACACGACGGTCACACGAGACGGCCACACAAGACGTCCACACGAGACGGCCACACAAGACGGCCACACGAGACAGCCACACAAGACGGCCACACGAGACGGCCACACACGACAGCCACATGAGACGGCCACTTGAGACGGCCCCACAAAATAGCCACATGAGACGGCCACACAAGACAGCCACACAAGACAGCCGCACAAGACACACACACGACTTCCTTAACAAAACTTGACACACACACATGCACCACTTCCTTAACAAAACTTGACACACACACCACTTCCTTAACAAAACTTGACACACACACTACTTCCTTAACAAAATTTGACAAACAGAGACTAGACTTCCTTAACAAAACTTGACACACACACACCACTTCCTTAACAAAACTTGACACACACACACACACGACTTCCTTAACAAAACTTGACACACACACACACACCACTTCCTTAACAAAACTTGACACACACACACCACTTCCTTAACAAAACTTGACACACACACACCACTTCCTTAACAAAACTTGACACACACACACCACTTCCTTAACAAAACTTGACACAGACACACAAATTCCAATTCCTTAACAAAACTTGACACACAGACACACGACTTCCTTAACAAAACTTGACGCACAGACGCACGACTTCCTTAATACAACTTGACAGTCACGACTTCCTTTACAGCTTGACACACGACTTCCTGAACAAAACTTGACACACAGACACACGACTTATCAAACAAAACTTGACACACACACACACGACTTCCTGAACAAAACTTGACACACACATACACGTGCGACTTCCTCAACAAAACTTGACACACAGACACGCGATTACCTTAACAGAACTTGACACACACACACACATATACGCGCGACTTCCTCAACAAAACTTGACACGCGATTTCCTTAACACAACTTGACACAGACACACTCAACTGTGTTAACAAATCATCATCCCACACATACACTAATACACACACACACACACACAGGGACACACACCACTTCACAAATCAAACATGCCTAACGCTTTAACGTTTAAGCCCACACGGAAAGCACGCGCACACAGGCATACATCGCTGTGTTTACAGAACATAACACACACACAAATTGACACACGCGCGCACGCACACACACACACACCAATTTACAAGCAAAGCACGCCTACCGCTGTAAGACTATCCAAAACACCCGCGCAAACACAGACACACACACACTCACACGTGTAACAAAAGCAGCAGTAGTAGGCCCTTTCAGTCATGACTGACTGTAGGATGATATGACTTGGAGTGGAGAAAAAAATAATAACAAACGTGCAACAAAAGCGTGCAAGACAGACAACTCTACGCAAGCCAAGGCGACACGTTGTCCCACATTTAAGCCAATCTGAAACAAGATTGTCTGCAACTAGGAAGTAGCGGTCTATTGTTTATTCCTTGAGCTGGGAGGTCGCATAATGAACGTCTTGCATTCAAAAAAGAAAAACACTGTCGTCTTGTTGAGAACTTTTATTAGTTTTTTTTTACTTCTACTCACATTTTTACTGAATTAGTATACAATGCAAGGAAAACTTGAACTTTCTTTAAAAAGCGAAATAAAAGCTGATGTTGTTAACGTACTAAGATAACACTGTGTCCCATGTTTGCATACATTGATTTTTGTTCCGTTTGAATCTGTGTATGACATTTTTTTGCGTTTTCCCAGTTTCTGTAATTGTATATAATAGTTGTCTATATAGACTACGTGACAGAATGTGACGGGGGAAAGGGGGGGGGTGGGGGGAGATGAATATGGTAGAGAGAGAGAAAGAGAGAGACTTGAAACGTAAACGAACTTTGCGCGTATGCTCTAAAACAGGGGTTCTCAGCCAAGATTGCTAGCACCGTTCATGTGTGCTATTAACCTTTGTGAGTTCAACCAGCAGTATAAACTGGAAAGGATTCAACTGCTGACTGGATGGGAAACGTGTTAAACTGCTGCCTGGACAGGAAAGGGTTAAACTGCTGGTTGGACAGGAAAGGGTTAAACTGCTGGCTGGACAGGAAAGGGTTAAACTGCTGGCTGGACAGGAAAGGGTTAAACTGCTGGCTGGACAGGAAAGGGTTAAACTGCTGGCTGGACAGGAAAGGGTTAAACTGCTGGCTGGACAGCAAAGGGTTAAACTGCTGGCTGGACTGGAAAGGGTTAAACTGCTGGCTGGACAGCAAAGGGTTAAACTGCTGGCTGGATGTCCAAGGAGAAGTCGCTTGTAGCTAGCTACACGTCACAAGTTCAGGGATGTCCAAGGAGAAGTCGCTTGTAGCTGCACGTCACACGTTCAGGGATGTCCAAGGAGAAGTCGCTTGTAGCTGCACGTCACAAGTTCAGGGATGTCCAAGGAGAAGTCGCTTGTAGCTGCATGTCACACGTTCAGGGATGTCCAAGGAGAAGTCGCTTGTAGCTAGCAACAGGCAGTCTTGCAGACGTGAATCAGTTAGTCGTAATCGTTATTTGTTCTTAAGGTATTTCATAGATGAGCAAGCTTCTCCGTACAGGTAGGTCGTCCCGAACACAGCCAGACAATTGAGAGAGAGACTCTGCAGAATTCGGAACCTTCTTGAATCTTCTGCTTCCCAAAAGGTTATGAATTTCTCTTTTTCAAACACATATTTCAGTGCTAAGGAGGACTGGAGATCTATCAAGTCAAGTACCCATGGTGCAACATAACGCTGATCTGACCAGTATCGGGGAAACCCCCGTATCAAGTCAGCATTGTGAAATATTTCAGAACATTGAGGCGTTCATAGGCAACGGGTCGAAGGGCAGGAGACCACAAGCAGCGGGAGCAATAACTAACCAACCAACCTTTTCTCGTCTGCTTGTATCTATCGTTGCCCAGTTTCAGGTGGAGTCGCAGGAAACTTCTATTTGCTGCGGTCAACAGATTCATGTTCCTGGGATTCTGAATCTATTCCCGGTGCTTTCATGTCTCTCTCTTGCACACATCCTTAAATATCAACGGTGGTCTCCTGACTGTGGTCTCCTGACTGTGGTCTCCTGAATGTGGTCTCCTGACTGTGGTCTCCTGACTGTGGTCTCCTGACGGTGGTCTCCTGACTGTGGTCTCCTGACTGTGGTCTCCATGCCATCGACCAGTTAGCAGTAGAGAATGTCTTTGGTAATATGCACATCACCCATGCGTCGAACATGGCCGAGACATCACATTCTGCACTGCTTGAGTAATCCATTCGTGATGTGTGGCCCAGTTAGGTATCAGTACCTTGACATTTGCTATTTGTTGGGAGAGACAGAAGAATTAAACGTGTGAAAGGAAAGATAGAGGAGATTGGACAGAGAGAAATAGAGAAGAATTAGCGAAGAGAAAGACATAATGAATATTAAGAGAGAAATAATTGAAAGATAAGAAATCGAGTAAGAGAGTGAGTGAGTGAGTGAGAGTGAGAGAGAGAGAGAGAGAGTGAGTGAAGTGTAGAGTGTGAGTGTGTGTGGATGAAGGAGAAAATGATTGGGATGTAGACAGAAAGACAATAAAAACGAAGACGGAAAGAGAGAGAGAAAGAGAAGAAGAAGAATAGGGAGAGACAGATAGAGAGAGAACTATTTGACGGTAAAGAAACAGAATAAAAACGAAGAGTGCGAGAGAGAGAGACGGTGGTGGGAGTTAATAGACGTACGGCGAGAGAGAGAGAGAGAGAGGGGGGGGGAAGATGAAGAGAAGGACGATAACATCGAAGAAAACGAGACTTTCATTCGTAGACGAATCAGGAATACACTGACAGACACTCACATAATTAAACCTAGAAAAGGCAAAAGAAATTAATACCAAGAGGGAAAGGCTCTTTTAAGGATATAGAGATAGTCAGTTGGCACTAGAGAAGAGAACAAATGAAACAGAAGTAGACGAATGAAGAGACGATATTTGGGGAGAGAGAGAAAGCGAGAGGGAGATATACGTCTTCGAAGATAAAGCGAGATAGAGAGAGAAATGAAAAAGAGTAATTGATAAATTGAGAGATAGAGAGCGAGAGAAGTCTTCAAAGATAAAACGAGAGAGAAACGAAAAAAGTAATAGATAAATTGAGAGAGCGGGAGATGTCTTCGAAGATAAAGCGAGATAAAGAGAGAAAAGAAAGGAGTAATGGATAAATTTAGAGCAAAAGATAAGTTTTCGAAGATAAAGAGAGATAGAAACGAAAAGAGAGAGAGGGGAGGCAAAGATATCGAGAAATTTGAAGCAGAAGACAAAGAAATG
Source organism: Ariolimax columbianus (assembly GCA_036924085.1). NCBI lineage: Eukaryota > Metazoa > Mollusca > Gastropoda > Stylommatophora > Arionidae > Ariolimax > Ariolimax columbianus. The sequence goes on along the minus strand of JAVGWX010000022.1, from coordinate 974,645 downwards.
AAAGAAACCGGAGACAAAGAAAAATAAAGACAAGGTCAAAGAATGAATTCAGAAATGCATGTCTTATTAATTTCGCTCTATCTATGTTTATTGTAGAGTGCAGTATGTCTTGTTCGCTATATTCCTTAGTATTCCTTTTATTTCGGTTATATGTTTGTTAAAGAAAATCAATTTATTTTCTGTTTACATTTGTTCACACTGAGTTTTCCTTTATACATTTTTAAGTTTTAAAATGTATTTATCTTTTGCAGAGCTCCATCTTGCGGAGAGAACTTGTCAGAACTTCGAGTCCATGATACAACTAGATCCACCTTCCCATACAAGCTCGACAGGATACCAGACAGAAGAAGCACGCAAGCTTAACATATCCAGTCAACAGGAGACCAAGTCACAACGCGATTTCGATGTTGAAGTTAGAAGGAAGATTCTGGAGTGTCGAAGCGACATGCCCCTTCGATCAAAGTCCTGTGACTATAGTACAGACAAGCTTAACAATCTCTCTGTTATTTCCCTTGATCCTCCATCTAACTTCGCTCCTAATTGTGATAATGTGATTCATCGGGCTGGGCTTAGTCAGAGACACAGTACGGGTAGGACTGATACTACGATTCTGCTTCCGTGCATTGATGGAACAACAGTCTCGCAATTGTCGATAAGAGCTGGAAATCTGTTGTCTCCATTGAACACAGTTTTAACACCGTCTGCGTTCTCTGGCTCGCACATTTCCTGTACGAGTCACGCAAGTGGTACTAATAGACCAGCTTGTACATTTTCCCAGCTGCTTTATCCATTGGTTTCAAACAATAACACGGACGTCAGCCGGCGACCTTCCACCGGGTCGGCTGGCAGCTGCTTCAGTGATCTGAGCGCGGGTACAGGTAGTGATACTGGAAGTTTATTCAGCACAGGAAGCGATGGAAGTGGATACTTTAGTGATGCGAGACAACAAGAAGGGGAGCTGAATGACCACCAGCTGCTGAGCAATTGTTTAGGAGACCACAGCGAGGAAAAGGACTTGGTATTGCTGTCCTTGGGAGTAAGAAACCCACCACAGCAGAAGCATAAGCGACAGCTCTCGACTACCTCAGAGTCTGCAGAGTCATCGGAATTTTCAGATATCTACGACTCGACCTTGTTCAGCTTAACTTCCATGGTAGCTGGGTCAAGGTCGTCCTCGATTAGCGGGCCCTCGCCTGCTAGTATAGCCTTTGGGAGCTCTGGTGGCGGGAAAAGCTGTTCAACACTCACCAATTTGGAATTTTCGGAATCTAGGCCAAGGTTGAATAGAGCGACGTCAGTAAACTGCTCCTTTCCTTCGCCGAACATTACGCTGAAGATCCGTCCAGATTACAATAAGAGCAAATCTACAGAATATAGACCAACATTTCCCCCTGACCTAGAACATTCACAGCTGTGTCCAAGTTTTGATAGAATGACCTCGAATGATTTATCTTCATCGTTCCCCTTAGCAGAGAAACCGTCCTGTTCAATGACCTGTGTCAACATTCCACTTAACTGAAAATACCTTATCCCAACAGGAAGACAATAAAAAAAATGGATTGATGCTGCTAAAGAATCGCAACAGAGGCACGGATTTAAAATTGTAACTGCCACACAAAAAGAAGATTCCGTCTCACATAAATGAAGGGAAAGGATTCAATATGACAGCGGATAGCGCTAGTCGTCTTCAATGTTTCTTCTAGTCCACATTCAGCATCCCGAAATACTCTGTAAACAGACAATCATTTTACTTATTTATATTCATCCATGTAACTTAGGAGTCATACTATCTCCGGACAACATCCAGCTACTTATAAAACATTTGTCAAGAGCTTGGTAGCGGGAGTAAGAACGAAGAAGAAGAAAACATACTCCCTTGCATTGCACTACATCCAGGAGGACCATTGACCATATTCTTCAGTATACCTCAGGTTATAAGTTGAGCCACTGTAGCATGATACAAACGAAAAGTCGCCGGAATTGAAAAATTCATTCCGAGTAGTTTGAAACAACAATAACAGCAACATCATCAACAACAACAACAACAACAACAATAACAGCAACATCATCAACAACAACAACAACAACAATAACAGCAACATCATCAACAACAACAACAATCAAATCTTACAGCTGAAATAATCCAATGGATCCATAAATTAGTTCGACGAGGAGATAATTTCTAGCCATCAGATGCTCCCTTCGGCAATTCTCCACATATAGTTTTTTTTATTACAACCTTGATTTAATGTGAAGAAGTGAAAGAAGAAACCTCAACGAAACAGGATAGCTTGCGAGTTTGAAAAAATGAAAGTGTCAGTAACAAAGACGGAGAGAGACAGACATTGACAAAATGAGACAACGAAACATTGGCAAGTATGTAATAACACAATATAATATTTAACCACTGTTTCGCAAAGGTCTGGAGCTTTCAATCACAGTAAAATCTGTTTGATTGTAGAAGTGTGAGACTACTATCAATTGTAGGAATGCAGAGAGAAAGTATCACTTGACGTCCACTTTGAGAACTATCAATTTTAGGAATGCAGAGAGAAAGTCTCACTTGAAGCCCACCTTGAAAACCGCCAAGTTTAGAACTGCAGACAGAAAGTCTCACTTGAAGCCCACCTTGAAAACCGCCAAGTTTAGAACTGCAGACAGAAAGTCTCACTTGAAGCCCACCTTGAAAACCGCCAAGTTTAGAACTGCAGACAGAAAGTCTCACTTGAAGCCCACCACGAGAGCCGGAATGCAGACAGAACGTCACACTGACAGCGTATTTATACTATTAAATGATTTATATCTAACAATTTATATCAATGTCTGAAATTTATCAGTATATTTTAATTTAAAATCAGTCACTTTCAAGATTTGTACCATTCAGTTATTTATCGATGTTTATTGTGCTTGTTTTAGGGCACTTTGTGTGTGTTTTTACATTTATTAAACTTGTCTCAATGTGTCAACGGTTAACCATTGGTTTGCACTCAGATATGATAAATTAAGTAATAGGTGTGAACACTTTCTACATTTATTTATTTTATCAACGATGTTTCTTATATCGAAGCCCGATGGTACACGTATAGCCATGCTGCCATCTTAGCGTGGAAACACGGGTTTAAGCCTCAGTAAATTGACATTTCTTTTGGTTCTACATTGATTGAAAAATGCATGATGACTTCAGCAGCGAGCGACCTTTGTTCCTACGTCATGTAAATTCCCCCTCCCTCCCCCCCCCCCCCCCCCCCCATTTCCGCCCTTCGGTGGACCTCATCAGAGAGAAAACGCTGATTAATTTTCTGAAGTTTCTAATGAATGTGTGATTTAATCTGGACTCACAAATCGCGGAATGTGCAAGTTTTCAGGTTTTTTTATTTTCCTGGCTTATCTCTACAGATCATGCTAGCCAGCCGCAATCCATACCCTCATAAGCCGCCTCTAACGACTGCCTTATAGTTGACAGTGTTGTTATTCTATGTGCCCATTTAAAGGCCTGGTTTCACACTCGTCAAGTACTTTGTATTTGTGAAATATAAATTGACTTAATTATTTATTAAATGGTATTTATTGAAGAGGCGTACTTTTGGCACGATAGTAGAGCACTATTTTTTTTTTTTTTTTTTTTTCATGGCAAATGTACGGGGAACAAATCCTGTTATGGGTTCGTTCTAGTCGACCCAATTGTAAATGGGTAATTTGTATACGACTTGAGAAGTAAATGGCAGCAAGAAAAGGAAATGGTCACCCTACCTAGTGCAAGCTGTGGAAAAGTATAGTTAAGGTATCTAATTTCATTCCCCGACAGCAGTTTTACAATGGGACAAACCTTTATTAAACTCTCTAACAACTTCATTCCCCGACAGCAGTTTTACTATGGGACAAACCTTTATTAAACTCTCTAACAACTTCATTCCCCGACAGCAGTTTTACTATGGGACAAACCTTTATTAAACTCTCTAACAACTTCATTCCCCGACAGCAGTTTTACTATGGGACAAACCTTTATTAAACTGTCTAACAACTTCATTCCCCGACAGCAGTTTTACTATGGGACAAACCTTTATTAAACTCTCTAACAACTTCATTCCCCGACAGCAGTTTTACTATGGGACAAACCTTTATTAAGCTCTCTAATAACTTCATTCCCTTACAAAAGTCTAACTACTATGGGACAAACCTTTATTAAACTCTCTAACAACTTCATTCCCTTACAAAAGTCTAACTACTATGGGACAAACCTTTATTAAACTCTCTAACAACTTCATTTCCTTACAAAAGTCTAACTACTATGGGACAAACCTTTATTAAACTCTCTAACAACTTCATTCCCTTACAAAAGTCTAACTACTATGGGACAAACCTTTATTAAACTCTCTAACAACTTCATTCCCTTACAAAAGTCTAACTACTATGGGACAAACCTTTATTAAACTCTCTAACAACTTCATTCCCTTACAAAAGTCTAACTACTATGGGACAAACCTTTATTAAACTCTCTAACAACTTCATTTCCTTACAAAAGTCTAACTACTATGGGACAAACCTTTATTAAACTCTCTAACAACTTCATTCCCTTACAAAAGTCTAACTACTATGGGACAAACCTTTATTAAACTCTCTAACAACTTCATTCCCTTACAAAAGTCTAACTACTATGGGACAAACCTTTATTAAACTCTCTAACAACTTCATTCCCTTACAAAAGTCTAACTACTATGGGACAAACCTTTATTAAACTCTCTAACAACTTCATTCCCTTACAAAAGTCTAACTACTATGGGACAAACCTTTATTAAACTCTCTAACAACTTCATTCCCTTACAAAAGTCTAACTACTATGGGACCAACCTTTATTAAACTCTCTAATAACTTCATTCCCTTACAAAAGTCTAACTACTATGGGACCAACCTTTATTAAACTCTCTAACAACTTCATTCCCTTACAAAAGTCTAACTACTATGGGACAATCCTTTACTTTTACTATTTTCTATAGAGGAGCATCATGATCAGTAATTAGAGTCCTTGAATACTAAATTAAAGACACTGGTTTCAACCCCAACAGGCCTACGATTTGTTTTCAAATCCGAGGCGAATAAATGCACTTAGTTTGTCATCTGCGCAGTAAAAGTTTACTATATTGATCAGCGCCATATATTTCCTTCCGGCTCATACAGGGAATTTGAAAATGATGTACTTTTACAGAGTTTGAGAAAATAATTAATATTTGTATTATTGGTATGTATCTTTAGTTGCCTTTGTGTTTTGATTAAATCGTAGAATCATTTTTGTTTAATCTGTCATACGATATTTTTCCCATTCCTGGTGTCGTCGAAGGGGTTTGGAGGCGGAGGACATCAGACCACTGCTGTCGCCACGTCATGTAGAATCATTAGAAGGAATTAGATGGCGAAGATTTAGAGTTGAGCCTGAGTTCTACTTTAGGCAATCATGTAAATGAGATTCGATTGGCTGGGTGGTTATGATTGTCGTGGCTTGACACTAACGAGACACGAGTTCCGAACCCCTGATAAAACCGACGCTAATTTCTGTCGGGGCTGAAAATGAAAACATCCGTTTCGCTTTAGGGACGAGCGCAATTTATTCATGAACCTTACGATCTTCACACCGGTCCAATAATTGAGATAAACGATGCAGAATTTATGATAATAATGTGGGAATCCCTAGCGATATCAATTGTACAACAATAGATTGTATGTGAGAGTAGAGAGGCAATTAGGAGAAGGCTAATTAAATTGTGTCTGGACTTGCATGTGTGAGTGCCTCATTGTCTGTTTGTGTCTGAGCAAATGATTGAGAGCGAGAGAGAGAGAGATAGAGGGAGAGAGAAAGAGACATTAAGGAATATAAGTTTAAAATATTCAATATTTATTGCCAGAATGATCATTATAAACGATCTACTGGATTGTAGTATGTGGCTGTGAAATAACATGAACATTAGATATTGATGTCACTTCCTGTCAGCAGGCTATGTAGTCGTCTCACAGTAGACACTGTTGTCTGAGATGAAGTGTTAAAGACTTTTTTGTACTAGACCACAGCTGCTTTTATGTTGAGGAATAGCCACGTCCGTTCCTCGCCGCCTTTCCTTCCTTAACAGTTTGCCAGTCACCCATTTACGACTGGATCGAGTGTATGTCGATATTGGGGAATCGAATCTAGTAGCTTTGATATGAGAAGCCAGCGTTTGAACCCATCCGCTCAAAACCAGTGGGCAGACCTTTATCAATACTCATCTCGTGGAATATTTTCTGCCATATGACCAGAAATGATAACCCCCACAAACACGACCACAAGAAATGCAGCTGCAAAATAATTATTGAGGTCAGAGAATGGTAGGAAACATTCTGCCAATAAACTTATCAAGGTAATTGGAACTCCGCTGAATTGGAACAGACAGCTGCTGAATTGGAACAGACAGCTGCTGAATTGGAACAGACAGCTGCTGAATTGGAACTGACAGCTGCTGAATTGGAACCGACAGCTGCTGAATTGGAACCGACAGCTGCTGAATTGGAACCGACAGCTGCTGAATTGGAACCGACAGCTGCTGAATTGGAACCGACAGCTGCTGAATTAGAACCGACAGCTGCAAAATTTGAACCGATAGCTGCTGAATTGGAACCGACAGTGTAAGACACAAGTTGTGATTCTAATAAGCACATGCTTAAAGACACAGGCTGGCGAATAACAGGGGATTGAAATCTCATGAAACTCAAGAAAGTGGACCAAGATGTTGAGCAATGCAAGAGCTGTAGCTGTCAGCGACCAAAAGCTGGACTGCTAGGGTCAGGGCCAGCGACCAAAAGCTGGACTGCTAGGGTCAGGGCCAGCGACCAAAAGCTGGACTGCTAGGGTCAGGGTCAGCGACCCAAAGCTAAACTGCTAGGGTCAGGGCCAGCGACCAAAAGCTGGACTGCTAGGGTCAGGGACAGCGACCAAAAGCTAAACTGCTAGGGTCAGGGTCAGCGACCCAAAGCTAAACTGCTAGGGTCAGGGCCAGCGACCCAAAGCTAAACTGCTAGGGTCAGGGCCAGCGACCAAAAGCTAAACTGCTAGGGTCAGGGCCAGCGACCAAAAGCTGGACTGCTAGGGTCAGGGCCAGCGACCAAAAGCTGGACTGCTAGGGTCAGGGTCAGCGACCCAAAGCTAAACTGCTAGGGTCAGGGCCAGCGACCAAAAGCTGGACTGCTAGGGTCAGGGACAGCGACCAAAAGCTAAACTGCTAGGGTCAGGGTCAGCGACCCAAAGCTAAACTGCTAGGGTCAGGGCCAGCGACCCAAAGCTAAACTGCTAGGGTCAGGGCCAGCGACCAAAAGCTAAACTGCTAGGGTCAGGGCCAGCGACCAAAAGCTGGACTGCTAGGGTCAGGGACAGCGACCAAAAGCTAAACTGCTAGGGTCAGGGTCAGCGACCCAAAACTAAACTGCTAGGGTCAGGGACAGCGACCAAAAGCTGGACTGCTAGGGTCAGGGTCAGCGACCCAAAGCTAAACTGCTAGGGTCAGGGACAGCGACCAAAAGCTGGACTGCTAGGGTCAGGGTCAGCGACCCAAAGCTAAACTGCTAGGGTCAGGGACAGCGACCAAAAGCTAACTTCTAGGGTCAGGGCCAGCGACCAAAATCTGACTGCTAGGGTCAGGGACAGCGACCAAAAGCTAACTTATAGGGTCAGGGTCAGCGACCAAAAGCTGACTGCTAGGGTCAGAGCCAGCGACCAAAAAGCTGACTGCTAGGGTCAGGGTCAGCGACCAAAAGCTGGACTGCTAAGGTCAGGGCCACCGACCAAAAGCTGGACTGCTAGGTTCAGGGCCAGCGACCAAAAGCTGGACTGCTAGGGTCAGGGCCAGCGACCAAAAGCTGGACTGCTAGGGTCAGGGCCAGCGACCAAAAGCTGGACTGCTAGGGTCAGGGCCAGCGACCAAAAGCTAACTGCTAGGGTCAGGGTCAGCGACCAAAAGCTAACTTCTAGGGTCAGGGTCAGCGACCAAAAGCTAACTTCTAGGGTCAGGCCCAGCGACCAAAAGCTGACTGCTAGGGTCAGGGTCAGCGAACAAAAGTTAACTTCTAGGGTCAGGGCCATTGACCAAAAGCTGACAGCTAGGGTCAGGACCAGCAACCCAGGCTGTCAAGACAATTTTCAATTTGCACATGGTGATTCTGGATAACAGGCTGCTTCATGGCAGACTGGCTGAGGAGAAGGGATCGAAGAGGGAAGGCTGACCCGGTTCCAAAAGATGCCATGCTGAATTCGGATGGGTCAGACTGAAAGGCACAAATATTACAGTCAAGCTGTAAACTACATCACAATACGTTTCGTTTGCAAACTACACCCTGGTACTTGCAAAGCCCATTTCAGGGCTTGGTAGCAGGAGTGCGACGTCGTAGAAGAAAAGTAAGAAGACGGATTCAGAGAAGAGCCTTCTTCTTCTTCGACCTACGTCATGAAAAGGATGTTGTGTCGTTGTTTACCCCGCTGTATACATTGGCTGGTAGCAAATTTAAAGTCGACCTTAAGTATTACAATATTGTTTCGTAAAATGTATTTCTGTTTATGTATAGATTTAGTTTTTCCGTGCAGACAATTCAGAGTGCCGATTGGCCTATTTATTTAGCCATCTACGAACTAATGCGAACAGTAAATGTTGACAAATGGGTCCTTGATTGACTGAGCTTAATGACTTAAGAGCAGCACTCTGCAAACTGTGCCAGCAGTCCGCACCAAAAAGGGTAGTGATACAGTGGGTCCCATCACACTGCAACATCCAAGGCAACGAGGAGGCAGACAGATTGGCAAAAGAAGGTGCAAGACTACCACAAACAGATACTAGTATGACGTACGAAGAGTCAAAACGGCTTATTAAAGCCAGATACATGACCAAATGGGAAACCGAACATACTGGTTACACCAAAAACGATGCCTATTACCAGTTGAACCGAAGAGAGCAGGTCGTGGTCTTCAGACTTCGCACTGGCCACAATAGACTGAGGTACCACCTATTCAACAAATTGAAGATAGGGTGTACCGACGAATGCCCGTGCGGTACTGGTAAAATGACCACTGAACATCTGCTGCAGAACTGCCCGACATACGAGGATCAGAGAGAGCAGATGTGGCCATCACCAGTGGAACTGCAAGAAAAGCTCTATGGCAGTGGCGACAGCCTCAGGATGACCGCCGCTTTTTTCGAAAAAATAATGGTTACTGTCTGACTGCGTACGAAGAAGAAGGGTCCTTGATTGCAATGGACGAATAGCACAAGTGCGGGTGAAGGAGCATGTAGAAAGGTCAAGGGTTTTCCCACAATTCTGTTTGGTTCTCTCTCCCTTAGATTCTCACATTTTGCTTTTAAGTTCAAATTTATTTTCTCATTTGCTGTTTTGCCAACTAGGATTTAATCTATGCATATGTCGATTGAGCATGTAGGCCATCGCCCCAAAATACCGCAGATATGTATTGACATAATCTAACATACACTTTACATATCCTTGGTTTTCGTGACCGATGTTAAATGTCCAGTTACAAGAGCAGCCATCGCTGCACTTCCGACAGACCTATTTGTTCTCGGTATCTTTCGGCATATGCTGAATCCTAATCCTATTTGAACCACAATCTCTAAGCCAGAATGCACGGTTGCAGTCTGTTTCCAGGGCCGCCACTTGGGGGTGGAATAGGGTCTTGGACAGTTATAGATCACTGACCCTGACGCAAACAACCAGATTTAGTCTTTGATTACTGTCAGCCCATTCACTGGTGCATCCCTCAGCCTCAGCCCATACACTGGTGCATCCCTCAGCCTCAGCCCATACACTGGTGCATCCCTCAGCCTCATCCCATACACTGTTGCATCCCTCAGCCTCATCCCATACACTGTTGCATCCCTCAGCCTCATCCCATACACTGTTGCATCCCTGAGCCTCTGCCTGCGTGAACAACCATTGCAAAACCTTCATTGTGGAAACGAGACTTGAATCGATTTGAATTGAACTAAAATGAATTACTGATTAACTAGGTAATAATAAAGTATTGTTTGTTTAGCGAAGTACACTACAATACGTGGCATTGTGCTTGCCATGTTTACTTTATTGCTGTTTTTAAGTTTAAAAGCATGTTCTAATTAAAACGGGTCGATGAAATATTTTGAATAATCTCAGCTTTGACAAAGTAACATTTTTGTGATTGTCACTGGAGAATAGACATTTATCAAATTAAACTTGTGCACTTCCTCCGTCTTCTACGAGTTTGGATTGTTCCATTATCCAATTAAAAAGTGAATATGTCCACATTGTCTACACACTCTAAACATAATTCAGGAATAGAACTAAGTGATAGGAAAATAGGAAATTGATAGCTGGCTCCATTACTCTGACATCTCATTTTGTTTTTATTTGTTTCTGACTAAAGTTGAAATGAGACACAAAGAATGTGATCAATTTTAGTTTATTTTATTTAAAAAACCTAATTGTTAAAATTGGAAGCCTCAGGGACGTGTTTTATAATTAATGTTGTCCAAATAACTTTCTGTTTTTCCTTCTTCTGCTACTAATTCTGCAACTTCTTTTTCTGCTGCTACTGCTGCTATTTCTTCTTCTTTTTCTTTCTCTCCTCCGTATTCTTCTTCTTCTGCTCCTTCTTCTTCTTCTTCTACTCCTCCTAATTCGACTTTTAATTTTCTTATTCTGCTTCTTTTGCTTCTTCTTCTTCTTCTTCTTCTTCTTCTTCTTCTTCTTCTTCTTCTTCTTCTACGCTTCGTCTTATTATTAATCTTTTCTTCTTCTCCCTCTTCTTTTTCTTCTTCTTCTGTTTCTCTTCATTTTCTGCTTCTTTTTCTTCCTTCTGCTATTCATCTTCTGTTTTTTTTCTTCTTTTCATCTTTTTCTCCTTCTTTTATTCTTTCTTCTTCTTCTTTTGTCATACTACTCACACCTTGCGGTGCCGCAGAGAGGAAGTGTGCGCAGACTTTTGGATTGCGCTAGAAAAGAGGGATGTTTCTGATAACATCTTGAGATTTTGGACTTTCTTTCATACCCTCTATCCTTTGTCGCTGTGGTCGACCTCTTGCACATGCCCCTGAAAACTTCTCGCTACCGATTGCTCAAAATGCAGTCTTGTCAAATGCCCAAACCTCTAAATTGTCCATGTTTCCATTAACCGGCGTGGTCCCCACCATCTTCTTCAACGTGCTGTTGTCGTTGAACTCTCTTTCCTGCTGCACACTGGACATCTCAGGGTAAGGGGGAGGGAAAATACTGGACATCTCAGGGTAAGGGGGAGGGAAAATACTGGACATCTCAGGGTAAGGAGGAGGGAAAATACTGGACATCTCAGGGTAAGGAGGAGGGAAAATACTGGACATCTCAGGGTAAGGAGGAGGGAAAATACTGGACATCTCAGGGTAAGGAGGAGGGAAAATACTGGACATCTCAGGGTAAGGGGGAGGGAAAATACTGGACATCTCAGGGTAAGGAGGAGGGAAAATACTGGACATCTCAGGGTAAGGAGGAGGGAAAATACTGGACATCTCAGGGTAAGGAGGAGGGAAAATACTGGACATCTCAGGGTAAGGAGGAGGGAAAATACTGGACATCTAAGGGTAAGGGGGAGGGAAAATACTGGACATCTCAGGGTAAGGGGGAGGGAAAATACTGGACATCTCAGGGTAAGGAGGAGGGAAAATACTGGACATCTCAGGGTAAGGGGGAGGGAAAATACTGGACATCTCAGGGTAAGGAGGAGGGAAAATACTGGACATCTCAGGGTAAGGAGGAGGGAAAATACTGGACATCTCAGGGTAAGGAGGAGGGAAAATACAGGACATCTCAGGGTAAGGAGGAGGGAAAATACTGGACATCTCAGGGTAAGGAGGAGGGAAAATACTGGACATCTCAGGGTAAGGGGGAGGGAAAATACTGGACATCTCAGGGTAAGGAGGAGGGAAAATACTGGACATCTCAGGGTAAGGAGGAGGGAAAATACTGGACATCTCAGGGTAAGGGGGAGGGAAAATACTGGACATCTCAGGGTAAGGGGGAGGGAAAATACTGGACATCTCAGGGTAAGGAGGAGGGAAAATACTGGACATCTCAGGGTAAGGAGGAGGGAAAATACTGGACATCTCAGGGTAAGGAGGAGGGAAAATACTGGACATCTCAGGGTAAGGAGGAGGGAAAATACTGGACATCTCAGGGTAAGGGGGAGGGAAAATACTGGACATCTCAGGGTAAGAATGAGGGAAAATACTGGACATCTCAGGGTAAGGAGGAGGGAAAATACTGGACATCTCAGGGTAAGGAGGAGGGAAAATACTGGACATCTCAGGGTAAGGAGGAGGGAAAATATTGGACATCTCAGGGTAAGGGGGAGGGAAAATACTGGACATCTCAGGGTAAGGGGGAGGGAAAATACTGGACATCTCAGGGTAAGGAGGAGGGAAAATACTGGACATCTCAGGGTAAGGAGGAGGGAAAATACTGGACATCTCAGGGTAAGGAGGAGGGAAAATACTGGACATCTCAGGGTAAGGAGGAGGGAAAATACTGGACATCTCAGGGTAAGGAGGAGGGAAAATACAGGACATCTCAGGGTAAGGAGGAGGGAAAATACTGGACATCTCAGGGTAAGGAGGAGGGAAAATACTGGACATCTCAGGGTAAGGGGGAGGGAAAATACTGGACATCTCAGGGTAAGGAGGAGGGAAAATACTGGACATCTCAGGGTAAGGAGGAGGGAAAATACTGGACATCTCAGGGTAAGGGGGAGGGAAAATACTGGACATCTCAGGGTAAGGGGGAGGGAAAATACTGGACATCTCAGGGTAAGGGGGAGGGAAAGTACTGGACATCTCAGGGTAAGGAGGAGGGAAAATACTGGACATCTCAGGGTAAGGAGGAGGGAAAATACTGGACATCTCAGGGTAAGGGGGAGGGAAAATACTGGACATCTCAGGGTAAGGGGGAGGGAAAATACTGGACATCTCAGGGTAAGGGGGAGGGAAAATACTGGACATCTCAGGGTAAGGGGGAGGGAAAATACTGGACATCTCAGGGTATGGGGAGGGAAAATAGTAGTACATCTCAGGGTAAGGGGGAGGGAAAATACTGGACATCTCAGGGTAAGGAGGAAGTAAAATACTGGACATCTCAGGGTAAGGGGGAGGGAAAATACTGGACATCTCAGGGTAAGGGGGAGGAAAAATACTGGACATCTCAGGGTAAGGAGGAAGTAAAATACTGGACATCTCAGGGTAAGGAGGATGGAAAATACTGGATATCTCAGGGTAAGGAAAAGGGGCAATACTAGACATCTCAGTGTAAGGATGAAGTAAAATACTGGACATCTCAGGGTAAGGAGGAGGGAAAATACTGGATATCTCAGAGAAAGAAGTCGGGAAAATACTGGACATCTCAGAGAAAGAAGTCGAGAAAATACTTGACACCTCAAAGTAAGATGAAGATATGTTGTACCACCTGAGACACAAAGATATGTTGTACCGCCTGAGACACGAAGACATGTTGCACCACCTGAGTCACGAAGATATGTTGTACCACCTGAGACACGACGATTTGTTGTACAGAACATGAAACAGCGAAACAGGCAAACGACCTAAGGCATCACATGTTTGGACACCAGGTGAACGACATAAAGCATCAATTGTTTCGACACAAGATAAACGGCTCAATGTATCCTATGTTTGAACACAAGATAAACGGATCAAGGCACCCTATGTTTGGATACCAGGCGAACGGGCCAAGGCATCACATGTTTGAACACCAGGTGAACGACCCAAGGCATCACATGTTTGGACACCAGGAGAACGATCCAAGGTACCCTATGTTTTAACACTAAGTGAACGACCCAAGGCATCACATGTTTGGATACCAGGTGAATGACCCAAGGCACCCTATGTTTGAACACCAGGTGCAATGCACAAGACTAGAATCTAGGCGACGCTTCTTACAGTCAACACAGCCCCTATAGACTAGACACAGAAAACGGAAAATGGAATGAACTGACGCAGATCCCCTGGACAGAACGACCCTGCCAGCGGACACCACTTCGCGCAATATGGAAGTAACTAAATAAACTCCGTACCGGTGTATCACGATACAGGAAGTACTTAAAGAGATCGGGATACAATGATTGTGAGACATGAGACTGTGGAGTAACACAATACCTAGTCCACCTGATGGTCTACCCAAACCTTCTGGAAACATGCAATATGGTTAATATTGAGGGTGAATGGCAAGGCAGTCCACAGGGCTGATCATTGGAAACATGGTGTCTGATGTAGAGCCCAGAACAGGGGATATAAGTCGTGGTGTCCATGACAGGGGACGTAAGTAAATATGGCAAGCGTCTGACATGTGCTGTGAAATGAGATCTCACGGGGTTGTAGAGTCGAATCCTAGAAACGGGCCACTGATGCACGTTAGACTCGCATGTCAGAAGTCGACTCTGAAAACCGTCGTGCGATCTGTTCTTTCAATCTGTTTACTTTCTCTAAGCCCTATCAATGATATTCCGCTTATCGTGTGAAATGTTTGCGCTCCAGGCAAAACTGTTTTGTGCAATCGCCTATCATAAATAACATGAATGTTGACAATCTCCAAAGTCATTTTAAAAGAGATTTCATTTCGTTTCTTATGTCTCCAAGATGAATGTCTGTGTTCTGAGCGCACCGAACAGCAGGTGCCACGGAACTCATGTATAGGACATTCCATAATTGCAGGTCCAGGTTGTAACAGGTAAATATAAATCAATACAGGTAAGCCCCAAAAGCCGCCATATCGAGATATGGCACAAATTGATGCAGGTCCCAGAGATGGAACTTCGGGAGGAACTTGCCTACGGACATCATCTACCATACACAACATGGAAGTTGCTGAACAGACTCCGAACTGGTGTATCATATTGCAAGAGGAATCTAAAACAATGGAGATACACAGATGGGGATACACGATGGAGATACACAGATGATGGCACACGTAACTGTGGCGCAATACAGGAACCAGACCACCTGATGACCTGCCCCAACCTCCAGGAAACATGCAATTGGTGCGGCATTCTTCAGACAAATGACAAGGCAATCCATATTGCTGGATACTGGATACTGGATGATGGAAGCATGGAGTATGACGTGGTGCTTGAACGCGGAAACTAAGGAAGGAAGAACATATCAATATTTCTAAAGATAAGTTGCTCGGAAAAAGTTTCAATTTATACTACGACATATTTGTGCAGGCCTTTATTTAACTTGACATGACCATTGTCCGTTTGCCTCGACTTCTATTTCTTCTATTCTAACTAACTTCCCCGTAACATAGAACGCTGACATTTAGTACACATCCTCTACCAGTACGATCTGCTGTTAATCTATCAAATTTTGACGATTACTCAAATCATCTACGCAACAACAACAAAATGCCATTTCACCAATTGATCAAAGAAGTACCAATATTTTTTAGAATGCATCCCTTTAGTTGTGTACGTGATGTGTCTGTGTGTGTGATGTGTGTGTGTGTGTGTGTGTGGTGTCTGATGTATATGTGTTGTATGTGTGTGGTGTGTCTGATGTGTGTGTGTGTGATATGTGTGTGATGTGTATGTGATGTGTGTGTGGTATGTCTGATGTGTGTGTGGTGTATGTAATGTGTATGTGATGTGTGTGTATGATGTGTGTGTGTGATGTGTGTGTGTGCGGTGTCTGATATCGGTGTGTTGTGTATGTGATGTGTGTGTGATGTGTGTGTGGAGTGTGTGATGTGTGTATGTCATGTGTGTCTGATGTGTGTGTGATGTGTGTGATGTGTGTGTGGAGTGTGTGATGTGTGTGTGTCATGTGTGTCTGATGTGTATGTGATGTGTTTGTGATGTGTGTGTGGAGTGTGTGTCTGATGTGTGTGTGATTTATGTGTGATGAGTGTGTATGTGATGTGTGTAAATGGTGTATGTGATATCTTATGTGTGTGTGGTGTGTGTGATGTGTGTGTGTGTGGTATATCTGATGTGTATGCGATGTGTGTGTGATGTGTCTGAAGTGTATGTGGTGTGTGTGTGTGTGGTGTATGTAATGTGTATGTGATGTGTGTGTGTAATGTGTGTGTGGAGTGTAGGATGTGTATGTCTGAAATGTATGTGGTGTGTGGTAGTTGTGTGTGATGTGTATGTGATGTGTGTGTGATGTGTATGTGATGTGTGTGATGTATGTGTGGAGTGTGTGATGTTTGTGTGGTATGTGTGTTTGATGTGTGTGTGTCTGATGTTTGAAATGCGTGTAATGTGCGTGTGATGTGTGTGATACATGAAATGTGTTTGATGTGTGAGGTGTTTTATGTATGTGCAAAGTGTGTAATGTATATGCTATATGTGTGTATAATGTGTGTGATGTGTGTGCTACATATGTGTGTGCTACATATGTGTGTGTGATGTGTGTGCTACATATGTGTGTGATGTGTGTGCTACATATGTGTGGGATGTGTGTGTGTGATGTAGAATGTCGAACGCTCCCGAGCAGGCAAAACAAAAGCGCTTTAAAGACACACTAAAAACGTCTTTAAACGCCTTCAGCATAAACCTCAAAACATGGGAAGATGCTGCAAAAGACTATACAGCCTGGCGTATATCTCTCCGCTGAGGAGCAGTGTCATGCGAGGCTTCTAAAAAGACTGCAGCAGAACAACGGAGACAGGCCAGAAAACCGCGTGAAATATCAATCTCGCGAAGCAAACTTTCTATGCCCTCCCTGCCTGCGAGTATGCTGATCCCAAATCGGACTGTTAGCCATCTCCGCACCCATCCACAACCCGGAAGTACACAATACTTGACTGGAAGGACTGGCTAAAATGAAAAAGGAAAGGTTCTCATCACGCGTGATGGACGAACAAAAGAAACAAAACAACATATGTGTGTGATGTTTGTGTGATGTTTATTTTATTCGTGTATATAGATATTTGTATGGGTATGTGTGTTGTCATTATGTTCGTGTATATAGATATGTGTAACTTACCTTAACTTAACGTCTTTATACTGGTTTAGAAGACCCTGCAGAGTCTATACAACCAGTTACATTTACATCACCTTGCTCTAAAAGCTATGCGCATCCAGTGTATTCTTAAATGCATTAACTGTCCCTGCCTCCACTACCTCCCCTGGCAATGCATTCCAAGCAGACACCACTCTCTGACTAAAAAAATATTTCCTAATATCTAACCTGGACCTCTCTTTAGTCAGCTTGTAGCTATGCCCTCGTGTTATTGTAGGTGGCTGTATTTTTAAAAAAACTTGTTATAGTCTAATTTATCGATTCCTCAATTGTAGGGGTATGTGTGTTGTCATTATGTTCGTGTATATAGATATTTGTTTGGTATGTGTGTTGTCATTATGTTCGTATATATAGATACTTGTATGGGTATGTGTGTTGTCATTATGTTCGTGTATATAGATACTTGTAGGGGTATGTGTGTTGTCATTATGTTCGTGTATATAGATACGTGTAGGGGTATGTGTGTTGTCATTATGTTTGTGTATTTAGATATTAGTTTGGTATGTGTGTTGTCATTATGTTCGTGTATATAGATACTTGTAGGAGTATGTGTGTTGTCATTATGTTCGTGTATATAGATACTTGTAGGGGTATGTGTGTTGTCATTATGTTCGTGTATATAGATATTAGTTTGGTATGTGTGTTGTCATTATGTTCGTGTATATAGATACTTGTAGGAGTATGTGTGTTGTCATTATGTTCGTGTATATAGATACTTGTAGGGGTATGTGTGTTGTCATTATGTTCGTGTATATAGATATTAGTTTGGTATGTGTGTTGTCTTTATGTCCTTGTATATAGATATTAGTTTGGTATGTGTGTTGTCTTTATGTCCTTGTATATAGATATTAGTGTGGGTGTGTGTGTTGTCTTTATGTCCTTGTATATAGATAGATATGTGTATGGGTATGTGTCAAAAGAAATTTAAAACACCCCCAAAATAAAGATCTTCATCTTCAACATAAAAACTTTACTATTTTATGGCTCTGAAACATAACATAGACTTATGAAAGAGGTACAGACTTTTGTAAATACTTGCCTGCACACGATACAAGTTTAGAAAGGGTAGGACAAGATCACCAACGTAGAATTGATGGGGAAAAGGGAACAAATACCAGGGGAGCATGAAATACGGAGGAGGTGATGGTGACGGATAGGCCAGACATTACGGAAAACAGTGGATAATATTACCAGACAAGTTCTGTTCTGGAATCCACGGGGCAATAGAAATAGAATAAGATCAATACATTCATGGAAGATGGAACTGTGGCAGATGTCAAGTCAGCAAGTATGAGGTGAGCAGAACTGACTCAAATGGCTCAGACTTGGCGAGTATTAGCTGAGGACCTATGTTCCAGAGAAACCTCCCAGAAAGTCATTTTGGATTCAGAGCCGGAAGAGGAACAGTGGACATGATTTTTGCCACGCTCGCCAAGTACAAGAGAAGTGCCGAGAACAAAATCAGGCCTTGTACACCACATTTGTTGATTTGACAAAGGCATTTTATACAGTAAACAGAGGAGGGCTGTGGATGATAATGTCCAAGTTTCGCTGCCCCAACAAGTTCATCACTATGGTGAAACAGCTACACGAAGGCATGTGTGCTCGTGTACTGGACAGTGGTGCAATCCTAAAACGTTTCTAGTATCAAACGGAGTAAAACAAGGATGTGTACTCACCCCGAACTTGTTCAGTATGATGTTTGCGGCCACGATGACAGACGCCTTCAGATCACTGGAGCTTGGAATACCAATAAAGTACCGCACCGATGGCAAGCTACTCAATCCCAGAGGAATGAAGGCCAAAACCAAAGTGGCTGGCGACATAGTCAGGGAACTTGTATTTGCTGACGACTGCGCTCTGGGCAGCAACTTCGAACTAAACATGCAGGTGAGAATGGACCGGTTCTCTGCTGCATGTGAAAACTTTGGCCTAACCATCAATGCCAAGAAAACAGAGGTCATGCACCAACCAGCACCAGGCATGCCGTACATAAAACCAGAGACTACAGTCAGCGGGCAGACGCAAAATGTCGTAGATAAATGCACGTATCTGGGCAGCATGCTGTCCAGATCTGTCAGCCTAGACGATGAGGTGGCAAGCAGAATAGCAAGAGCCAGAATAGCCTTTGGTAGAATGCGCTCGATGGTCTGGGCACGTCGTGGCATCAGCGTCAAGACCAAACTCAAAGTCTACCGTGTAACCATCATTCCAACCCTACTGTACGCTTGCGAAAGCTGGACTGTATACTCTGGACATGCAAGGAGGTTAAACCACTTGTACACAGGTTGCTTGAGGGGAATATTCCACATCCGATGGCAAGATCGTGTAACTGACATCGAGGTTCTCTCGAGGGCTAACATGCCCAGCATCTATGCACTGCTAGAAAAAGCACGACTAGGATGCCACGGGACACCTCGTCCGTATGTCAGGCGCTTCTCTACGGCGAGTTGAGAGAGGGATGGCGCGAAAGAGGGCGCCCAAAGAAACGCTTTAAAGATGGTCTGAGGGACTCACTGAAAAGTTTCCAGATAGACATCGACACCTGGGAATGTTTCGCGCAAAACAGATCTGACTGGAGAAGCGCAGTAAAAGCGGGTGTAGCTATCAGCGAAGACCATCGTGCTTTGAAAGCCCAGAGCAGACGCGAGACACGGAAAGCCCGAACAACGGGAACACCATCCCCTTCTACAAACCTCGTGTGTCCGATATGCAGCAGATATTTTTGTGCCCTCATTGGCTTGTTCAGCCCCACACGCACCCACACCCAACAAGGAAATCTGTGACAAGGATGATGTCGGCGGTCCTCATCGACAACCATGGACGGATATTATATTTCACAGGGGGCTGACATGTTTTCCATTGATTGATTGATGGTTAAGAGTGCTGATGTACATAAACATGTGTATATCTAAACTGTATGTGGGATAGTGGGTTCTATTTAGGACATAGTGTATGTTGTTATGCATTCTATGTGGACGTATCTTGTCAAAATAAAGGGCAGTAGATCCATATAACATCTAAATAACTACCTCGTGTAGTTATTTCCCCTGAAGAACAGTACGCCAATTTGTGTAACAATCGATCAGGTTGTACCTAGCGGTTAACGAACAGGTCCACCGTGTTCATCAAAGTACACAATAAGAGTTGACTAGAGAGGGTTGTGCGTGAGACTAGAAGCCTTACCAGGTAAAACGGAAAATAACTTCAAAAGCACTTGTAAGAATATCGATAAAGTCTTCCAGCAAGGGAGCAAATTGCAGCTTTCGCTTTGCTTGAGCAAAACTGAAAAAAGAGGAAGTATTCAACTACCGTTGGTCTATACATCTTCCGCAGAACGAGATATTTAACTAGGCTATGTGTGTGTTAGCTTCTTTGTCGTCAAGTAATGTGGTCATCTTGTATTCTATATATGTCAGTGTATTGATAACTCGTGCTCGTTTAATCTATAAACCATTCAGCCTTTGGACTATGGCCCTCAACCCCATATTCATCCAGTCATTCAGTTCTGGGACTGGTTCAGGCCTCGACCGCATCTTCAAGACATTCAGTTCTGGGATTGGTTGGGGCCTCGACCCTATCTTCATCCAGTCATTCAGTTCTTGTTTCTGGTTGGGGCCTCGACCGCATCTTCAAGACATTCAGTTCTGGGACTGGTTGGGGCCTCGACCCCATCATCATCCAGTCATTCAGTTCTGGGACTGGTTGGGACCTCGACCCCATCATCATCCAGTCATTCAGTTCTGGGACTGGTTGGGACCTCGACCCCATCATCATCCAGTCATTCAGTTCTGGGACTGGTTGGGGCCTCGACCCCATCATCATCCAGTCATTCAGTTCTGGGACTGGTTGGGGCCTCGACCCCATCTTCAAGTCATTCAGTTCTGGGACTCGTTGGGGCCTCGACTCCATCATCATCCAGTCATTCAGTTCTGGGACTGGTTGGGGCCTCGACCCCATCATCATCCAGTCATTCAGTTCTGGGACTGGTTGGGGTCTCGACCCCATCATCATCATCCAGTCATTCAGTTCTGGGACTGGTTGGGGCCCCGACCCCACCATCTTCAAGCCATTCAGTTCTGGTACTAGTTTGGGAACCCGACCCCATCTTCAAGCCATTCCGTTCTGGAACTAGTTTGGAAACCCGATCCCATCATCTTCAAGCCATTCAGTCCGCGAGCGGGCTTAGGGCCACGTCCATCATCACCAAGTGAATACTATGTTTTTTGCGGACACTATTTTCGTAACTCAGATGTAGATTGAATGGCTGCTTGTTTTTCCATCTGGCTGTTTATGAAGAACTGGCCCTCAGCTACGAGTTGGCAACGTTACTGTGTCCAGGCTCTTCCAATTCCTACTGCGGTACCATTAGTCATACACTAGGTCGGATCCACGTAGTCGTGAGTTTACTGAGATGCTTAGCATTGCACTAGAGTAAGGAGTGCCAAAGAACACCTTCTTCTTTAGACCTTTGGGATAATACGAGGCGTATTCAAACTAAACCGGACCAAACTGCAACAAGTGAACATACGTAAGATGCGCACGATGGCATCCTTTCTGATGTAAACAGCACATACCAACCGTCAAGTTTACAAAATGTTATTATCCTCCGACTCATAGTGTCATCAGAAGATCGTTGAAAACATGGCGGATGTGATACGGAATCCGTCGAGAGATGATCAGCGAGCGGTGATTCGGTTTCTAACAGCTGAAGGATATCGACCAGTTGACATTCATCGCAGAATGCAGGCAGTAGATGGTGACAAAAGTGTGTCAAAAACAAAAGTGAAGAACTGGACAACGATGGTTAAAGAAAGACGTGAGTTAACGAAAGATCTTCTGAGACCAGGTCAGGCACATATTGTTGCGTCAGATGATGCCATCGCCAAAATTGATGCAGCAATTCGCGTGGACCGTCGCCAGAGCTTACGTTCGCCACACATTTCAACTGCACGACATCCTTCAGCTGTTAGAAAATGAATCACCGTTTGCTGTTCAACTATGGACGTATTCCGTATCATACCCGCCATGTTTACAACTGTCTACTGACGATACTATTAGGCGGACGATAATGCAATGTTGCAAACTTGACGGTTGGTATGTGCTGTTTACATCAGAAGTGACATTATCATGCGAATCGTACGTATTTTCCCTTGGTGCAGTTAGGTCCGGTCTCATTTGAACACGCCTCGTATATTAGTAAATAGAGCCTGTCTGAGAGAATACATGTAAACGACCACCACGAGATGCGCCGGACAGCAACAGCATGACGATACTGCCTGTCACATGCACAATCTCCTTGAGTTGCCTTTTTGAAAAGACTTGGGTGAGAGTAGACTAGCTTCCGGTCAGGTGAGCTATACTGATCAAGCTATGGCAGTCAGGGTCAGATGAGCTATACTGATCAAGCTATGGTAGTCAGGGTCAGGTGAACTATACTGATCAAGCTATGGTAGTCAGGGTAAGGTGAACTATACTGATCAAGCTATGGTAATCAGGGTCAGGTGAAATGCACTGATCTGACAATGTTAGTCAGGGAAAGATGAAATATACTGATTCTAGCATTGCACTACTGCCAGGAGAATCTTGATCCATCTCCACAAGTACGCCTTGGGGTGTGAGGATAGACACTGTAACCTGCCACCGAAAAAGTCGGTTAAGAGTACGTAACTCAAGAACGAGTGCCATTAGCAACAACAACAATAACATAACAACAACAATAACATAACAACAACAATAACATAGCAACGACAATAACATAACAATAGCAAAAACAATAACAAAGGGCTTGGAAGATAACAATTATCCTACCGTCGTCTAGCAGGGTGTCCAAGGCTGGAAACTTGTTTTGGGTGCATGTGGAGCACTAGACAGCTAGGAAGGGATCAACACGTAAGAACTCCCTGTCGTACTTATTTCAGCTTGTGTATGACATTTTGGCGTGATCTGGCTACTGAGAGGGAATGTGGAGGGGGTCGACTTCCTTGGTAAGGGGGCGAAGATGGTGCGCCGTCTGTCTCAAGGAAAGTAGGGAACAACGTTGAGTATTTAAGTTCAGGGCTCTTGTCAAGCGATACACTGGTCGTTATTGACCTGGTTTCACAGAAACGTTTCTCTGTCCAGTAGAGAACTGTGTTCACTCGACCACGCCGATGGATTGACGAAATAATCAAATAATAGAAAGAAAACACAGCGCAATAATCAAATTAGCCTGTACAAGTGCATAGTCTTCCACAGAACTTATGGTTTTGAATATAAGCTACACAATAAGCTAATCTATATTCCAAACAGAAGTCTAATCGAATCCAACATTTACACACCACGGGAGCGAAATGTACGGTTTCACAGAAACGTTACTCTGTCCAGTAGAGAACTGTGAACTGCGTTCACTCGACCCTGCCGATGGATTGACGAAATAATCAGATAATAGAAAGAAAACACAGTAGAATAATCAAATTCGTCTGTACAAATACATAATCTACCACACAACTTATGGTTTTGAATAAAAGTTAATCTTTATTCCGAACAGAAATCTAATCGAATCCACAATTAACACAAACACGTGAGCGAAATGTGCGTGCAGACTATCGGGGGCGGCCATTTTCTACGTTGAATGTGTCTGGTTTGGGTTAGCCAAAGCTGAGCTCGAAGTTGGAAACGTATTGCTTAGCCCAAAGGTTTCATTTAGACCTTGGTTCACAGCGCTAACCCTATCAGTTCTTGATAGAAAAAAGGCAGCTAGGTCCAGAAGTGATTTCTCTGAAAGCAGGCTATTGAAAGTTGAAAGCAGGTCTCTGAAAGCAGGTATCTGAAAGCAGGTCTCTGAAAGCTGGCCACTGAAAGCTGAAAGCAGTCCACTGAAAGCAGGCCACTGATAGCTGACCACTGAAAGCAGGCCACTGAAAGTTGAAAGCAGTCCACTGAAAGCAGTCCACTGAAAGCAGGCCACTGAAAGCTGGCCACTGAAAGCAGTCCACTGAAAGCAGGCCACTGAAAGCAGTCCACTGATAGTTGAAAGCAGTCCACTGAAAGCTGGCCACTGAAAGTTGAAAGCAGGCCACTGATAGCTGGCCACTGAAAGCTGGTCCCTGAAAGCTGACCACTGAAAGCAGGCCACTGAAAGCTGGCCACTGAAAGCTGGCCACTGTAAGCTGGCCACTGATAGCTGGTCACTGATAGCTGGCCACTGTAAGCTGGCCACTGAAAGCTGAAAGCTGAAAGCAGGCCACTGAAAGCTGGCCACTAAAAGCTGGTCACTAAAAGCTGAAAGCAAGCCACTGAAAGCTGGCCTTTGAAAGCTGGCCACTAAAAGCTGAAAGCAGGCCACTGAAAGCTGGCCACTGAAAGCAGTCCACTGATAATTGAAATCAGTCCACTGAAAGCAGTCCACTGAAAGATGGCCACTGAAATTTGAAAGCAGGCCACTGATAGCTGGCCACTGAAAGCTGGTCCCTGAAAGCTGACCACTGAAAGCAGGCCACTGAAAGCTGGCCACTGAAAGCAGTCCACTGATAGTTCAAAGCAGTCCACTGAAAGCAGTCCACTGAAAGCTGGCTACAGAAAGTTGAAAGCAGGCCACTATAACTGGCCACTGATAACTGGCCCCTGAAAGCTGGTCCCTGAAAGCTGACCACTGAAAGCACGCCACTGAAAGCAGTCCACTGAAAGCAGGCCACTGAAAGCAGTCCCCTGATAGTTGAAAGCAGTCCACTGAAAGCTGGCCACTGAAAGTTGAAAGCAGGCCACTGATAGCTAGCCACCGAAAGCTGGTCCCTGAAAGCTGACCACTGAAAGCTGGCCACTGAAAGCTGGCCACTGTAAGCTGGCCACTGTAAGCTGGCCACTGATAGCTGGTCACTGATAGCTGGCCACTGAAAGCTGGCCACTGTAAGCTGGCCACTGAAAGCTGAAAGCTGAAAGCAGGCCACTGAAAGCTGGCCACTAAAAGCTGGTCACTAAAAGCTGAAAGCAAGCCACTGAAAGTTGGCCTTTGAAAGCTGGCCACTAAAAGCTGAAAGCAGGCCACTGAAAGCTGGCCACTGAAAGCAGTCCACTGATAGTTGAAAGCAGTCCACTGAAAGCTGGCCACTGAAAGTTGAAAGCAGGCCACTGAAAGCAGTCCACTGAAAGCAGGCCACTGAAAGCAGTCCACTGATAGTTGAAAGCAGTCCACTGAAAGCAGTCCACTGAAAGCTGGCTACTGAAAGTTGAAAGCAGGCCACTGATAACTGACCACTGATAACTGGCCACTGAAAGCTGGTCCCTGAAAGCTGACCACTGAAAGCACGCCACTGAAAGCTGGCAACTGAAAGCTGGCGACTGTAAGCTGGCCACTGATAGCTGATCACTGATAGCTGGCCACTGAAAGCTGGCCACTGTAAGCTGACCACTGAAAGCTGAAAGCTGAAAGCAGGACACTGAAAGCTGGCCACTAAAAGCTGGTCACTAAAAGCTGAAAGCAAGCCAATGACAGCTGGCCTTTGAAAGCTGGCCACTAAAAGCTGAAAGCAGGCCACTCGAAGCTGGCCACTGAAAGCTGGCCACTGAAAGCAGTCCACTGATAGTTGAAAGCAGTATACTGAAAGCTGGCCACTGAAAGTTGAAAGCAGGCCACTGATAGCTGGCCACTGAAAGCTGGTCCCTGAAAGCTGACCACTGAAAGCAGGCCACTGAAAGCTGGCCACTGAAAGCAGTCCACTGATAGTTCAAAGCAGTATACTGAAAGCAGTCCACTGAAAGCTGGCTACAGAAAGTTGAAAGCAGGCCACTATAACTGGCCACTGATAACTGGCCACTGAAAGCTGGTCCCTGAAAGCTGACCACTGAAAGCACGCCACTGAAAGCAGTCCACTGAAAGCAGGCCACTGAAAGCAGTCCCCTGATAGTTGAAAGCAGTCCACTGAAAGCAGTCCACTGAAAGCTGGCCACTGAAAGTTGAAAGCAGGCCACTGATAGCTAGCCACCGAAAGCTGGTCCCTGAAAGCTGACCACTGAAAGCTGGCCACTGAAAGCTGGCCACTGTAAGCTGGCCCCTGTAAGCTGGCCACTGATAGCTGGTCACTGATAGCTGGCCACTGAAAGCTGGCCACTGTAAGCTGGCCACTGAAAGCTGAAAGCTGAAAGCAGGCCACTGAAAGCTGGCCACTAAAAGCTGGTCACTAAAAGCTGAAAGCAAGCCACTGAAAGCTGGCCTTTGAAAGCTGGCCACTAAAAGCTGAAAGCAGGCCACTGAAAGCTGGCCACTGAAAGCAGTCCACTGATAGTTGAAAGCAGTCCACTGAAAGCTGGCCACTGAAAGTTGAAAGCAGGCCACTGAAAGCTGGCCACTGTAAGCTGGCCACTGAAAGCAGTCCACTGAAAGCAGGCCACTGAAAGCAGTCCACTGATAGTTGAAAGCAGTCCACTGAAAGCAGTCCACTGAAAGCTGGCTACTGAAAGTTGAAAGCAGGCCACTGATAACTGGCCACTGATAACTGGCCACTGAAAGCTGGTCCCTGAAAGCTGACCACTGAAAGCACGCCACTGAAAGCTGGCAACTGAAAGCTGGCGACTGTAAGCTGGCCACTGATAGCTGATCACTGATAGCTGGCCACTGAAAGCTGGCCACTGTAAGCTGACCACTGAAAGCTGAAAGCTGAAAGCTGAAAGCAGGACACTGAAAGCTGGCCACTAAAAGCTGGTCACTAAAAGCTGAAAGCAAGCCAATGACAGCTGGCCTTTGAAAGCTGGCCACTAAAAGCTGAAAGCAGGCCACTCGAAGCTGGCCACTGAAAGCTGGCCACTGAAAGCAGTCCACTGATAGTTGAAAGCAGTATACTG
This sequence comes from Ariolimax columbianus, assembly GCA_036924085.1. Taxonomy (NCBI): domain Eukaryota; kingdom Metazoa; phylum Mollusca; class Gastropoda; order Stylommatophora; family Arionidae; genus Ariolimax; species Ariolimax columbianus. Next base: position 947,766 of record JAVGWX010000022.1, on the reverse strand, counting down.
AAAGCTGGCCACTGAAAGTTGAAAGCAGGCCACTGATAGCTGGCCACTGAAAGCTGGTCCCTGAAAGCTGACCACTGAAAGCAGGCCACTGAAAGCTGGCCACTGAAAGCTGGCCACTGTAAGCTGGCCACTGATAGCTGGTCACTGATAGCTGGCCACTGAAAGCTTGTCCCTGAAAGCTGACCACTGAAAGCAGGCCACTGAAAGCTGGCCACTGAAAGCTGGCCACTGTAAGCCGGCCACTGAAAGCTGGCCACTGAAAGCTGAAAGCAGGCCACTGAAAGCTGGCCACTAAAAGCTGGTCACTAAAAGCTGAAAGCAAGCCACTGAAAGCTGACCTTTGAAAGCTGGCCACTAAAAGCTGAAAGCAGGCCACTGAAAGCTGGCGACTGAAATCAAGGCACTAAAAGCTGGCCACTGTAAGCAGGCCACTGAAAGCTGAAAGCTGGCCACTGAAAGCAAGCCATTGAAAACAGGTAATTGAAAGCTGAAAGCAGGACACTGAAAGCAAGCGACTGAAAGCTGAAAGCAGGCCACCGAAAGCAGGCCACTGAAAGCAAGCCACCGAAAACAGGTAACTGAAAGCAGGACACTGAAACAAAATACTGAAAGCTGAAAACAGGACACTGAAAACGGGTCACTGAAAAAGGACACCGAAACCAAGAAACTGAAAGCGTGACAAAGCAAGGGGCTACTGTCAAGACGGAGAGCTTGTTCTTGTTCTTCATAATCAGCCTCACCGAGCGATAAACCCGTGGAAATTCTAGATGAAAAGTGCTGGGAGCAGAGCAGGGGTGGGGTGGGGCGAGAACTGGATAGCTAACAGTGCAGATGGTCTGAAACACAACACCAAGAAGTCAGCGAACCGTGCCGCAACTTTAGCTGACAATGTTAAAGGAGGTGTGAGACACAATACAAAGTCAGCGAACCGTATGATCAAGTCTCTAGGAACAGACTTTTTACACCAATCCACCAGCGACTTCCAGCACATCAATAAATTTGACGACTCTCTCTGAACTTCAAAAGAGGAGATAGAATAAAGATGGATCGAGTATTGCAATGAGGCCCTAAACTACCATTCTTGTGCCTTACTTTTGGTCTTAACTCCGGGCTTCCACATCTGCAGTTACTGACAAAGAAATGAATACGGATGCATCCACCACGGTCGAAGTTGATAGGGCTGCGTGCCCAGACAACATCCCTGCAGAACTGCTGAAATTTACTGTAGAAAAAGATTACCGAAGCCTGTTTACAAAGATCTGGATTATTATTCAAGTTCCTGCTGCATGGCATGGCGGGATTATTATGTCTATGTACAAGGAGAAATGATCGTACTAGGAATGTTGTAGCTGCAGACTATCACACTGCTGTCTGTCCCCGGTACTTCTTGCCAGGATACAATCTTTGCTGAAGATAAGCATCACGAGTTCTATCGCGCCCTCAACGTTAACCAAGTCGACTTCAAGGTCGTCTTCGACTCCATGGATAGATCAGCTATGTGAAAGAAATTCTAATGTGTGAGAATCCCATACACATGGGGGGGGGGGGGGGAGGGGGAGGAGGGTGTGCTTGTGAAGTGGATCCACTGTAACACCAATATGTGGGTGTCCCTGCTGGTGCTAATAAAGGGACTCCTCTGTAACTCAGATGGAGAACTCCGTCTCGGTCAGATGCTCACCAACATATTTCACACTTCGTCTGACATCCGTCATGGATTTGTTCCCGCTCCATCGATGTTTTGCTGGGGTACGTTATGGATACTTGCACGGATGGAAGAGCACCATTGGGGTTCAGTGCCGGGGGTCTACGTGTGACCTTGATAATGCAGTCATCGTCCTTCTAGCAGAATCAGATTCTCTTGCGGGATCAAGATGCTGAGCAGCGCATGAGATGCAGTAGACAAGACCCTTCTACACCTCCACGCAGTGATCCTGGATAACAAGCTGCAGCAGGGCAGATTGGTTAAGGAGAAGGGATCGAAGAGGGAATGCTAACCCAGTACTCAAATAATGCTTTCTGAAGTCGGATGTGTTGGACCAAAAGGTGCAAATATCGCAGTCAAGCTGTAAACTACGATACAACGCATTCCTTTCTCTAGACTACATTCTGCTATTTAAGCCCTTTCAGGCTTGGTAGCGGGAGATTGAGAACGAACGAAGCCAAGCCAAGCAAATTTCAGGATGTTGTTGATGATTGCGTTCTACGGAGTTCGCCAAAGAAGGAACCTTGTCGCCCATAGACTTCATCTACATAGGCTGTAGACAAAGTTCTGACGTACGTAGAACAGTCCTGATATTTTTGGAAGGATCGTTATATGGCAGACTCCTCTTTGAACTGCTCATGAAGTTTAGTCCCAGCAGAGAATCGCCCTGGAAACTAAGCTGGGCTTTTTTAAATCATGCGTCATTCCAATCCTTATCAATTAGGTGGCACTGACGAATGCACCTGTGGTACAGGGAAAATGATCGCTGAACATCTGCTGCAAAATTGCCCGACATACGAGGACCAGAGAAAGCACATGCGGCCATCACCAGTGGCAACACTAGACAAGCTCTATGACAGTGTTGGCAGCCTCAGGATGACATCTGCTTTCTTCGAACAAATTCAAGTTGACGTCTGACAGCGTACGAAGAAGAAGAACAATCCTTATCAATGACTTCTAAACGTGGGCGGTCTTGCAAAGAAATTAGAAGAGTCTTGAAGTCGTCCATAAGCGCAATCAGAGGCGCATCCATGGAATCCACAGGTGTGATCTGGTTACAAACATTGAAGTTGTCCGACAAAAATATCTGGAGAGAGTTTATTTCTATAATGGACCGTCGCAGCCTTTCTATCATCGGTGATGTGACCCGCCTGCTTCCGAATGTCTCAGTCTGTCAGAATCTGAACTTGGCTGTCAAAATCAAAGGTGAGAAAAGACTTTGTCCCACATGGATCTCCCCCTCCCCAACCGCCTTTCGGGGTCGCACACACAACACCTGGCTGCGACAAGTCGCTGGCATCTCTTCTTAACTAAACCTCATTGACTTCCGTCATCAACCGTGTCACAGACAATCGACATCACTTGGTTACCTAAGCGGATAAATATGATATTTTTGCATTTTTCAACCGATGTTCCATTCCGCTGGCTGGTAAAGAGATTGACGATGTTACTGGCAAACAGACGTCCATTGCCACGTTTTGCTTATTGCACTTGCATACAAGGCAAAGGTAAGGCAAAGGTAAGGCAAAGGTAAGGCATAGTTAAGGCAAAGGTAAGGCAAAGGCCTCCGTCCATCGTAGACGATGATGACATAATTTATTTTGCTAGCGCTATTTTAAGTAAGGATTACCTGCGCTACTTTTTATCCTTACTCTCTCGTCTCGAGTCGCCCGACCATAGTGGCAAGTCAAGGACAAGACGACTAGGGGGCGACTACAAGATGCAGGGGACTCGGCATCAAGCACCCGTGAAAAAGACGGCGGAGTCCGGAGTCGAACCCACACCACCTGATTACGAGGCCGACGGCCTAACCACTTCGCCACGGAATCCACATGTATGCAATTAACTAACAAATGTGGACACACACCGATACACACATACACACACACACACACACACACATATATATATATATATATATATATATATATTTATATATACACACACACACAAACGGGTAAGTTAATAAATATGTCCCAAACTGATGTGGGCTAGCTTTAAAATGTGGCTATTAGTTTCCAGGTGTCATTAGGTGGCAGTAACATCCAGTTTTGGCGGGTTACTGTAGATAGCAGACGTTAGATGATGCAGGCAGGTACGCAGCCCATACAAAAATTGCGTATGTGTTCCCAGAGTACAAACAGGGAACAAGATTCTGTTGTGAAAGAGAGTGTGTTTTGTTTGGGGTGGGTGGGTGGGGAGTGAACAAAAAGTACTTCCACTGCAAAGGATGTAGAAAAGGAAATGCTTCCTGTTCACGATGGAATGTTCTTGTTTAGGAAAGCGGCGTATAGTTGAGTCGATACATTTTCTTGAGGGCGTTAAAAACTGCTAATGAAGTCAGACTTGGTCGTCCTGTTCAGGTTGCAACAGAAGCGTAGATGTGAGGGTGCGGGGGATGATGCGAGCTGACAGGCGAGTAACGAGACACAGTGTAACAATTACAACAGTGTTTCCTTATGGTGGGGATTCCGTGGCGAAATGGTTAAGCAGTCGGCCTCGTGATCAGGTGGTGTGCGTTCGACTCCGGACTCTGCCGTCTTTTTCATGGGTGCTTGATCTGCAGTCCTATGCATTTTGTAGTCGCCACCTAGTCGTCTTGTCTTTGATTTGCCACTGGGATCGGGTGGCTCGAGACTAGAGAGTGATGATAAAAAGTAGCACAGTTAATCCTTACTAAAAAATAACGCTAGAAAAATAAATTATGCCGTCATCGTTTGCGATGGACGGCGGCCTTTGCCTTGCCCTTATGGTTTAGCCTACACCATCATACATGAACACACTTTGGAAGGAGAACGACGAAGAGGGTGAATATGAAGTGGCTGAGTGCGCAGATCAAGGCTTTCATGCTGCCGGTTTTTAAGAAATGATAAAGAGATCAGATAAGTGTATCCATGTGAGCGGAAATCATGTTGCGAAATAAGGAGCAATGTACGTGCAATAATAACTGGATTTCAAGTGTGTATCTTCTTTGGTTTTCATTTTAATTAGCCATGTGTGATCTATTTACTGTCTTGCCCTTTGCAACTGAATCCATACGTAAGCCTACATTGCCGATATTGGAGAGCTTGCGCGCCTCAATGATGCAAGGAGCTATGCCGATTGGAGTTTTACTCCTGGCAGGGTCACCCAAGCCGGATAGGTCCATGGAGAGGGGTCAGACAAAAGGGTTATGGACCAGGTGGATCCTTATAGGTGTAGCTGCAAAAACCACCGGCGAGTGTTACATGCTATGGGCTGCACCAATCCATCTCCACTTCATGGGTGAAATGCATTCTTGTTTCGTTCTTTACTTTGTGTCCTCTATCATTTATCTCCATGGAAGACGAAGAGATGCAGACAACCGGACATTACATCTCTGTCCCTTTGTGACGATCTTCCAGGTGACGGGGATGCCACACATACTATCACGACAGATGGGCTGGCAGGACGTGACGATCTTCCAGGTGGCGGGGAATGCCACACATACCATCACTACAGATGGATGGGCTGGCAAAAATGACAGAAAAATGATGAGATAGCCGGTCTAGATAAATTTGATATGTCCCTGGCAAGACGTGGCGATACTGGGACACCGACACACTGAACTGCCTCCTTTCGGGGATACTCAAAAGATGCATCCATAACTCCCTCCCCCCCTCCCCTTTTCCCCCTATAGCAATGATCATGCCTTTAAGACAACATACTTTGTACGAGATTGGAGATCGTCTCAAATTGAAGAGGCATTGGGCTATCTAGATCTACCAGCTCATAGATAAAGCTATTATATAATTATCATCATCATCATCATTCATAAGTACAGCCTCTATTTTACTGCTGAGGTTTACAGAGAGGCGATGATGGTTTGTAAGGAATACTCCTTGTCTCTGCAGTCTTCACCCGTTCTGTAGAATAGGGTTTTACCAGAGTAGGCAAGCAAACTGTCCTTGGATGTTGGACTCGTGCTGGGATGTTGGACTCGTGTTAAGATGTTGGACTTGTGCTGGGATGTTGGACTCGTGCTGGGATGTTGGACTCGTGCTGGGATGTTGGACTTGTGTTGGGATGTTGGACTCGTGCTGGAGATATCATAGCTGTCTGCTTGCGTCATCGAACCACATCTTCCCAAGGACCTGTTCTGCCTAAAGGTGACGGCTCTGAAAGCAGGCTGCACTTGCGTGTTCTAGTTAAGAGAATAACGACACCAGAGGGAAGGCAAACCGGGTCCCAACTATGCAATGCTGAAATTGGATGTGTCGGGCCGAAAAAGCCCAGATGTCGCAACCTTGCTCTGAACAACACAACGCCAAGTTTCCTTTTCAGAAAGAACGAAGAAGAAGAAGAAGAAGCAGATCACTTGACTACTTAGTCAACCCACTTGTATTCAAACCACTAGACCACCTGCGTCTTGTCAAGTTCAAGTAATAACCATAATAAAGAATATTCTTTCATTAAAAAAACTATTCAGCTTTCTTGTTAATTCTTTTTGTTAATACATATTGTGTGAACGACATCAGACGAAAGAATTGGCCAATCACTGACAGTCTTTTCTCCATCCTGATGCGCCCCACGGTATGTTTCCTGTTTATGTTAGTTAATATTTCATTAATATTTTGTTAATATTTCTAAGCATTCGTCTCACATTGACAGTGTTTAACTTTGCGGCACAGTCAAATCTGCGTTGATCAAATTTCGACTTTTTTGCTTGCGCGGCAGTATCAGTTACAATTCCGGGAGTCGCGAGCTTGTTTAGGCGTATCAACCAATCCCAAGAGTTTTAACATCCTGGCAACAACAAATTCAAATGTCAGTTCCTAATTCCGTTTGCGAATAATGAAACCATACATATTGTATATTGTAGCAGGAAGCATCCTCTTTTCCAGTGGTTGCCATCGTAGCACCAGCGAAGAGGACTTTGGAAAATGTTTATATTTTGCTTTTGATATTATTATTGGGGGGGGGGGGGGGGGGGTTAGAGGGCGTGGGGTTGGGTTATGGCGGGAAACCGAATTTAGAATGTAAGACCATGATTTTACGCTCATGTTTTTATTTCCTCTCCATGGACAGGGGATTTTAAGGTAAGAATTATCATTTTCTCCACTTGTCTCAGAACTTGTAAAGTTTGGTCTTCCTTCGATGGTCGGGGAGGAGTCAGGAAGAAAAATGGTTTCTGCTCGATGTAGGAAGAGAAGCCACGTGAGGGTCAGAAATATTTACTAGAATCATCAAGAATTAATTGCCTACGTCCGCTGATAAGGAGAAGAAGAATAAGAAGAAGAAGAAGAAGAGGACGAGGAAGAAGAAAAATAAAAAAGGAGAAGAAGAAGAAGAACAAAAGTAAGAGGAAGAAGAATAAAAGAAAAAGAAAAAGAAAGAACAAAATGAATAGCAAGGGATTGGAAAGATGCAGGAGTGATCCCCTTATTCAAAAAAGGCAAAAAATCAGATCCAGCAAATTATAGACAGGTGAGTTTAACGAGCATAGTCTGTAAATTGTTAGAGTCAATAATCAAAGAAAACATTGTAATGCATTTAGACAAATTTAATCTAATCAGAAATAGTCAGCATGGGTTTACTAGAGGGAGATCGTGCTTAACAAATCTATTAGAATTCATGGAGGAGGTTACTAAAATCATAGATAAACGGGAGCCAATGGATGTTATTTATCTAGACTTTGCAAAGGCCTTTGATAGAGTACCTCATCAAAGATTATTTCGAAAGTTAAAATCACATGGAATAGGTGGGGAAGTTGCCAAATGGATTGAAAATTGGTTAACGGGAAGAAGGCAGAGGGTGGGCATAAATAAGGAGTACTCTGAGTGGAGTGAAGTGAAAAGTGGTGTGCCACAGGGCTCTGTTTTGGGACAAATTTTGTTCTTGATATATATAAATGATTTGGACATTGATATGGGATCCATGACTGCAAAATTTGCTGATGACACAAAACTATGCAGTAGTGTCTCATCTAAAGCGGAAGTGGATATATTGATGTCGGATTTAGATAAAATTCCAGAATGGTCTGTAAGCTGGCAAATGGAGTTTAATGTCGATAAATGTACAGTCATCCACATGGGTAGATCCAATATGGAAGAAATTACAGAATGGGAGAAAACAATATTAGAAAGATATATGAGGAAAGGGACCTAGGGGTTATAATAGATCAAACAGGAAAGGTGAGTGAGCAAGTTAAAGTAGCAGTGAAAAAGGCAAATGCAATGTTAGGTATGATAAAAAGAAATATTAAACATAGGAGCAAGGAAGTGATCGTCAAACTGTATAACGCTTTTGTTAGACCTAGATTGGAGTACTGTGTACAGGTGTGGAGTCCTTAACATAGAGGGGATATAAACATGCTGGAAAGAATACAAAAAAGAGCGACAAAGATGATAGTGGGATTCCAGAATTACAGTTATGAGGAACGACAGAAAAACAGGCCTACAGTGTCTCGAAGAGAGAAGAATTCGTGGTGACTTAATACAGGTTTATAAGATGATCAGAGGAATCGATAAATTAGACTATAACAAGTTTTTTTAAAATACAGCCACCTACAATAACACTAGGGCGTAGCTACAAGCTGACTAAAGAGAGGTCCAGGTTAGACATTAGGAAATATTTTTTTAGTCAGAGAGTGGTGTCTGCTTGGAATGCATTGCCAGGGGAGGTAGTGGAGGCAGGGACAGTTAATGCATTTAAGAATAAACTGGATGCGCATAGCCTTTAGAGCAGGGTGATGTAAATGTAACTTTTTGTATACAGACTCTGCAGGGTCTTCTAAACCAGTATAACGACGTTAAGTTAAGTTACGTTAAGAAAGGGACGAGGAAGATGATTAAAAAGAAAAAAAAGAAGAAGAAGAAGAAAATAGGAAGACGAAGAGGAACAAAAAAAGAAAAGGAGGAGAACAGAGTTTTATCACGACACGTTTGTGAGAAACGTTTTCATTTGCCGAGCAAAATGTTTCCCAGCAACGGTACACAGATCTTGCCTGTTTCTATGGCTGTCGCTTTGGAGACGGGATAATGTGTTGGGCAGCTCTGGTTCACTGATTCCGATACAAGCAGACGTCTATGAGAAACTGAAACTTGAATCGTTCACTGCGTCATCTGCTCAAAATATTAATAAACTTCCCCAACTCAAAGAAAAATTGAATACATACATTCGAATAAATGTAGCACCTGGGGCTGGTCTCTCGGTGGCACGATTGACTCGCATCCAGTGTTCGTACAGCGATCTAAGTCCCGCTGTCCTTGCCTAACAAGCTCGACCGCCTCTCCCCGGCACTGCAGCGGGACCAATTTTGTGGAGTCGTACCGCTGGAAAGCGTGCGTTACTGTGGTCCGTATCGAGGAGCTTTGTCAGTCCGTGTGGTTCGTCGAAAGCGTATAGCCAATCTCGACAGTTCGTCTCGCTTGTGGTCATTCTCTCGCAAAGAGCTTGTGATCGGCAAATTGAAAGCAGGAATCGTGCCTAAAGGCCCTGTCCTCGCCCGACCAACTGGTCGGAGAAGGGCAGGACGGCAGGCAAAAATCGTCTCCAGTCCGAGTGAAAATCATCGCCGGGGCCGTTGGGATCCGTTCTGCACAGAGCGCTGCCATCCCTCCCCGAGCTAGCCCGGTCGATCGGTCGGTTGGTGTGTGTAAGGGCCCCTGCCAGGAGGTTCTAGGTCGACGGAGTGAGGGACGGAACAACCGTTCGTCCGTCAGTCGGTCCCTGCGGCCGTCCTAGAGAGGCTTTTTACACAACCATCCATCCATCCATCGCCGACCGGTGTGTGTGGCTCGTACGTCGCCGACAGATATCTGGTTGATCCTGCCAGTAGTCATATGCTTGTCTCAAAGATTAAGCCATGCATGTCTAAGTTCACACTGTCTCACGGTGAAACCGCGAATGGCTCATTAAATCAGTCGAGGCTCCTTAGATGACTCGATCCTACTTGGATAACTGTGGCAATTCTAGAGCTAATACAGGCTTACCAAGCTCCGACCCTCGCGGAAAGAGCGCTTTTATTAGTTCAAAATCAATCGTCTTTTCCCCTCGCGGGGTTGCGGCGTCCCCGGTGGTGACTCTGGATAACTTTGTGCTGATCGCTTGGCCTCATTTGCCGGTGACCCATCTTTCAAATGTCTGCCCTATCAAATGTGGATGGTACGTGACATACCTACCATGTTTGTAACGGGTAACGGGGAATCAGGGTTCGATTCCGGAGAGGGAGCATGAGAAACGTCTACCACATCAAAGGAAGGAAGCAGGCGCGCAACTTACCCACTCCCGGCACGGGGAGGTAGTGACGAAAAATAACAATACGGGACTCTTTCGAGGCCTCGTAATTGGAATGAGTACACTTTAAACCCTTTAACGAGGATCTATTGGAGGGCAAGTCTGGTGCCAACAGCCGCGGTAATTCCAGCTCCAATAGCGTATATTAAAGTTGTTGCATTTAAAAAGCTCGTAGTTGGATCTCAGGCGCAGGCGGGGGTCCGGCTCGCGCCGGTTCTTGCCCGTTGTCCACTGCCCTACCGTCTCCCGGCTCTCTTCCGCGGGTGCTCTTAGCTGAGAGTCCCGGTTGGCCGGTGCGTTAACTTTGAAAAAATTAGAGTGTTCAAAGTAGGCCTCGGCTGCCTGAATAATGGTGCATGGAATAATGAATAGAACCTCGGTTCTATTTTGTTGGTTTTCGGAACTGGAGGTAATGATTAACAGGGACAAACGGCGTTAGAGGTGAAATTCTTGGATCCCGCAAGACGAGCTACTGCGAAAGCACTTGTCAAGAATGTTTTCAATAATCAAGAACGAAAATCACAGGCGCATTGACGATCAGATACCGTCGTAGTTCTGACCATAAACGATGCCGACTAGCGATCCGCAGGAGTTGCTTCGATGACTCCTCGGGCAGCTTCCGGGAAACCAAAGTGTTTGAGTTCCGGGGGAAGTATGGTTGCAAAGCTGAAACTTAAAGGAATTGACGGAAGGGCACCACCAGGAGTAGAGCCTGCGGCTTTTTTTGACTCAACAGGCCAACACTGAAACGATTGACATTCCGAGAGCACTTGCGTTGGGTCTAATAGGGAACGTGTGCGGGAATTAGACCCTCGAAAATATGGGGCTAGTATCTCGGTGGCTCGATTGTCTCGCATCCAGTGTTCGATAAAGGAATTGACGAAAGGGCACCACCGGGAGTGGAGCCTGCGGCTTAATTTGACTCAAAACGCCATCACTGTAAAATGACTGACAGACTGAGAGCTTCTTCGTTTTGGTCTGATAGGGAACGTGTGCTGAAATTAGACTCACAGAAGACAGGTCAGGTTTACCTTCTTAATGAAAGAGCGTTGTTACTGTAATCCTGCTTAACCCTAGGGGAATCGCAGTTTCCAGACACTTGGTCATTGACTGACTAAAAAGCCTTCTATTGATTCGTTGGGTCTAATAGTGAACGGGTGCTGGTATTAGACCCTTGGAAGAGAGGTCAGTTTTACCCTACTAATGATAGGGCGTTGCTACGGTAATCCTGCTCAATCCGAGATGAATCGCAGGTCGCAGGCATTTGGTCCACGTGCTTGGCTGATAAGCCAATGGTGCAAGGCTAGGATCTGAGAGATTACAGCCGAACGTATCTAAGCCGGAATCCCATCCTAAATCTCAGCACCACTGCGACGGGAGGCTAGGATATGATGGGGCTCGCGTCTCAGCCTGACCCGGTCGAGCCGCAGAAAGAGGTCTCTGCCGTCCGCCGATAAAAGCGGTGACAGTAAAAGCGATAAAAGCGATATTGACCCCATACGGCGATGAGGTGTGAAACCACTAGTAGAAGACTTAGTTCTATGTCGGGGTGTCGTAAGCAGTAGAGCAGCCACCTCACTGCGAACTGTTGAGACTCAACCCTTCATCATGAGATATGTCCGCACATCTCCGTGCCATGGCCAGGCTTATCACCTGGTTAAATGCGCTTCTGCCTCGCTCTTCACCTCTGTCTGCTATCAGTCATCCCAATGGACGCAGAAGAGATGCAGGCGAGCGGACATTGCACCTCCGCCCTATTGTGACAACCTCTTAGGTGGTGGGGAATGCTAGGCGTGCCATCACTGCAGATGTGCAGAGAGAGAAAATAAAGGGAGCAAAGAGATACCCCACTCACATGCATACGCTACGTTTCTGGCAGGACGTAACGATCCTGGGACACAGACACACTGGACTGCCTCTCTTCCGGGATAGTACAAACTAGTACATAGTCCATCATATCACATCATCGCCACACCCGATAGACACGAGTGGGGAAGACTCGATAATCCTGCAAGACAACTTCCCTAAGAGAGACAACTCTGACCAAAAACAACTGCTGCCTTGCAGATAGGCTTCGGACAGCCAAAGGCTAAGGAGGGCATCCCTACAGAAACGCCTGTTGAAATCGAATGCACTGGGCCACAGGCTTAACGAAACATTGCAACGTATATCGCTGTATGATGACGGTACAACCTAACAGAAAAAAGTGTGGCGCTCATCCTCAGGCAGCGAGAGTGCCGGGCCTCATGCCTCGAAGGGCCCACCCAATGCTACTGGTGGTCACCCACCCATGTGCTGTGGAGTCAAGGCACAAGGTGATGGGGCAAAAACTATTGACCAAAAACACAAGACTCTCAGAATACTACAGTGGAATGCGGAGGGAGTCATTAACAAAATGCTTTCCCTAACACATCGCCTGCATGAAGGTAAGATTGACGTGGCAGGTATCCAAGAAACGCACCTCAACAACAACCACAAATTCTCAATCAGAGGATACCAGACATTCCGTCTTGAAAGAGAAGGTCACAAAAAGGGCTTCTGATACTGACACGTAACTGCATACCGAGTAGCGCGGTAGCTGCCAATCACACCGGACAAGCAGAAATTGTAGGAGTCGACATAATGGCACAAGAAACGAAGATCCGCATCTTCAACCTGTATGGCCCACCCAACAAAGACCTGTCGCTCTCGAGTATAGAGATATAGGACTCCAGCTGTCTAATAGTTGGAGACTTCAACAGCCACTCGGAGAGATGGGGATATTCGGACACAGACAACAGAGGTGATGAAGTGGAAGATTGGGAGATAGACACAAATCTCTATCTTATGAATAGGCCAGATGACAGCCCTAGCTTCTATTCTAGAACATGGTATACCACCTCTACTCCAGACTTGGCCTTTTTCACGGTGGATATACACCACAAAATAGACCGCCAGGTGCTAAACCAATTGGCAGGTAGCGACCACAGGCCAATTAGGCTAGAAGTTGATATGGAAGTAGGCCCACGGGAAATAAAACCGAGGATCAGATCACCCTCATAGCCCAGGAAATGGAGGATGCTTACCAGGAGAAAACACACACAGTAGCGGTTTGGGTGGATCTAGAAAAGGCATTTGACAAGGTCTGGAAAGAAGGACTTAAAATCAAGCTACGAAGAAGTGAAGTTTGTGGGAAAATGTACAGATGGATCAGCCACTACCTCAAAAACAGAACGGCCAGAGTCCAAGTACAAGGGCAGATGAGCAAAAAGGTGACACTTGAGCAGGGAGTACCCCAAGGGGGAGTACTGTCACCCACACTCTTCCTGGTGTATATAAATATCATCACAGAGAATATACCAGGAAGAGTCCAAAGCTCCATGTTTGCAGACGATCTGGCTATGTGGACCTCTGAAAAGAATCTCACCATGGCAAGAAATCGGATGCAGCAGGCCCTAACATCACTGGAGGAGTGGGCGAACTCATGGCTGGTCAAAATAAATGAAGAAAAAACAACATGTACGATATTCTCGCTTTCAAACAAACCCCATAACACCAAAATAAGTCTTAACGGCAAATACCTGCGGCCAAACGTCAACCCAAACTACCTGGGAGTCACATTTGATCGGCGCATGACATGGAAAAGTCAGATCGAGAGAAACCGAATGAGAGCCAGAGAAAGAATGGCAATCATGAGGAAACTTGCTGGCACAAGCTGGGGAGCAGACGAAAGTATACTAAAGAAACTGTACACTGGAAGAGTGAGACCAGTTCTCGAGTATGGCATTGCGGCATGGACAACAGCAGCAAAGGCGAACTTTGATAAAGTTAGCAAACTTCAAAACCAAGACATGAGAGTTATAACAGGAGGCATGAAGTCAACACCAATTGTAGAACTTGAAAAGGTTACAAATCAACAATCCATGACCGACATAAGAGACTGCAGAGTCCAACAGCAATCAGAGAAACTCAGAAGACTGACAGACCATCCAATGCTTCAGAGACTAAATAATTTTGGAAATGGGAAACTAAAGCGGCGAAACTTTGCAGACATAGCCAAAGCTAAGATGAGCGAAGATCTTTTGAATGCATTAACAACACCAAAACCCATCCCTACTGTACGCAAACCTACCTGGAGGCAGCATATCATTCCGGAGGTGGTAGAAAATATACAAGGTATTGGAAACAAGAACAGCCAGACTGAAAACGAAAGAAGAGACATAACCCTGAGGTACATAACGAAAAACTACCCAAGCATGGACTGGACCCATGCATTCACCGACGGTTCTGTAACAAACACAACACAGAACGGAGGGGCAGGGGTATCCCTGAGCCTACCAAATGGTAGAAAAATAACACTATCAGTGGCAACCGGAAAATATTCAAGCAATTTCAGAGCGGAGGCAGAGGCACTGAGGGCTGCAGTAGAAGAAATGGTGACAGGCAAAAGAAATGAAAGCTATGTAAACCTGTTTACAGAAGCCCTGGCCGTAGTCACAGCACTAAAAAGCCAGAAAAATACTGAACTTAATGATTTAAGAGCAGTACTCTGTCAACTATGCCAGCAGTCCGAACCAAAAAGAGTAGTGGTACAATGGGTTCCATCCCACTGTAACATCCAAGGCAACGATGAGGCAGACAGACTGGCAAAAGAAGGTGCAAGACTACCACAACCAGACTCTAGTATGCCTACGAAGAGACAAAAAGGCTTATTAGAGCTAGATACATGGCCAAATGGGAAACAGAACATACTGGCTACACAAAAAACGATGCCTATTACCAGTTGAATAGAAGAGAGCAGGTCGTGGTCTTCAGACTGCGCACAGGCCACAATAGACTGAGGTACCACCTATTCAATAAACTGAAGATAGGTTTCACTGACGTATGCACGTGCGGTACCGGGAAAATGATCGCTGAACATTTGCTGCAAAACATACGAGGACCAGAGAAAGCACATGTGGCCATCACCAGTGGCAACACTAGACAAGCTCTATGGCAGTGTCGACAACCTCAGGATGACCGCTGCTTTTTTCGAAAAAATAAACGTTGACGTCTGAAAGCGTACGAAGAAGAAGAAGAAGAAGAAGAATAAATGTAGCAATATAAATTCCATTATATTTAGGAATGTCAATTCTAATAGATGCAGGAACATAAATTATAATTTATTTAGAAATATCAATTCTAAAAATGCAAGCACAGACATTCAAATATATTTAGGAATATCAATTCTAAAAGATGCAAAGACAGACATTCTAATGTATTTGGGAATTCAATTTTAAATAATGTAATAAAATATAATTAGAATAAATGTAAAAATAGGCATTCAAAAATGTGTAGGAATATAAATATAAATATGTATTTTAGTATAAAAATCAATGCATGAACAGGTGCGACAAGATTCAGGAACTGAAATTATAAAAGAAAACAGGAATAGAAAATTATATTCAGGAATAGAACATTGAAAATATGCAGGTACCAAAATCGAATGATTATAGAAACGAAATTTCGAAAAATTGCCTATATTAGAAATTCGAATGCAGGAATACAAAATCGGATAGCTACATAAATAGAAAATCTAATATGTACAGGAATAAAAAATAAAAAATATGTAGAAATAGAAAATCGATTAGTCTCAGGAAATGAACATTGATTATATGCAGGAATAGAAAATCAAACGGATGTAAAGAAGTAAAACAGGAATTGATTATCAGCAGGTATAGAATATCGAATAGATAGATTCAAGAAAATAAAATCGAATGCAGGTATGAATATATATTTGAATAAATACAGAAACGAAAAATATAATTTATGCAGGAACAGAAAATTTTACATTTGGGAAAATTGAAAATCGACGGTTCACAAGAATGGAACACAGAATAATTGAAGGAACAGAAAAAATGAATATTTGCAGGAATTAAAGTTTAATGAAATTTTAAAAAAAAGCACAAAATCGAATTAGTGAATGAAAAAACTTTTCAATTAATAAAACATTTTTTTTTTAAATTGAAGGTTTGCTGCATTCTGATGACGAAGACGAGCTACTGTCCACTCCAAACCGCAGTCCTTTGGGCTATATCAGGACGTATTAGCCAGTGTATGAATGCTTCTTTGTATTTGTTTGTAATATGTTCCAATATCGCAGTTTTGCAGTACATTGTTTTTGTTGTTGTTGGTGTTGTTGTTATTGGTGTTGTTGTTGTTGTTGGTGTCTTTGTTGTTGTTGTTGTTGGTGTCTTTGTTGTTGTTGGGGGTGTTGTTGTTGCTGTTGTTGTTGGTGTTGTTCTTGTTGTTGTTGGTGTTGTTGTTGTTGTTGTTATAATTGTTGGTGTTGTTTCTGTTGTTGTTGGTGTTGTTCTTGTTGTTGTTGGTGTAATAATTGTTGGTGTTGTTCTTGTTGTTGTTGGTGTTATAATGGTTGGTGTTGTTGTTGTTGGTGTTATAATTGTTGGTGTTGTTGTTGTTGTTGTTGGTGTTGTTCTTGTTGTTGTTGGTGTTATAATTGTTGGTGTTGTTGTTGTTGTTGTTGGTGTTGTTCTTGTTGTTGTTGGTGTTATAATTGTTGGTGTTGTTGTTGTTGTTGTTGGTGTTGTTCTTGTTGTTGTTGGTGTTATAATTGTTGTTGTTGTTGTTGTTGGTGTTGTTCTTGTTGTTGTTGGTGTTATAATTGTTGGTGTTGTTGTTGTTGGTGTTGTTCTTGTTGTTGTTGGTGTTATAGTTGTTCTTGTTGTTGTTGGTGTTATAATTGTTGGTGTTGTTGTTGTTGTTGTTGGTGTTATAATTGATGTTGTTGTTGTTGTTGTTGGTGTTGTTCTTGTTGTTGTTGGTGTTATAATTGTTGGTGTTGTTGTTGTTGTTGTTGGTGTTGTTCTTGTTGTTGTTGGTGTTATAATTGTTGATGTTGTTGTTATAATTGTTGGTGTTGTTCTTGTTGTTGTTGGTGTTATAATTGTTGGTGTTGTTGTTGTTGCTGTTGGTGTTGTTCTTGTTGTTGTTGGTGTTATAATTGTTGGTGTTGTTGTTGTTGGTGTTGTTCTTGTTGTTGTTGGTGTTATAATTGTTGGTGTTGTTGTTGTTGTTGTTGGTGTTGTTCTTGTTGTTGTTGGTGTTATAATTGTTGGTGTTGTTGTTGTTGTTGTTGGTGTTGTTGTTGTTGGTGTTATAATTTTTGGTGTTGTTGTTGTTGTTGGTGTTATAATTGTTGGTGTTGTTGCTGTTGTTGTTGGTGTTATAATTGTTAGTGTTGTTGTTGTTGTTGTTGGTGTTGTTCTTGTTGTTGTTGGCGTTATAATTGTTGGTGTTGTATTTGTTGTTGTTGGTGTTGTTGGTGTTATAATTGTTGGTGTTGTTGTTGTTGTTGGTGTTGTTCTTGTTGTTGTTGGTGTTATAATTGTCGGTGTTGTTATTGTTGCTGTTGTTGTTGTTGAATGCCAACAATGAGTATGATTATACTTTTGTGCGCCCTGAAAAGGACGTTAAGTGGTGGGTTGTCGTAGCTTTTCTCACATCTCCAGCGTGCTGATGACGGTAGACATAGGTTCTTCAGGTGGTTGTGCTATGCTTGGCTTCGTTTGTTTGTCACTCACTACCACAGGGATCACGTTGATCCCTCACTTCGTAAGCCAGGCTTCGATGAAAACAGCGCATTTCCAGGATGGGATACTGGGAAACCAATGTGAGGGTCTTGGCCAGCATAATTAGCTATCCCTTCGCTTGATGACTCTATAGCTGCCATCAGCTCATGTCTTAGCTATCCGTTCAATTCATGCCTCTATAGCTGCCATCAGCTCATGTCTTAGCTATCCGTTCAATTAATGCCTCTATAGCTGCCATCAGCTCATGTCTTAGCTATCCGTTCAATTAATGACTCTATAGCTGCCATCAGCTCATGTCTTAGCTATCCGTTCAATTAATGCCTCTATAGCTGCCATCAGCTCATGTCTTAGCTATCCGTTCAATTAATGACTCTATAGCTGTCATCAACTCATGCCATAGCTAGCCCTTCTATACCTTCAGAGGCAACGATTTGAAGTTTGACACTATTATTACCCCAGTTAAAGAGGTCCTAGACTGCCATCTCAGAGCTGCAGTCACTGCTACCATCTCCATTCTCGTACCAGAAGTTGCTTCTCTGTACTCCCGGCACTCCTCAGCGACGATCTTCCATCCCCCTTGTACGTACCGAAAAAAGAAATGCTGGAATACAGTGCTTTCAGAGAAATATAAAACAAAAACAAATAGAAGAATAAACAACCAAACACCCGAAGACCCTTCAAAACAAAACATAAGCTCTGCCAAGTTAGACAGGCCAAAAGAGAAGTACTTACGTACTTATCATGAACACCGATGGCAAAACAAGAAAACTGTTAACATGCGCACTTCAGAGTTGGAGTTTGGAGCGTAAACAAAGGCTCATAGTACTAGACCCACAATAGTAATGGTCGTCGAGTGAAGATAAACAAGAAAACTAGATCTCGCAGTGTCAATTGCTTTAATAATGGACGCCATGCAATACCCGTTGTGGCAGTTCAGACATTTGGGTACCTAACAGATTTTCTGGATAAATATTGTTATCAGCTTGTCACGGATGCTAGATATCAGATCTAGTATGTAGAGGTGACTTTGATAACTGTTTAGTGGGGATATATGCTATAAAGTTATACATCAGGGGTGTCCTGCTATTTAGATTCGCCCGAGTTGGCATGAAGATGGAACAGTGCATGACCTGACAGCAGCCAGTTGTCTGCTTACATCATGGTTACTTAACAAAAACTGACACAAACCCTATTCTGTATACAAAAGGGACGGCCCTTGAAACAGGCTGTATTATTGTAGTCTGACTAACAGGAAGGGGTCGTTGTGGGAAGGCAAACTTGGTAATCAAAACGCCAGATGTGTTGTACCAAAAGGTGCAAATATTGAAATTTCGTTAAGGATGAATGCAGAAGAAAAGGAAACAGAAGAAGAGGAAACAGAAGAAGAAGAAGAGGAAACAGAAGAAGAGGAAACATAAGAAGAAGAAGAGAAAACAGTAGAAGAGAAAGTGGAAACAGAAGAAGAGGAAGAGAAAATAAAGGAGAAGGAAACAGAAGAAGAGAAAACAGAAGAAGAGGAAGAGGAAACAGAAGAAGAGGAAGAGGAAACAGGAGAAGAGGAAACATAAGAAGAAGAAGAGGAAACAGGAGAAGAGGGAACATAAGAAGAGGAAACAGAAGAAGAGGAAACATAAGAAGAGGAAGAGGAAACAGGAGAAGAGGAAACGTAAGAAGAGGAAACATAAGAAGAGGAAGAGGAAACATAAAAAGAACAGGAAACAGGAGAAGAGGAAACATAAGAAGAGGAAACATAAGAAGAGGAAACATAAGAAGAGGAAACATAAGAAGAGGAAACATAAGAAGAGGAAACATAAGAAGAGGAAGAGGAAACAGGAGAAGAGGAAACAAAAGAAGAGGAAACATAAGAAGAGGAAACATAAGAAGAGGAAGAATAAACATAAGAAGAGGAAACATAAGAAGAGGAAACATAAGAAGAGGAAACATAAGAAGAGGAAACATAATAAGAGGAAACATAAGAAGAGGAAACATAAGAAGAGGAAACATAAGAAGAGGAAACATAAGAAGAGGAAACATAAGAAGAGGAAACAGGAGAAAAGGAAACATAAGAAGAGGAAACATAAGAAGAGGAAACATAAGAAGAGGAAACAGGAGAAAAGGAAACATAAGAAGAGTAAACATAAGAAGAGGAAACATAAGAAGAGGAAACATAAGAAGAGGAACAGGAAACAGGAGAAGAGGAAACATAAGAAGAGGAAACAGAAGAAGAGGAAACATAAGAAGAGGAAACAGGAGAAGAGGAAACATAAGAAGAGGAAACATAAGAAGAGGAAGAATAAACATAAGAAGAGGAAACATAAGAAGAGGAAACATAAGAAGAGGAAGAGGAAAGATAAGAAGAGGAAACATAAGAAGAGGAAATATAAGAAGAGGAAACATAAGAAGAGGAAGAGGAAACAGGAGAAGAGGAAATATAAGAAGAGGAAACAGAAGAAGAGGAAACATAAGAAGAGGAAGAGGAAACAGGAGAAGAGGAAACGTAAGAAGAGGAAACATAAGAAGAGGAAGAGGAAACATAAGAAGAAGAGGAAACAGGAGAAGAGGAAACATAAGAAGAGGAAACATAAGAAGAGGAAACATAAGAAGAGGAAACAAAAGAAGAGGAAACATAAGAAGAGGAAACATAAGAAGAGGAAGAGGAAACAGGAGAAGAGGAAACATAAGAAGAGGAAACATAAAAAGAGGAAGAGGAAACATAAGAAGAAGAGGAAACAGGAGAAGAGGAAACATAATAAGAGGAAACATAAGAAGAGGAAACATAAGAAGAGGAAACATAAGAAGAGGAAGAGGAAACAGGAGAAGAGGAAATATAAGAAGAGGAAACATAAGAAGAGGAAACATAAGAAGAGGAAACATAAGAAGAGGAAACATAAGAAGAGGAAACATAAGAAGAGGAAACAGGAGAAGAGGAAACATAAGAAGAGGAAACATAAGAAGAGGAAACATAAGAAGAGGAAACATAAGAAGAGGAAACATAAGAAGAGGAACAGGAAACAGGAGAAGAGGAAACATAAGAAGAGGAAACAGAAGGAGAGGAAACATAAGAAGAGGAAACAGGAGAAGAGGAAACATAAGAAGAGGAAACATAAGAAGAGGAAACATAAGAAGAGGAAGAGGAAACATAAGAAGAGGAAACATAAGAAGAGGAAACATAAGAAGAGGAAGAGGAAAGATAAGAAGAGGAAACATAAGAAGAGGAAACATAAGAAGAGGAAACAGGAGAAGAGGAACAGGAAACAGGAGAAGAGGAAACATAAGAAGAGGAAACATAAGAAGAGGAAACATAAGAAGAGGAAGAGGAAACATAAGAAGAGGAAACATAAGAAGAGGAAACATAAGAAGAGGAAGAGGAAAGATAAGAAGAGGAAACATAAGAAGAGGAAACATAAGAAGAGGAAACATAAGAAGAGGAAACATAAGAAGAGGAAACAGGAGAAGAGGAAACATAAGAAGAGGAAACATAAGAAGAGGAAACATAAGAAGAGGAAACATAAGAAGAGGAAACAGGAGAAGAGGAACAGGAAACAGGAGAAGAGGAAACATAAGAAGAGGAAACAGGAGAAGAGGAAACATAAGAAGAGGAAACATAAGAAGAGGAAACATAAGAAGAGGAAGAGGAAACATAAGAAGAGGAAACATAAGAAGAGGAAACATAAGAAGAGGAAGAGGAAAGATAAGAAGAGGAAACATAAGAAGAGGAAACATAAGAAGAGGAAACAGGAGAAGAGGAACAGGAAACAGAAGAAGAGGAAACATAAGAAGAGGAAACAGGAGAAGAGGAAACATAAGAAGAGGAAACATAAGAAGAGGAAACATAAGAAGAGGAAGAGGAAACATAAGAAGAGGAAACATAAGAAGAGGAAACATAAGAAGAGGAAGAGGAAAGATAAGAAGAGGAAACATAAGAAGAGGAAATATAAGAAGAGGAAACATAAGAAGAGGAAACATAAGAAGAAGAGGAAACAGGAGAAGAGGAAACATAAGAAGAGGAAACAGAAGAAGATGAACAGGAAACAAAACAAGAGGAAATAGAAGAAGAAGAGGAAAAAGAAGAAGAAGAAGAGGAAACAGAAGAAAAAGGCGACTGAAGAGGTTGTGGTTGCTGCTAACGTCACTCGTTCTTGAGTTAGGTGTTCTTTACGAGTTTCTTGGTGACCGGTTACAGTAGCTCTCCTCATAACATGATACGTACTTGAAAAGGTGGGCCTGGATCCTCCAGGCTGTAGTGCCATGTGAGGTTTCTCAGTAAGATCACTATTAGAGGGGCGACAGTACCGATCCCCAGCTCGTTAGCCAGAGCGCCATGAACTATCCTGATTCAATAAAAAATTTCTTGGAAAGTCAGATAGAGTCTTGATCAGTATGTTCCGCCAGTCCTTGAATAAAATAATCTGATCAGTGTGCCTCACCTGACCCTGACTAACATAGTCTAATCAGTATGCCTCACCTGACCCTGACTAACATAGTCTGATCAGTATGTCTCACTTGACCCTGACTAACATAGTCTAATCAGTATGTCTCACCTGACCCTGACTAACATAGTCTAATCAGTATGCCTCACCTGACCCTGACTAACATAGTCTGATCAGTATGTCTCAACTGACCCTGACTAACAAAGTCTGATCAGTATGCCTCACCTGACCCTGACTAACATAGTCTGATCAGTGTGTCTCACCTGACCCTGACTAACATAGTCTGATCAGTATATCCCCCTTGACCCTGACTAACATAGTCTGATCAGTATGTCTCACCTGACCCTGACTAACTTAGTCTGATCAGTATGTTTGACGTGACCCTGACTAACATAGTCTGATCAGTATGTTTGACGTGACCCTGACTAACATAGTCTGATCAGTATCTTTGACGTGAACCTGACTAACATAGTCTGATCAGTATGTTTGACGTGAACCTGACTAACATAGTCGGATCAGTATGTTTGACGTGACCCTGACTAACATAGTCTTATCAGTATGTTTGATGTGACCACGACTAACAAAGTCTGATCAGTATGTTTGACGTTACCCGGACTAATATAGTCTGATCAGTATGTTTGACGTGACCCTGACTAACATAGTCTGATCAGTTTGTTTGACGTGATCCTGACGAACATAGTCTGATCAGTATGTTTGACGTGACCCTGACTAACATAGTCTGATCAGTATGTTTGACGTGACCCTGACTAACATAGTCTGATCAGTATGTTTGACGTGACCTTGACTAACATAGTCTGATGAGTATGTTTGACGTGACCCTGACTAACATAGTCTGATCAGTATGTTTGACGTGACAGGATATTAGTCTCCGCTCCCAACTAAACACGGATGTGCACAATGCTAGCAACCTCATCGTGTAAAACAACTACTACAGCAACCACCCCAAAAGGGTGGTAACAGACTTCCTGTAGCGGGGCCAGTTGCATTGGAGGTCATATGCCAACAATTGACCGAACACGGGAATTATCAATCAATTATTCTAATTCGAAAGCCACGTTATCGATTTTAACACGCCCTGTCGATATGCGACAAATGTACACGCATGTACGCATAATGTTCAAGTGTTTATTTGTGTGTACAGTTGAAAGCTAGATCTGGTAAAATGTTATTTGTTTCGAATATTTTTCTTAGCAAAGCATAATTCAATATTTGCATTATTCTTCTACATGGATGATAAAAGAGCACTTGGCCGAAGTCTCGACCGATATCTCTGACCATCCTAAGAAAGGCATAGATATTTTTTTTAATTTAATATGTGGTACATTTTTCTTAACTAGTCTGTAAAGTCTGGAGTGTGTGGCGACTGCAGGAGCAGCTAGCCTTTATTCCCGTCTTGACAAATCCTCGTATTTGACCTCATCCATACGAATAAACATCATATCAATATTAAGATAGGCGAACCTGCCAAAGACGGATGTGTCGGTCCGAAAGGTGCAAATATCTAGCGACACAACGTATTCTGTTCTCTGGACAGCTACTTGCAATACCCTGTTCATGGCTTGGTAGCGGGAGATTGAGAGCGACCGCAGAAGAAGAAAAGGGAAAAGTCAGTAAAGTGAAAATTCCGCAGAATTAACGGTTGGTTGGAAATTTAATTTTTTTGAAGACTCCATTGTACTTAACCACAGCCTGTGAGAGGTAGGGTGGCCAGTGCCCTTCCTTGCTGTTTTTACTTTCCCTAACTCATGCGTCAGGTACCCATTTACAGCGGGGTTGACTGGCGAAGCGGTTCCCGATTAAAATCACGAGCCGGATTTGTTTAGTCTCCGGACGCGATTCGAACCTAGGTACACTGTTACCAGCGAATTGCTGGCTATGAACTGAACTATCGCTCCCCTTAAGAAGAAGGTAGGCGAACATAATATTAATGGTGGGGACGACGTGGGCTAGTGGTTAAGTGACACGGCTCACAACCGAAGGTGCTGGGTTCGATCCCCATCACAGCACCGGCCGTTACCCCGGTGAAGCAAACCCTTAGAAAATGCATGAGGAAGCAGACCCTTACATAAAATGCATGCTGAAGTCGGATGCATTGGGCCGACAGGCGCAAAATAGAAACCACAGTGCAACGCACATCGTCTTGGGGAATAGATTAATAATGCAAACGCAAAATTAAAAAAATTATTAAAAAACATTTTTGGAATGTTAGAGTCAGTCTCACAATCAGTAATCTTGACACCCCTGCTCTAAATGGACGAACTAGTAGATATCTTACACAGTAACAGATAACCACTGCTTTGTTCTGGGGGTGGTATTACCTAGTTTACTGATATGTTAGTTATTTAGTAAACACCTGGTGATTCAAACACATTATACTGGGCAGTGAAACCAGTTACCTGAGTTAGTATCGTAACAGGTTGCTCGTCAGCTCCGGGGAAACAGACTCGCAGTGTGCACTCACATTTCTGGACCGGTCCTTGAATATGTCGTGCATCTCCCAGATTATGAGGCAGGTTACCTCATTAGCAATTACATGCGTCTTGATAACTGTGCCAGTGATATGCAGGCCTGTTGTGGTGACATCCTCGTTTGAGTCACTAGATGGTTTGGTGTTTATCTACCCGCCATCATTTTATTTTCAATCATCGTTTTATCCGGAGGAGTCACGTTTTCAGGAGCGCGGCTACTATAACATTGGTGATGTCAAAGTGCACACTCGTCGACAAGCTGTCATGAACAAAACACGTCTATGGCCAGGTGGTATCGTACCGTATGTGCTTGACGCATCCTACAAACAAGGTTAGTAAATTACGTCAGTAGACTTGTTGTTGGAAGACAGAAAAGGGCCAGTTAAAAGTCTCATATTATTTTGTAACCCACCGCACATAGTGGATAATGTGGTCAGCATCACGCCGGCACACAGTGGATAATGTGGTCAGCATCACGCCGGCACACAGTGGATAATGTGGGCAGCCTCACGCCGGCACATAGTGGATGATGTGGTCAGCCTCACGCCGGCACATAGTAGATGATGTGGTCAGCCTCACGCTGGCCGCCTTTACGTCCCAGATTTTTCTGGCACCAAATTTCTGAGGCTGGGTCGACCCAAGGACCGGTCTGTGATTAAAAAAAATATCGCACCAGCTGGGGATTGAACCATGATCGTCTGACATGGAAGAGAGATAGTGGTCTTGGTCATTATATTGTGCCTGACCCTGATGCGACGTCCTGTTCAATATATTGTGCCTGACCCTGACGCGACGTCTTGGTCAATATATTGTGCCTGACCCTGACGCGACGTCCTGTTCAATATATTGTGCCTGACCCTGACGCGACGTCTTGGTCAATATATTGTGCCTGACCCTGACGCGACGTCTTGGTCAATATATTTGCCTGCCCCTTTAATGACATCCGAGTTAATATATTGTGCCTGACCCTTTACTGACATCCTAGTTAATATATTGTGTATGACTTTCAGTAGTCTTAAATATGTATGTTCGCTCTCAAATAACCAAATCTATTTCTTTCACAAACTTGACAGTTTCTTGTCACAAAACATGATTTATTTTAATTTAGAGCGGGTGGCATAGTGGGCAGTGCGCTGGCTTATTAGAGTAGGATTACAGCGGACGGACAGACAGCAAATCAGGGACGTGTTTCCTGCCTGGTACACTACTCCTCCAGTCGACCCAGCTGTAAATTGGTACCTGAGGTAGGCGTTGGGGAAGTTTAAAAACAGCAAGGAATGGAACTGGCCAGCCCACCTTATATTGGCTGTGACTTAGTACATGAAGATATATCTTCATCTCCGACGGCAATCGTTGCCATGGGACCGACCTTCACCTTTAGCCACATAGATTCACTCAATTAACCTCATCTATATTATACCAGTCTCATGGGGGGGGAGGGGGGCATAGTGGTCTCCTAAGGTGTTATCCGGTAAATATTTCCCTGATCTCTGAGTAGTGAGATCAGACACCCGTGTTCAGTGGCGAGCACGTTAAAAATACCGTAGGAGTTGGAGTTCGAAAATAGTAGGCCTAACTGCCGCTGCTCGGACAAAATTCAAAGTTAAAAATTTACTCAAATTATTCTAGGGATTCTCGCTCCACAGTAAATAGGTCGCAAAAATGGGGCCTGTGTGGCTAAAACAACAGGTCTTGGTTATGTGGTTAGCGGAGCGGCATTCATGGCGCCTGACAGGCTGCGGGTTTACCTTGCTCTAATCTACAATTCCACCACCATCACCAAAAATATACGATCGTATACTTCAGGGGCTACCAGATGCTGGGATTGATCTGGCAAGTCCCCAATAGATATTCGCTTGACAAAAAGTATGAAACAAAGGAGGCCACACAACCTCAGGACGTCTAACAACATAAGTAGAATGAAGATAGCTAGATAGACCAGCGTCATGCCCGACCCTTTATGTTCGCCTCTTACAAAATGTTTTGCAGGTTCCAGTGCCACTGTTCTTTGCTAAACTTCAGGTCCCGGTAACACTATATACTTGATCAACATTACAAAATCATGATCATGGTCATTCTGATTATAACATTGATTTATGCATTCTGCAGTTTTATCAAAATTGTATATTTAAAATAATCTTGGCTACAGAAAACACAAATTTGATTTAACACAGAAACTAAAACTGTATGCAACTGTAACTACAACTATAGCCCGAGTGGTCGGCCTGGGTCTTTGTGTATGACAAGGACAAGAATAGCACCACTGCCTCACAGAGAGCATGTCGTAAGAGGCGACTAACTGTGTGACATGGCATAACACCGGCCATGGTTAGGTGGTTTGTTTAGAGCAGCATAGATGCGCCTAATAAGCTGCGGGTTTACTTTGCTTTAGTGTTTTAGTTTATTAAGATGAACTCGCACATCTGTTAACCACCCTCCGTTACCGTTTGTCCCAACGTAGCGGAGTATTAGGCTGCTCTAACCTAGCCCGCTAAGCAACAAATCCTTCTTCCAGCTACATCCAGCTCATACCATAGCTGGGACCTGCACAGGAGCATCTGCTACTGTAGAAGTACAGGTCGACTAAGAAGAACTAAGAACTAAGAACTAAGAACTACAACTTAGCAAAATTACTACAATCTCAGTATCGTAATAACAATTTCATCATTAGTGACCACACACGCGAAAATGGCAATATACATATTCATATATACGATCTCATATAGGATCTGGAATCAAGATGCTGAGCAGCGCATAAGCTGCAGTGGTCAGCGACCCAAAGCTGACTGCTAGCGTCAGGGCCAGCGAACCAGAGCTGCCAAGACCCTTCTACACCTCCACGTGGTGATCCTGGATAACAGGCTGCAGCAGGGCAGACTGGCTAAGGAGAAGGGATTGAAGAGGGAATGCTAATCCGGTACTCAAAAAATGCTTGCTGAAATCGGATGTGTTGGACCGAAAGGTGCAAATATCGCAGTCAGGCTGTAAACTATGACACAACGCATTCCGTTCTCTGGACTAGATTCTGCTACTTAAACGGTTTCAGGGTTTGGTAGCGGGAGATTGAGAACGAACGAAGCCAAGCCAAGCCAAGCCAAGCCTAAACCAAGCTAAACCAAACCAAGCCACGCCAAGCCAAGCCTAAACCAAGCCAAGCCAAGCCCTGCCGAGACAAGCCAAGCCAAACCAAGCCAAGCCAAGCCAAACCAAGCCAAGCCAAGCCAAACAAAGCCAAGCCAAGCCAAGCCAAACCAAGCCAAGCCAAACCGAGCCAAGACAAGCCAAGCCAAACAAAGCCAAGCCAAGCCAAGCCAAGCCAAACCAAGCCAAGCCAAACCAAGCCAAGCCAAGCCAAACCAAGCCAAGCCAAGCCAAGCCATACAGGACCTCAATGACTGTGTGGAAAGGATTGATAAAACAGCTGTTCTGCAAAACTGCATGGGCACTACGTGCTCCACATCGTTACGAAGAGTTGGTAAGGTTGGTGGTCATCGGGCCCAGATCGTACTTTAGTAGCTTCGGCAGGATAGTATCGGGTCCCCGGCTCTGCTTTCAGTTTTTGCTATGACTGTCTTTACCTTAGCAGTGGTAGGGTCGTCCGGGGCTGGTGTCAGGAGTTGGTGTGAGAGACTCGCAGAGTAGATCCCATGATGGAGTGGCGGGATGGTGGTTCAAGGCTGCGCTGTAATGTTTGACCCACCTGTTAGTTATTTCCTCTCTTGATGTCCAGGGTGGGGGGGGGGGGGGGGTGGTCCATCGGACATATTCAGACATAGAAGAGGGGAAGGGGGTGAAGGGGGGGTGGAGCTGAGTGGCATTAGCGCGCGGTATGTCGTTCTCATGTCGTTGCCCACTGGACCTTCCTCGGTGCTGTCGGCTATGGTGCTGTAATGGTATTCAAGATCCTTCTTGACGACTGCCCAAGATGGTCAAGATGGTCATCATTGGTCCTCGCCGAACTCTTGTCCTCTAGGAATTCCAGCGGGGACACTAGTCAGTTTTCTGGACGGTCTTCCTTTGACCGAAGACTGTGTCGGCAACTTGGTGGATCGCCTGGGCAACCATGGGCCAGGAATTTAGGTTTTCTGTCAGGTTACTGCAATGTTGCCCATACGCGCAGGACCAAACGTCATCGAATCCGATCTTACTCTTTATAATGGTTGGATTTTCCTGCTACACTTACTTACTGTTGTCATGGTTAGTGTTAATTTATTGTTAATCACACGCTCTTGATACGTCTGCTAATATCCGCGATCTGCCTTTAATTGTTTGTACTTTACTTAAGAAGTTCAATTTAATTCGTAGGCATGATTTAGCAGAAAAAACAACATGTGATCAGACAGACAGAAAGCCTTTGTTTCAAAGCAGATATCATTTCTGTAGCCGCCATGTTTTACTCACACATCACATACGTTCTGCTAACTCACTCCTAACTAGCTAACTAACTAAACTGACTAACGAACGAAATCCCTAGCTTACTAACCCACTCATTAACCAACTAACTGACTAGCTCACTCACTCACTCATTAACTAACTAACGAACTGACTAACTAACGTACTAACTAACTGACTAACTAAGTTACTAACTAACTAACTCAATCACTTATTAATTAACTCACTAACTAACTAAGTTACAAACTAACTCACTCACTCACATACTCATTAACTAACTAACTAACTAGCTAACGAAATCACTTGCTTACTAACCCACTTTTTAACTAACTAACTAACTAGCTTACTCACTCACTTATTAACTAACAAACTGACTAACTAACTTACTAACTGGCTTGGCTTGGCTTGGCTTCGTTTATTCTCAATCTCCCACTACCAAACACTGAAAGGGCTTAAGTAGCAGAATGTAGTCCAGAGAACGGAATGCGTTGTTTCGAAGTTTACAGCTTGACTGCTATATTTGCACCTTTCGGTCCAACACATCCGACTTCAGCAAGCGTTTTTTGAATATCGGGTTAGCATTCCTCTTCAATCCCTGTTATCTAGGATCACCGCGTGGAGGTGTAGAAGGGTCTTAATAGCTTTGGTTCGCTGACCCTGAAGCTAGCAGTCAGCTATGATTCACTGACCTCTGCAGCTCATTCGCTGCTTAGCATCTTGATCCCACTTACTAACTAACCAACTGTCTAACTAAAAAAGTTACTAACTCACCCACTCACTCACTCAATAACTAAGTCACTAACTAAATGCCTGAAATGATGTGCCCGGAAGTAACTGTCTGAGAATGACTTTGCATTCACAGAGGTACGAGACATTATTGAGGTCTCCATGAGAGAAATTGAACAAAATGTTGGCAGCGATTCCAATCATTGTGTGAAGTTTATACCCAGAACTACAGAAGTCAATTATCTGGACGTTCGCAGCGGAAACAGCTGCAGTTCTGTCATTGGGCTTGACTACACGTGAGTTCCTTTCATCTCTATAGTATAGTTGTGTGTGTACGTAGCAACAGGTGTTGTTGTGACTTGTCTGTTTTACTTCCATTCCATTTGCATAGTTCAATACCACTTCAAAACGAGTATTTCTCGAAGCTTCAAGAGTACGGCCACTGCAATCTTTCAAGCATGTAAAATAAGTATAGAGGGTTGTGCATGGAGCTTGCTACTTAGGTCTATTAACAATGAAAACGTTATTATTATAAATGTTTATATTTAGGCGTCGTGTAAATTGACAAGCTGCAAGTTTATGTGGGAAATGTATGATATTATTTGGGAGAGCCGAAGAAGTTTTAGAGACGCACACTGCGCTATCACTACCATAGAAAGTGACCTTGATTTCTCAAGCTTTATGTACCAAAATCATCATCATCATGTAGCCTCCCCTCCTAAGACGTCACTCTCATCCCCTCCTAAGATCGTCATTCTCATCCCCTCCTAAGTCGTCATTCTCATCCCCTCCTAACACGTCATTCTCATCCACTCCTAACACGTCATTCTCATCCCCTCCTAAGATCGTCATTCTCATCCCCTCCTAAAACGTCATTCTCATCCCCTCCTAAGATCGTCATTCTCAACCCCTCCTAAGACGTCATTCTCATCACCTCCTAAGATCGTCATTCTCATCCCCTTCTAAAATCGTCAGTCTCATCCTTTCCTAAGATCGTCATTCTCCTCCCCACTTAAGACGTCATTCTCATCCCCTCCTAAGATCGTCATTCTCACCCCCCCCCCCTAAGACGTCATTCTCATCCCCTCCTAAGATCGTAATTCTCATCCCATCCAAAGACGTCACTCCCATCCCCTCCTAAGACGTCACTCTCATCCCCTCCTAAGATCGTCATTCTCATCTTCTCCTAAGACGTCATTCTCATCCCCTCATTAGACGTCATTCTTATCCACTCCTAACACGTCATTCTTATCCCCTCCTAACACGTCATTCTCATCCCCTCCTAACACGTCCTTCTCATCCACTCCTAAGATCATCATTCTCATTCCCTCATAAGACGGCATTCTCATCCACTCCTAAGACGTCATTCTCATCAACTCCCAACACGTCATTCTCATCCCCTCCTAAGACGTCATTCTCATCCCCTCATCAGATCGTCATTCTTATCAACTCCTAAGATCGTCATTCTCATCTCCTTTTAAGATCGTCATTCTATCTCCTTCTTAGACGTCATTCTCATCCCCTCCTAAGACGTCATTCTCATCCACTCCTAAGACGTCAATCTCATTAACTCCTAACACGTCATTCTCATCCCCTCCTAAGACGTCCTTCTTATTCCCTGTTCAGATCGTCATTCTTATCCCCTCCTAACACGTCATTCTCATCCCCTCCTAAGCCGTCATTCTCATCCACTTCTAAGACGTCATTCTCATCAACTCCTAACACCTCATTCTCATCCCCTCCTAAGACGTCATTCTCATCCCCTCTTCAGATCGACATTCTTATCCCCTCCTAACACGTCATTCTCATCCCCTCCTAAGACGTCATTCTCATCCCCACCTAAGATCGTCATTCTCATCTCATTCTAATACGTCATTCTCATCCCTTCTAAGATCGTCATTCTCATCTCATTCTAATACGTCATTCTCATCCCTCCTAACACGTCATTCTCATCCCTCCTAACACGTCATTCTCATCCCCTCCTAAGACGTTATTCTCATTTCTTCTTAAGATCGCCATTCTCATCCCATCCGTCATCAAATACTTTCAATCTTTAGCTAGTTATCTTGCCATTCATCTTTAGAACAAGTGTGACGACATGTGCCCATCTTCTCGTAGGTCCACCTCTGTGTCGTCTCCCAGATACCCTACCTTCCAGTACAGTTGTTTCCTATACTATTGTCCCGTTTGATGTGGCCAAAGTATTTTAGTCCCCTAGACGTTATACTGTTCACCAGAAATTATCTCCTTCGCCCAGCTCTTTTATGGAGTCTGTGTATTTCTATTCGCTGTCCAATGCAATCTGAGAACTTTCATGCAGCATTTCAGCTCGAAATATTCAGTGTTTTTTGTCCGCTATTCATGACAGTCTGAGAACTTTCCTACAGCATTTCAGCTCGAAAAATTCAAGGTTTTTTTTAAATGTTTGTGTGATGGTCCATGTTTTGCATGAATATATTTTCGCCTGCAGTTGTTCGACAGAAACTATTCATAGAAGCTAATTCTTCATTCACTTTAAACTCGGCATCGACTCGTTTTGTGGTTTGTTTAGGATTTTAGTTAGAAAGATTATATGGTTTTTTGTTGTTGTATTTGTGGGATGGTCCGTGTTCAGTTTGTATAGGTTGCCTCAAGGAAGATGCATGTACTCAGAATGTTTGTTTTTATTAATGTGTACGTGTTCTACCATAGGTTTCTCGTTTTACTTAATCTCTGCAATGTCGTGATCATTTTTTTCAGGTATCCGTTGTTGATAATGGGGCCGAGATGCTGAGAGCTTGTGACATTACAATGTTCTCATTTTCTAGATTGCCTTCAGATCTGATTTTTTGTTTTGTTTTGTCGGTGGTCATTATCTTGGTTTCGTTGACGTTCAGGTAGAGGTTTTGTCCTTCGAAATGTTGTTTCTTCTTCTTCTTCTCCTTCTTCTTCTCCTTCTCCTTCTTCTTCTTCTTCCTCTTCTCCTTATCTTCTGACGTTCAGGTAGAGTTTGTTCTATGTTGTTTCTTCTTCCTCTTCTTCTTTTTTCTCTTCTTCATCTTCTTCGTCTGCTTCTTCGTCTACGTTCTCATCCCCCCGCTATTAATCCATGAAAAGTGCATTGCAAGAGTCAGGATGCTGTCCGGAGAACGAAATGCGTTATGCCGTAGCTTACACTTTAACAGCCAGATTTGTACCTTTCGATCTGACACATCCGACTTCATCAGACATTTTTGAGTACTGGGTAAGCCCCCCCCCCCCCCTCCCCCCTCTTTGAACCCTTCTCATTAGCCGTCTGCGCTGTTGCAGCCTGTTATTCAGTATCACCGCGTGGAGGTGTAGAAGGGTCTGGTTAGATGGCTCTGACGCTAGCAGTCAGCTATGTATCGCTGACTGCCGCGGCTCATGCACTGCTCAACATCTGAATCCCTCTATGGTGTTCAATGATAACCGGTTCTAGTTTCTCATGACGCTTTGACAGAATAACTGTGTCATCTGCATATCTAAGCTCTGGTATTTCGTTGCCACCTATTGTAAGAGAGAAGACCATTTCTGTGACAATCAACCAAAATCCAAATCAGCGATTTAAAATGCTATAAAGAAATAGTGATTAAATTGCTAATTCGTTTTTGTATATTTTAGTAAGTTAGGTCAGGTCAGGTCATCCCGTAACCGTTGAGGCCGTTGGGGCACACATGAAGACATCCTCACAACACCACATCACCCTTCTCGTCAGCGGCCGCTGCCTGTGACTATTCTGGTCGGAGATTGGTCCATTCTTTTATGTAGTCCTCCCACCTCTTTGTCGTCTGCCTTGAACTTATCCGTGGAGGATCGTATTTGTAAGACCATTTTATCTCGATATGTGACCGTACCAACCAAGTTTTCTTCTTTTGACAGTTACCAAGAGGTCTTCAAAGGGCCCCATTGCTGTTGTAATTCTATATCGTATTTCCTCATTTGTAACTTGATCTTTGTACGTGACGTTTACAAGTCTTCGGAAACATCTCATTATTTTAGTAACGATTTCAAAATAAACATTCATAATTCACTTATCGTGGGTATGCCGGGTATAGCAAGTTCTTAGCTCTTAGTCGACCTGTACTTCTACAGTGGCAGATGCCCCTGTGCAGGTCCCAGCTCTGGTATGAGCTTGATGTAGCCGGGAGAAGGTTTCCTGCTTAGCGAGCTAGACTCGAGCAGCTTAATACTCCGCAACGTTGGGACAATCGCTTACGGAGTGTGGTTAACCGATGTGCGAGTTCATCTTAATAGACTAAAACACTAGAGAAAAGTAGATCTGCAGCCTGTTAGGTGCTATCTATGCTGCTCTTAACAAACTATCTAACCACGGCCGGTGTTATGCCATGTCACACAGTTAGTCGCCTCTTACGACCTGCTCTCTGTGGGATGGTGATGATATTCTTGTCCTTGTCCTACACAGACCTCGGTGGACCAATCGGGAATCAGTTTGAAACAATTATATAAATATAGTTATGAATTGTCCCCATTCTTACATTGTATCCCCTCTAGGAGTATGGGTTACTACTATAATTGACACCCTTGCTGAAAGCCAGAGCCATAGCAATAATTTCTTTTTTAAATTTTTATTTTGTTTTTGCCTTATTTCTCTAATCCCCAAGGCGGTATGCGTTGCACTGTGTTTTTTATTTTGCGCCTGTTGGCCCAGTGCATCCGACTTCAGCATGCATTTTATGTAAGGGTCTGCTTCCTTCTGCATTTTCTAAGGGTTTGCTTCCCCGGGGTAACGGCCGGTGCTGTGATGGGGATCGAACCCAGAACCTGCGGGTTGTGAGCCGTGCCACTTAACCACTAGGCCACGTGGTCCCCAAAGCAATTAAATGAGTTTCTAGTTTTAATATAATTACCACCTTCTTTTACTTGATAAGGTTGGAAGCTCCATGCAAAACCCTACTGTGTTTTCTTTTACAACATGCACAGTTGAATGAAGTTGAATGTTATTTAATCCGCGTTAAAAGACCCGAAGAATTAGGCAGCGGAAACCAATTATGTCATTGACTTGCATCTTTTTGTCCACTGCCTCTCACAATTCCTCTTTCACTGCCTCTCCAAATTCCTCTTCCACTGCCTCTCCCAAATCCTCTTCCACCTGCACTTCCTCTTCGTCCTCCTCTCCTATCAGCTATTCCTCTCTCTATTGTATTACCTCTTCCATTTCATATTTCACTTCATTTTTCACTTCCTCTTCTACTTCCTCTTCTACTTCCTCTTCCACTTCCTCTTCCACTTCCACTTCCTCTCCCACTTCCTTTTCCAAACCTCTTCCCCTTCCTCTTCCACTTCCTCTCCCACTTCCTCTCCCACTTCCTTTTCCAAACCTCTTCCACTTCCTCTTCCACTTCCTCTCCCACTTCCTCTCCCACTTCTTTTTCCAAACCTCTTCCACTTCCTCTTCCCTTTTCTGGACATCTTTTTCTTTCACTTCTTCTCCCAAACATTTCTACGTCCTCTTACAGTTCCTCTTCCCTCTTCGACTTATTCTTATACTTCCTCACCTAAACCTCTTTCCTTTCCTCTTCCACTTTCTCTCCGAAACTTATTCCATTTCCTCTCCCAAACCTCTCCCACTTCCTGACGTTATAATTCTCCCTACATCCCACTACTCACTACTTACAATTATCCCTACATCCCACTACTCCCCAAATACAATTCTCCCTACATCCCACTACTCCCTACCAACAGTTATCCCACTACTTACAATTCTCCCTACATCCCACTACTCACTACTTACAATTCTCCCTACATCCCACTACTCACTACTTACAATTCTCCCTTCATCTCACTACTCACTACTTACAATTCTCCCTACGTCCCACTACTCACTACTTACAATTCTCCCTACATCCCACTACTCCCCAAATACAATTCTCCCTACATCCCACTAATCCCTACTTACAATTCTCCCTACATCCCACTACTCCCTACTTACAATACTCCCTACATCCCACTACTCCCTACTTACAATTCTCCCTACATCCCACTACTCCCTACTTACAATTCTCCCTACATGCCACTACTCCCTACTTACAATTCTCCCTACATCCCACTACTCACTACTTACAATTATCTCACTAATTACAATTCTCCCTACTTGTCACTACTCACTACTTACAATTATCCCTACATCCCATTACTTACAATTGTCCCTACATTCCACTACTCACTACTTACAGAGGACCTCAAGTGTCCACCTTCTCAGCTGACTGTGCCATAAAAGGCATTCTCCTACACGAGCTACTCCACACGCTAGGACTGTACCACGAGCAGGACCGGTACGACAGGGACAGCTTTGTGACCATCAACAACACCAACATGCGAGAGGAGGCCATCAGGGACTTCATTTTAAAGAACAGCAGCAACATAGACACACTTGGTAAGGGGTAAACTGTTCACTCACACTTAGTAGGGGGTAACTGTTCACTCACACTTAGTAGGGGGTAACTGTTCACTCACACTTGGTAGGGGGTAACTGTTCACTCACACTTAGTTGGGGGTAACTGTTCACTCACACTTAGTAGGGGGTAACTGTTCACTCACACTTAGTAGGGGGTAACTGTTCACTCACACTTGGTAAGGGTAAACTGTTCACTCACACTTGGTAAGGGGTAAACTGTTCACTCACACTTAGTAGGGGGTAACTGTTCACTCACACTTGGTAGGGGGTAACTGTTCACTCACACTTGGTAGGGGGTAACTGTTCACTCACACTTGGTAGGGGGTAACTGTTCACTCACACTTGGTAAGGGTAAACTGTTCACTCACACTTGGTAAGGGTAAACTGTTCACTCACACTTAGTAGGGGGTAACTGTTCACTCACACTTGGTAGGGGGTAACTGTTCACTCACACTTGGTAAGGGTAAACTGTTCACTCACACTTGGTAGGGGGTAACTGTTCACTCACACTTGGTAGGGGGTAACTGTTCACTCACACTTGGTAAGGGTAAACTGTTCACTAACACTTGGTAAGGGTAAACTGTTCACTCACACTTGGTAAGGGGTAAACTGTTCACTCACACTTGGTAAGGGGTAAACTGTTCACTCACATTTGGTAAGGGGTAAACTGTACACTCACACTTGGTAAGGGGTAAACTGTTCACTCACACTTGGTAAGGGGTAAACTGTTCACTCACACTTAGTAGGGGGTAACTGTTCACTCACACTTGGTAAGGGTAAACTGTTCACTCACACTTGGTAGGGGGTAACTGTTCACTCACACTTGGTAGGGGGTAACTGTTCACTCACACTTGGTAAGGGTAAACTGTTCACTCACACTTGGTAAGGGTAAACTGTTCACTCACACTTAGTAGGGGGTAACTGTTCACTCACACTTGGTAGGGGGTAACTGTTCACTCACACTTGGTAAGGGTAAACTGTTCACTCACACTTGGTAGGGGGTAACTGTTCACTCACACTTGGTAGGGGGTAACTGTTCACTCACACTTGGTAAGGGTAAACTGTTCACTAACACTTGGTAAGGGTAAACTGTTCACTCACACTTGGTAAGGGGTAAACTGTTCACTCACACTTGGTAAGGGGTAAACTGTTCACTCACATTTGGTAAGGGGTAAACTGTACACTCACACTTGGTAAGGGGTAAACTGTTCACTCACACTTGGTAAGGGGTAAACTGTTCACTCACACTTGGTAAGGGTAAACTGTTCACTCACACTTGGTAGGGGTAAACTGTTCACTCACACTTGGTAAGGGTAAACTGTTCACTCACACTCGGTAGGGGTAAACTGTTCACTCACACTTGGTAAGGGTAAACTGTTCACTCACACTTGGTAAGGGTAAACTGTTCACTCACACTCGGTAGGGGTAAACTCTTCACTCACACTTGGTAAGGGTAAACTGTTCACTCACACTTGGTAGGGGTAAACTGTTCACTCACACTTGGTAAGGGTAAACTGTTCACTCACACTTGGTAAGGGTAAACTGTTCACTCACACTTGGTAAGGGTAAACTGTTCACTCCCACTTGGTAAGGGTAAACTGTTCACTCACACTTGGTAAGGGTAAACTGTTCACTCACACTTGGTAAGGGTAAACTGTTCACTCACACTTGGTAAGGGTAAACTGTTCACTCACACTTGGTAAGGGTAAACTGTTCACTCACACTTGGTAAGGGTAAACTGTTCAATCACACTTGGTAAGGGTAAACTGTTCACTCACACTTGGTAAGGGTAAACTGTTCACTCACACTTGGTAAGGGTAAACTGTTCACTCACACTTGGTAAGGGTAAACTGTTCACTCACACTTGGTAAGGGTAAACTGTTCACTCACACTTGGTAAGGGTAAACTGTTCACCCAAACTTGGTAAGGGTAAACTGTTCACTCACACACTTGGTAAGGGTAAACTGTTCACTCACACTTAGTAAGGGTAAACTGTTCACTCACACTTGGTAAGGGTAAACTGTTCACTCACCCTTGGTAAGGGTAAACAGTTCACTCACACTTGGTAAGGGTAAACTGTTCACTCACACTTGGTAAGGGTAAACTGTTCACTCACACTTGGTAAGGGTAAACTGTTCACTCACACTTGGTAAGGGTAAACTGTTCACTCACACTTGGTAAGGGTAAACTGTTCACTCACACTTGGTAAGGGTTAACTGTTCACTCACACTTGGTAAGGGTAAACTGTTCACTCACACTTGGTAAGGGTAAACTGTTCACTCACACTTGGTAAGGGGTAAACTGTTCACTCACACACTTGGTAAGGGTAAACTGTACACTTACACTTGGTAAGGATAAACTGTTCACTCACACTTGGTAAGGGTAAACTGTTCACTCGCACACTTGGTAAGGGTAAACTGTTCACTCACACTTGGTAAGGGTAAACTGTTCACTCACACTTGGTAAGGGTAAACTGTTCACTCACACTTGGTAAGGGTAAACTGTTCACTCACACTTGGTAAGGGTAAACTGTTCACTCACACTTTGTAAGGGTAAACTGTTCACTCACACTTGGTAAGGGTAAACTGTTCACTCACACTTGGTAAGGGTAAACTGTTCACTCACACTTGGTAAGGGTAAACTGTTCACTCACACTTGGTTAGGGTAAACTTTTCACTCACACTTGGTAAGGGTAAACTGTTCGCTCACACTTGGTAAGGGGTAAACTGTTCACTCACACTTGGTAAGGGTAAACTGTTCACTCACACTTGGTAAGGGGTAAACTGTTCACTCACACTTGGTAAGGGTAAACTGTACACTTACACTTGGTAAGGGTAAACTGTTCACTCAGACTTGGTAAGGGTAAACTGTTCACTCACACTTGGTAAGGGTAAACTGTTCACTCACACACTTGGTAAGGGTAAACTGTTCACTCACACTTGGTAAGGGTAAACTGTTCGCTCACACTTGGTAAGGGGTAAACTGTTCACTCACACTTGGTAAGGGTAAACTGTTCACTCACACTTGGTAAGGGGTAAACTGTTCACTCACACACTTGGTAAGGGTAAACTGTACACTTACACTTGGTAAGGGTAAACTGTTCACTCAGACTTGGTAAGGGTAAACTGTTCACTCACACTTGGTAAGGGTAAAGTGTTCACTCACACACTTGGTAAGGGTAAACTGTTCACTCACACTTGGTAAGGGTAAACTGTTCACTCACACTTGGTAAGGGTAAACTGTTCACTCACACTTGGTAAGGGTAAACTGTTCACTCACACTTGATAAGGGTAAACTGTTCACTCCCACTTGGTAAGGGTAAACTGTTCACTCACATTTGGTAAGGGGTAAACTGTTCACTCACACTTTCTAAGGGTTAACTGTTCACTCACACTTGGTAAGGGTAAACTGTTCACTCACACTTGGTAAGCTCACACTTGGTAAGGGTAAACTGTTCACTCGCACACTTGGTAAGGGTAAACGGTTCACTCACACTTGGTAAAGGTAAATTGTTCACTCACACTTAGTAATGTGAACTGTTCACTCACACTTGGTAAGGGTAAACTGTTCACTCACACTTGGTTAGGGTAAACTTTTCACTCACACTTGGTAAGGGTAAACTGTTCGCTCACACTTGGTAAGGGGTAAACTGTTCACTCACACTTGGTAAGGGTAAACTGTTCACTCACACTTGGTAAGGGGTAAACTGTTCACTCACACTTGGTAAGGGTAAACTGTACACTTACACTTGGTAAGGGTAAACTGTTCACTCAGACTTGGTAAGGGTAAACTGTTCACTCACACTTGGTAAGGGTAAACTGTTCACTCACACACTTGGTAAGGGTAAACTGTTCACTCACACTTGGTAAGGGTAAACTGTTCGCTCACACTTGGTAAGGGGTAAACTGTTCACTCACACTTGGTAAGGGTAAACTGTTCACTCACACTTGGTAAGGGGTAAACTGTTCACTCACACACTTGGTAAGGGTAAACTGTACACTTACACTTGGTAAGGGTAAACTGTTCACTCAGACTTGGTAAGGGTAAACTGTTCACTCACACTTGGTAAGGGTAAACTGTTCACTCACACACTTGGTAAGGGTAAACTGTTCACTCACACTTGGTAAGGGTAAACTGTTCACTCACACTTGGTAAGGGTAAACTGTTCACTCACACTTGGTAAGGGTAAACTGTTCACTCACACTTGATAAGGGTAAACTGTTCACTCCCACTTGGTAAGGGTAAACTGTTCACTCACATTTGGTAAGGGGTAAACTGTTCACTCACACTTTCTAAGGGTTAACTGTTCACTCACACTTGGTAAGGGTAAACTGTTCACTCACACTTGGTAAGCTCACACTTGGTAAGGGTAAACTGTTCACTCGCACACTTGGTAAGGGTAAACGGTTCACTCACACTTGGTAAAGGTAAATTGTTCACTCACACTTAGTAATGGGAACTGTTCACTCACACTTGGTAAAGGTAAACTGTTCACTCACACTTAGTAAGGGTACACTGTTCATGTACACACTAGGTAAGGGATACACTGTACACTTACACACTTGGTACGGGGTATACTGTTCACTCACACACTTGGTAAGGGTTCACTCACACACTTGGTAAGGGGTACACTGTTCACTCACAATTCAACCTGTTATTATATCCATGCACTTGGTAAGTGATAAAATGTTTACCCACAATTCAATCTATTAATGCATCCACTCACTTGGTAGGTGATAAAATATTTAGTAACAATTCAATCTTTTAATGCATACACACACAATTGGTAAGTGAAAGAATGTCCACCCACACTTCGACTAGCAGCTAGGTCGACACACTTGGTAAGTGAAAGAATGTCCACCCACACTTCAACTATCAGCTAGGTCGATACAATTGGTAAGTGAAAGAATGTCCACCCACACTTCGACTAGCAGCTAGGTCGACACACCTGGCAATCGGTAGAATGTCACCTACACTTCCACCACCACTTACATTGACACACCTGGCAATCGGTAGAATGTCACCTACACTTCCACCACCACTTACATTGACACACCTGGCAATCGGTAGAATGTCACCTACACTTCCACCACCACTTACATTGACACACCTGGCAATCCGTAGAATGTCACCTACACTTCCACCACCACTTACATTGACACACCTGGCAATCCGTAGAATGTCACCTACACTTCCACCACCACTTACTTTGACACACCTGGCAATCCGTAGAATGTCACCTACACTTCCACCACCACTAACATTGACACACCTGGCAATCCGTAGAATGTCACCTACAATTTCATCTGCTACTACATCGACACACCTGGTAAGTGATAGAATGCTCACCCACATTTGTACCTATCCTTCCTCCTCTATTCACCACAACCATTCCTCAACCTCAACTTTATAAGTAAATCTTAAATTCACTCCCACAAATACCTTCATTAGCGGCACGACTTTGTCTGTCACTCTTTCTCGCACACTCATCCAGTATTCCGATACTTCCTCTGTAACTCTCCTTCCAACATCTCCGATACGTATACAACCTCCTTATTCCTTTACACGACTGTATCTTTCAGTCACTCCAGCTGCAACATCATTATACTTGTTCTTTCATTCCGACTTTCTCTTTCATCCATTTAACCAACTTATGCACTCTCTGAATGTTAGTACAACTTTCTCTTTCATCCATTTAACCACCTTATGCACTCTCTGAATGTTAGTACAACTTTCTCTTCCATCCATTTAACCAACTTATGCACTCACTGAATGTTTGTACAACTTTCCCTTTAACTTTATTCCATCAACTTTCCATCAGTTATACAAAATGCCTGACTTCTCCCTATCAGGAACACCTTATGACTTCACCTCCATTATGCACTACGGACCTTACGCCTTTCCAAAAGATCAGAGATGGCCCGTGATGACCCCGAAGCCAGAGTTCTCCAAAGGTGTATGGATGGGTCAGAGGAATGCACTCAGCCCTCTGGACGTCCTGCGAGTCCAGCGGCTCTACCATTGTCAAGAGGACACGTCACACATCGTGTCTGATATTTCAGATGACAACAGACTTGCTTGGTGTGACTTTGAAGACGGCCCATGCAACTTCTCAGTTTCTGTTAGCTCACCTAATGCAGAAGCTCCAACTGTATCAGGAAGCGTCCAAAATGGCGAGTCCCTTGCTGAGCAGGCTGGGAAACTACTATGGATAATTACTTCAAATGCCACACCTGATGGGCCACAGGCAGGATCCACTAATGGGTTGGACGCGTTCTTTTACGCTTCTAATAAATATTGCGAGCAAGTTTCAGTTGATGTCAAAAACCAGACAGAGGCAAGCGATCCATTTAGCAATTCAAACAAAGTAGCTGATATCTCCGGCAGTTCAACTGATTCAATCGAAAACACCGACAAATCAACAGAAGATAGTGCTGACTTTGACAGTACATCTAGCTCAATAGAAGGAGTCAATAATTCCGACAAATCATCAGATATAAATGCTAACTTTCAGAGCTCAAATGCAACCGCTGAGATCGACAGTGTAACAGAAACTACCGCTGACAACAATAAACCTACAGAAACAGCAGCTAATTCTGTGGAGGCAACAGAAAACCTACCACAAACGCCAGCTTCAACACAATTACCCTCTAGAGTAACTGTAACTTTGACGTCGCCAACGATATCAACAGACGCAGACGCCATCTGCCTGGACTACCACATCAACCAGGCAGGACCAAGCAGCTACTTGGAGATATACATCAAAGGCCCTCTACTAACTCGGCTCAAACTGCTATCACTACAGGGGGCCCACAGAAACCACTGGGCCACTGTTCGCCAGTCCCTGCGCCTCCCCGCGAATGTTACATTTCAGCTTGAGTTTGTGGCTGTACTCGACGATGGACCAGTGGCATTGGACGACGTTCATATCATAAACGGCATTTGTAAATAATCCTTGAAAACAAAATTATATGTCTAAAACTAGTAGAATTGTAACGCTCTGGCTTTCTTAAACCGGTGACAACGGGTCACCATGCATAACCTGGAGACGCGTGTCTGAGGTCATTTCTTTTTACCTAACATTTTCCATTTTTGATAAAGACGACCAGAAAAATCAATTCATCTGATTGGTCAATCCTAAGACTGCTTGTAAGGTTGTCTGAGCATGTCTCTCCATTTGACTCTAAACTGGTTGGTCAAATCTAAGACTTCTTGTAAGGTTGTCTATATATTTCCATTTGACTCTAATATCTGGTTGGTCATCCCTAACACTGCTTGTAAGGTTGGCTAGGCATCTCTCTCTATTTGACCCTATCCTCTACAGCTATCTTCATGCCAGCATAGATTGGTACTTTAATGCCCCTGCATGCCTGAGATGCAAAGGTGAGTCCTGGTCGCCCTCTTCTAATATTCTGCCGAATCTTGCCCTCTAGTATCCTCTGTAGAAGACATTCATCTCGCATATTGTGTCATCGCCAACTTAATCTCTGTTTTTGTATTATTTAAAAAAAAACTTTTAGTACTTATATGTCAGTGAGGACATTATCGTTGTATTTTCTTTGTCTAACTCACTCGTTCCAGTCATATTTCTATCCTAGAGTCCATGTTTCAATCTCATATAGTGCAGTTGGTAATATGTGATTTTTCTTTTTCTCACCTCTGTTCTGAGAAAAGATCCTTAGAATACTATGGACAGAAAAAAGGACAAATATAGACATTCGGCAAAGAGTTGAACATAGAGGAGAACTGGTTTACCAATTGGATTTAGGCCAGAAAATGTAAATACTTTTGTCACATCAAGAGACACAACGGTCTTGAGAGAACAGTGATGGAAGGTATGGTGCCAGGCAAAAGAAGCAGGGGGTATTTCAAGAAGACGATGGCCCAAAGATATCCAGGAATGCCTGGGTAGGACTGTGGCGGACCTGGAGTTTTGGCAAGGGAAAGAGTTTCTTTCAGACAGACTGTGACGTTCTATAAAGGACATGCTACATGATGATGATGATTCTGATATGAGTTTGTATTTCCTTGAAGGCCTTTGGCGCCTTTCCAATGCTGTTCTAATTTTCGTCTGATTGGGACATCTTCTGTGATAGTATGCCTTAAATATGTAAACTTTCGAACTTGTTCGACTATATCTCCATTTATGATTATATTATATGTCTATATTTCTTGTTTATTGCCACAGTCCTTGTCTTTAATGTGTTTATTGTTGTACCAAACTCTTTTAATCTGCTGTTATTTTTTTCAAGCAGTCTTTCCAACGTTGCAACTGATCCTTTCACTTGAGCTTGATCATCGACAAATTTGATGGCATTAACTTTCACACCATTGACTTTGACACCTCTATTTCAACTCCGAATAACTTTTCATCATCTCAGAATACGCTTTATAGAGACTCTATGAAAGCAACCAACTCTGTCGTACGCCATAAAAAGTGCCATAGAAATCAATCATCTATTAATTTTTCAATTTTCTCTTCATTCCAAGCCTCTGGATCGAGCATACAGTCTATCGTCCATACATGCAAAATTTAAGCAGACAAAGGACAGGAAGTGATAGCATTTTGTAGTGTTTACTTCAACGAGTCTCTTTACTTCTAATAGCGTCGAGTTAGCGTTTTGACAGAGCATTCGGTTATCACAGCAAAGGTACGAAGTTGAACTCCCGCTACACCACAAACAGATACTAGTATGACGTACGAAGAGTCAAAACGGCTTATCAACGCCAGATACATGACCAAATGGGAAACCGAACATACTGGTTACACCAAAAACGATGCCTATTACCAGTAGAACCGAAGAGAGCAGGTCGTTGTCTTCAGACTTCACACTGGCCACAATAGACTGAGGTACCACCTATTCAACAAATTGAAGATAGGTGGTACCGACGAATGCCCGTGCTGTACCGGTAAAATGACCGCTGAACATCTGCTGCAGAACTGCCCGACATACGAGGATC
Source organism: Ariolimax columbianus (assembly GCA_036924085.1). NCBI lineage: Eukaryota > Metazoa > Mollusca > Gastropoda > Stylommatophora > Arionidae > Ariolimax > Ariolimax columbianus. The sequence continues at coordinate 902,824 of JAVGWX010000022.1, read as the reverse complement.
AGAGAGAGCAGATGTGGCCATCACCAGTGGAACTGCAAGACAAGCTCTATGGCAGTGGCGACAGCCTCAGGATGACCGCCGCTTTTTTCGAAAAAATAATGGTTACTGTCTGACTGCGTACGAAGAAGAAGGAGAAGAACTCCCGCTACCATCATGCTACAGTCAGTCCAGCTGTAAATGGGTATCTGACTTATAATTAGGGAAGAAAAGACAGCAAGGGAGGAAAGTGGCGTCTCTAACACTTTATTCTCGAACACCATTTAAGTCTGGTGTGTAACTCTATTTCTCTTTTTCAACACCCTTTTACTGTGTTCGTCTATTTTTAGTTCTATTGTATTTTGTCTGTTGCCCATGATGAAAGCATTTTGGTCGAAACTTAAATTCTTGTTTCTGTTCCAACGCGATAACAGAATTATACCACAGTACAGCCGCAGCCTCGCCTTATTTTGTCAAATAATTGTTAATTATTTTGTTGTTGTTCTTGATAAAATAAAGAATATTAAGCAGCAGTAACTCCCTTGAGGGTCACGTGATGTTTAACTAAAACACATCTAACGTTACGTGAAAGTTCATTGTCCACTGCCACATGGACCGTCTCCTGATGCTCAACAGCCTAGCCACAACAACAATCAGTTTGACAACAACACAGTACTTTCAATTAGCTTTGTTTTGCTTGGTTTGGCTTGGCTTAGCTTGGCTTGGCTTAGTTTGGCTTGGCTTGGTTTGGCTTTGGTTGGCTTGGTTTGGCTTGGCTTTGTTTGGCTTGGTTTGGTTTGGCTTGGCTTGGTTTGGCTTGGTTTGGCTTAGCTTGGCTTGGCTTGGCTTGGTTTGGCTTGGCTTGGTTTGGCTTGGCTTGGCTTGGCTTGGTTTGGCTTGGCTTGGTTTGGCTTGGCTTGGCTTGGCTTGGTTTTGCTTGGCTTGGCTTCGGTCTGTCTCAATCTCCCGCTACCAAACGCTAAAATGCCTTAAGTAGCAGAATGTAGTCGTAGTCCAGAGAACGGAATGCTTTGTGTCGTAGTATACAGCTTGATTGCGATATTTGCACCTTTCGGTCAAACACATCCGACTTCAAAAAGCATTTTTTGAGTACCGGGTTAGCATTCCTTTTCAATCCCTTCTCCTTAGCCAGTCTGCTCTGTTGCAACCTGTTGTCTAGGATCACCTCGTGGAGGTGTAGAAGGGTCTTGGCAGCTCTGGTTTGCTGGCCCTGACGCTAGCAGTCAGCTATAGGTCGCTGACCACTGCAGTTCATGTGCTGCTCAGGACCTTGATCCCGCATTGTCAATTGGGCTAGCGATATTGATATTGGCATCCGCACAACTCTCCTGAGTGGTTTCCGGTGCAAACATAATGGAACCAATATTTCCTTTGCTACATGTCGTAAGAGGTGACTAAAGAGGGTAGAGCATGGTGCTGGCAAAAATAACAAGTAAATATCATGCAGCTACTATTGCTATTAAACCGTACTTCAAATAACAGGAAGCAGGGTTTCCTAACAGCTGGTTAAGGTAAACTAAATGGAGTGTTGGAACTTTGGCAAAAGGACGAAAAGAAAAAGAAGAAAATGAAGAAGAAGAAGAGGAAGAAGAAGAAGATAAAGATAAAGAAGAAGAAGAGGAATAATAAAACGAAAAATGAAGAAGAAGAAGAAAAAGTAGATGAAAAAGAAGAAGAACAAGAACAAGAAGAAGAAGAAGAAGAAGAAGAAGAAGAAGAGAAAGAAGAATAAGACAAAGAAGAAGAGGAAAAAGAAGAAGAAGAAAAAAGAAGAAGAAGATGAAGAAGAAGAAGATCATGATGAAGAACACGAAGAAGAAGAGGAAGAAGAAGACGAAGAAGAAGAAGAAGAAGAAGAAGAAGAAACATCAGTTTTATAAGTGAGCAGCGCAGACAGATAACACTATAAGACTGATAAGAGATGACTAACTCAGAGCTAACAAGAGAACAGCTATTATTTGGACTACGATCATTGCAGACTCACATGTGTGTTCAACAAATGACAAACACAAACGTGTGCCACGTTCAAAGAACAAACAAACAAATAGAGGAGTTGTCAAGAACTCGCAGGAATGTCAGCACAGCCTACTGCACATCCCAATTGAGGAATATGATATTTCGTGAAGAAAGGATTCAGCGACTCATGACACAGTTAGCGCATAAAATAGGTCTGGGTTCTGGAGAGATAAATGGGTATTTGTCCAAATACAGTTGGCCGTTATTTGCCCCTTCACCCCCAAAACATTAAATACATATTTTTAGCAAAGGATCTTTATAAATTCAGCCCCGGATTTGGCCATGGGGGTAGTGACGGAACAGAATAGTCCACTTTTTTAACTGTTGGGGTTTCAAATATTCTGTTTCCGTTTGTTTCTGCCATTTTATTTGAAATCAGCAATGAATTTCTTGAATCTGTCAACGTTGGTCCATGATAAGGAGGGTAGTATCCAGTTTCTACAGCAGCATGGCTTTATCAATGCTGTCAGACGGTGCAATAACAACAATGTTATAGTTTTGTCTCTGACTGAACGACAGGATAGATGGAGATGTCAACAGGCACAATGTCGGCAGGACATCCATGTGGGGCAAGGCACTTGACTACAAGGCTCGCCCGTGGCCTAAGGGTTCATTCTGTTTGAATACTGCCGGTCTAAAAAGTATCAAATTTTGCAACTGAATTTAACTATCTTTTCTATACATCTACATGTATCTAAGTTTTTACTTATTTATTTTAAATTATATCGACCTGTCCTCCCCGTAACTCGAAATGGAATTGCCCGCTACAGTTATCAGCCATGGCATCAGCTGTTAAATACGTATGATGGGAACTCTATTTGGGGTGAATTATAGGACAAGTACCGATAAATAGTTCAGTGATATTAGAAACAAAGAGACAGACCATCAATTATGTGGAAGATGTAGTTTTTGATATTTGAAAGCCAAATATGAAGCGGCAGTCAAATTTAGCCAACGTGTGATCGAGATTAGAGGAAGCACGGCATGCCGGTTAGGACAGAGTTGGCCAAACACAAAATGATTCTTACATACATACATACATACATACATACATACATACATACATATATACATACATACATACATACATTTTAATACATACATACATTTATTCATTCTTGCATACACACACACACGCACATACGCACACACACACACAAACACACACACATACATATTAATACATACATACATACATACATACATACATACATACATACATACATACATTCATACATACATTCATACATACATACATACACACACATACACACACACATACACACACACGCACACACATACATACATACATACATACATACACACACACACACATGTATGGTAGAAACAGACACATGTTCATTGTACACACTCATATACATTGTAGAAATTGACACACGTATATAAACATCTGGCTAAGCTTCATATTTATAAATACCAAAAGAAAAGAATGAGTTACTCTGCCGCGACTCAAGCACTGCACAAATCGAAGACAGCACATAGAACACTAGCTAACGAAGCTAATCATGTACACTACAAAACAACATGTCGATATGAAAACATTAGCGTAACTATTCATGTTAGGCCCGGCCTGGAACATTATCATGTCAAGCAAATTGATACAGAAACCACCACTGTAAAATATCATTAGTACAGGCTTCCTGTAAGGTACTAATTGCAATGGTAGTGGTATGTTTAAAGGGAGCAAAGATGAGGCAAGAAGAAGGTTAATGATAGGAAAGATGTTGATAAAGATAAAGATGTTGCTAAAGATAACAATTTTGATAAAGATTAAGATATTGATAAAGAAGTTGTTAAAGATAAAGATGTTGATAAAGATAAAGATGTTGATAAAGATAAAGATGTTGATAAAGATAAAGATGTTGATAAAGATAAAGATGTTGATAAAGATAAAGATGTTGATAAAGATAAAGAAGTTGAAAAAGAAGTTGTTAAAGATAAAGATGTTGATAAATATAAAGATGATCATAAAGATAAAGATGCTGATATAGAGATAAAGAAAAAGATGTTGATAAAGAAGTTGATAAAGATATTGATAAAGATAAAGAAGTTGATAAAGATAAAGAGGTTGATAAAGAAGTTGATAAAGATAAAGATGTTGATAAAGATAAAGATAAAGATGTTGAGAAAGATAAAGATGTTGATAACGATAAAGATGTTGATAAGGATTTTGATAAAAATAAAGATAAAGATGTTGATAAAGATACAGATAAAGATGTTGATAAAGAAGTTGATAAAGATAAAGATGTTGATAAAGATAAAGGTAAAGATGTTGATAAAGATAAAGATAAAGATTACATAACGATAACGATGTTGATAAGGATGTTCATAAAGATAAAGATGTTGATAAAGATAAAGATGTTGATAAAAATGCGATAAAGATAAAGATGTTGAAAAGGATAAAGCTAAAGATTCAGATGTTGATAAAGATGTTGATTAAAATAAAGATGTTGATAAAGATAAAGATAAAGATGTTGATAAAGATAAAGATGTTGCTAAAGATAAAGGTGTTGATAAAGATACGATAAAGATAAAGATGTTGATAATGATAATGAAAAAGATAAAAAATGTTGATAAAGATAAAGATGTTGTTAAAGATAAAGATGTTGATAATGACGTTGATAAAGATAAAGATAAAGATAATTATAAAGATAAGGATATGTATACAAATAAAGGTAAAGATATATAAAGATGTAGATAAAGATAAATTTGTTGATAAAGATGAACATCTTGGTAAAGATGTTGATAAAGGTAAGCTAAAGATAAAGATAAAGATGTTGATAAAAATGTTGATAAAGATGTTGATAAGATAAAGATGTTGATAAAGATAACGATAAGTGATGATTGTGAAACGGCACAGGATGAAAAGGTTTGTGTTAGAATTTGCCTCAATTAATTCAAAGATGTGTAACTGAAACACTGAGCTAAATAAAGACGATTCATCTTGGATCGTGAAAAAGTTATAGATCAATGATGACTGTACAACGGGACAATGCGTAGAAGTGTCATAGTGTTATAGTGTCATAGTGTCATAGTGTCATAGTGTCATAGTGTTATAGTGTCATAGTGTCATAGTGTTATAGTGTTATAGTGTCATAGTGTCATAGTGTCATAGTGTCATAGTGTTATAGTGTCATAGTGTCATAGTGTCATAGTGTCATAGTGTTATAGTGTCATAGTGTTATAGTGTCATAGTGTCATAGTGTTATAGTGTCATAGTGTCATAGTGTTATAGTGTTATAGTGTCATAGTGTCATAGTGTCATAGTGTCATAGTGTTATAGTGTCATAGTGTCATAGTGTCATAGTGTTATAGTGTCATAGTGTTATAGTGTCATAGTGTCATAGTGTCATAGTGTTATAGTGTCATAGTGTTATAGTGTCATAGTGTCATAGTGTTATAGTGTCATAGTGTCATAGTGTCATAGTGTTATAGTGTCATAGTGTCATAGTGTTTTAGTGTCATAGTGTCATACATTAGACGATTGCAAAAATCTTTTTATCCTGACGATGTCGTCCTCTTCGCTGCTTGCGAAGGGTAACTGACGAATGCAGGATTTTGTGTACATGTTCTTGTGGCTTATAGTTTATAGAGGGTGGGCTACCCTCCTATGAGAGCGTACATTGACAAGATAAGAACGTTTGGGAGCATCAATTATCCTTGGAGCTATGCTGACGGGAGATCTTCTCCTGGCAGAGCAGGTCCCTGGAGAGAGGTCAGACTGAAATGCTTAATAGCAGGTGTAGTCCATAGGTGTAGCTGCAGAACCTGTTGGTGAGTGGTATCGGCTATAGGTCGCATGAAGCCACACTTAGCTCATGGATCAAATGCATTCTTATCTTTCTCTACTGTTTGTCTTCAATCAATTAGCCCCCTTGGATGACGAAGAGAAGCAGACCATTGGGTTTAGCAGCTTTGTCACGATCTCCCAGATAGGATGGGATGCCAGAGGCGTCCTAATAACAGATAAACTAGCATGGCAGACAATGATGAGGTAATAATAACTTTGTTTAGGCGTCTGAGACTCGTTACGCCTATCTGATACACCGGTGTCCCATTTGAGACCAGGCATTTGCGGAGTTCCGCTCTGTACCTTGAAGCCGCACCAAGATGGCGCCTAACCGGCTGTGCTCTAGTCTTATACTCGTGTTTTAGTCGGATTTCACTGGAATTCACACTAGTTTACGACTTATACTAAAGTCCACGGAAACATGTTGTGGTTTTCTATTTGGATTAGTTAATGGTGTTTTCCCACTCCATTATGCTCGCATAGTCTTCAGCTATTTGAAATTGTGTTTCGGTTACCATGTATCATATTTCTTGGTCCAGTGCAAGCGGCTGAACTTCATGAGATTGACGTCATTTGCCTGTTTACTGACAGTCAGTTTTTAGTGTGGCTGGGAAATGTACACACGAGTCAATAAAAATAGACACATCGCCTAGGAGAGATTTGGTCCTCCTTACCCGGATAGTAACATGTTCATGACACAGCGCCTTGGAGAGATTTGGTCCTCCTTGCCCGGATAGTAACATGTTCATGATACATCGCCTTGGAGAGATTTGGTCCTCTTTGTCCGGATAGTAACATGTTTATGACACATCGCCTTGGAGAGATTTGGTCCTCCTTGCCAGGATAGTAACATGTTCATGACACATCGCCTTGGAGAGATTTGGTCCTCTTTGTCCGGATAGTAACATGTTCATGACACATCGCCTTGGAGAGATTTGGTCCTACTTGTCCGGATAGTAACATGTTCATGACACATCGCCTTGGAGAGATTTGGTCCTCTTTGTCCGGATAGTAACATGTTCATGACACATCGCCTTGGAGAGATTTGGTCCTCCTTGTCCGGATAGTAACATGTTCAAGACACAGCGCCTTGGAGAGATTTGGTCCTCCTTGTCCGGACAGTAACATGTTCAGGACACATCGCTCACACGGTGAGTGATATTCTCGAGAGGTACGGCAATCGTTTCTCAAAGCGATGAACTGTGAGCGATTGAATCCCGCAAGTTTCAAGCGACTCCTGGTCTCAAGAGAGGTGGCACCAGAGTGTCTGCAGCCTGAGTTATCTTCAGTCGTTGTGACTTATGTCTTTCTACTGGTCTAACGTAGCCTGGGACAAGAGAGCAAGGTTCATGACTAGCACATTATCTTCCTCACTAAAAACCAAATACAGCGCAAGTTACATTCAAAACAAAACCATATGATGATCTCTTCATCAACGCTTGCGATGAACAACTAACTAGTACTAGCCCCATTTCAGTCATGCCTGACTATAGGTTGATGTGACCTTGGAGTACTAGCCCCATTTCAGTCATGCCTGACTATAGGTTGATGTGACCTTGGAGTACTAGCCCCATTTCAGTCATGCCTGACTATAGGTTGATGGGACCTTGGAGTACTAGCCCCATTTCAGTCATGCCTGGCTATAGGTTGATGTGACCTTGGAGTACTAGCCCCATTTCAGTCATGCCTGACTATAGGTTGATGTGACCTTGGAGTAGTAGCCCCATTTCAGTCATGCCTGACTATAGGTTGATGTGACCTTGGAGTACTAGCCCCATTTCAGTCATGCCTGACTGTAGGTTGATGTGACCTTGGAGTATTAGCCCCATTTCAGTCATGCCTGACTATAGGTTGATGTGACCTTGGAGTAGTAGCCCAATTTCAGTCATGCCTGACTATAGGTTGATGTGATCTTGGAGTAGTAGCCCAATTTCAGTCATGCCTGACTATAGGTTGATGTGACCTTGGAGTAGTAGCCCCATTTCAGTCATGCCTGACTATAGGTTGATGCGACCTTGTAGTAGTAGCCCTATTTCAGCGACCTTGAAGTAGCAACTGTCTACTGTGTTTTTAATTTTTCTTTTCATTTCGGGGTTGTCTCTTTACTTCCCTTTGTTGCATGAGCTTATATTCGCCCAGTCTAAGGTGGCTCTTCAGGTTACATCTCCATTTGGATCGGTCTACAGATATGTCTTCCCAAGATGTCAGATCCATATCAAGAGCCTTCATGTCCCGCCTACATGCGTCTTTGAACCGCAGATATGGTCGGTCAGCTGTGGTCGGTCAGCTGTGGTCGGTCAGCTGTGGTCGGTCAGCTGTGGTCAGCCAGCTGTGCGTTTACCTCACGCCAGCTGTTCATAGAGAATATCTTTGGGGATGCGACCGTCTTCCATGAGACGAACATGACCAAACTATAGTAGTCTTGGTTGGCGAAAGAGAGTATTTGCATACTTGGAAGACCGGTGCGAGAATGCACTTCCGTATTTGTCACCCAGTCTACACATGACATGCCAAGGATTGATTTCATGCGCCGTTAGTGAAAGGTGTGGGGCCTATGCTATTGCTTGACATATGTTGTCCACGTTTCGCCACCATATAGAAGCGTATTGACGGCACGTATATATACGGTATACGCGCTCAGCCAGTTTGTGTGGCTGCAGTAATATCACTCTATCAAAGACTTTGCTAACAACACTGAGCAGTGAGATGCCACTGTAATTATTGCAGTCACTTCTATCCCCTTTATTTGTGTATAATGTGACAAATTTTGAACCTTTCATATCTTGGGGTATGATGGCCTCTTTCCAACTCTGGCATAGCAACAAGTGTCGCGGTTTCAAGAGTGCGTTTTTACAATGCTTTATCAGATCAGGTGGTGAGATCCCATCGCTGCCCGCTGCTTTGCCCAGCGCCAACTTGTCAATGGCTGTGTTGAGATCTTCTAAAGATGGTTGGACGTCTAGCTCCTCCATTCTATGATAGCCGCGAACAGCATCAAGAGCCGTGGGAGTTACCGTACTATCGCATGAGTAGAGCTCAGAGTAATGCTCTACCCATCTCTTCATCTGCCCTTCTTTGACAGTTATTTTCTCGCCACTAATCGATTTGAGCGGCGCTGTCTTCCTGTGCACGGGACCAATAGCTTTTTTAATGCCATCATACATTTCTCTGATATTGCCAGTTTCTGCCGCAGTCTGGATAATTTCACTTATATAAAACTAATACTCATTTGCACAGCGACGAGCTGTTTGCTGAATTTGGCTCCCGGCAGATTTTAGGGGTTGCAGAGTATCTGCATTTGGAAGGCACTTGTATCTGGGGTAGTTGTCTCGCTGCGGCGACTCAATTTCAACCAGTGTTCGTAAAGCGATCTCAGTCCCGCCAGGCGGAGCGATAGCGCGGGCTTGCGGAAAACGCTCGCCTGCCTTTCCCCGTAGTGCGAATTGGGTGCGGTTTGTGGTAGTGGCTCCTCCACCGAGGTGCGCTAGTCTGGTCCGTATCAGGAAACGTGGTCCGTCCGTGGTGATTTATCTAAGGCTTATAGCAGAGCTCGACAGTACGTCTCGCTGGTGGTCCGACTCTCGCAAAGAGCTTGTGACCGGCAAATGGAAAGCAGGAATCGTTGCCTCGAGGGCAGGCCGGCAGGCCAAATTGTCTCCAGTCCCAGTGAAATTCATCGTCGAGGTCGTTGGGATCCGTTCTGCACAGAGCGCTGCCATCCCTCCTCGAGCGAGCCCGGTCGGTCGGTCGTCTGGTGCGTGTGGGAGGCCCCTGTCAGGCGGTCCTAGGTCGACGGAGTGAGGGACGGGTGGAACAAACCGTCCGTCCGTCCCGTCAGTCGGTCCCTGCGGCCGTCGTCCCAGCGAGGCTTTTTACACACCCTTCCTCCGCCGACCGGTGTGTGCTGTACGTACGTCTCCGACAGATATCTGGTTGATCCTGCCAGTAGTCATATGCTTGTCTCAAAGATTAAGCCATGCATGTCTAAGTTCACACTGTCTCACGGTGAAACCGCGAATGGCTCATTAAATCAGTCGAGGTTCCTTAGATGACACGATCCTACTTGGATAACTGTGGCAATTCTAGAGCTAATACATGCTTACCAAGCTCCGACCCTCGCGGAAAGAGCGCTTTTATTAGTTCAAAACCAATCGTCGTTTCCCCTCGCGGGGTTGCGGCGTCCCCACTGGTGACTCTGGATAACTTTGTGCTGATCGCATGGCCTCATGTGCCGGCGACGCATCTTTCAAATGTCTGCCCTATCAAATGTCGATGGTACGTGACATGCCTACCATGTTTGTAACGGGTAACGGGGAATCAGGGTTCGATTCCGGAGAGGGAGCATGAGAAACGGCTACCACATCCAAGGAAGGCAGCAGGCGCGCAACTTACCCACTCCCGGCACGGGGAGGTAGTGACGAAAAATAACAATACGGGACTCTTTCGAGGCCCCGTAATTGGAATGAGTACACTTTAAACCCTTTAACGAGGATCTATTGGAGGGCAAGTCTGGTGCCAGCAGCCGCGGTAATTCCAGCTCCAATAGCGTATATTAAAGTTGTTGCAGTTAAAAAGCTCGTAGTTGGATCTCAGGCGCAGGCGGGCGGTCCGGCTCGCGCCGGTTCACTGCCCGTTGTCTCCTGCCCTACCGTCTGCCGGCTCTCTCCCACGGGTGCTCTTCGCTGAGCGTCCTGGGTGGCCGGCGCGTTTACTTTGAAAAAATTAGAGTGTTCAAAGCAGGCCTCGGCTGCCTGAATAATGGTGCATGGAATAATGGAATAGGACCTCGGTTCTATTTTGTTGGTTTTCGGAACTGGAGGTAATGATTAACAGGGACAAACGGGGGCATTCGTATTGCGGCGTTAGAGGTGAAATTCTTGGATCGCCGCAAGACGAGCTACTGCGAAAGCATTTGTCAAGAATGTTTTCATTAATCAAGAACGAAAGTCAGAGGCGCGAAGACGATCAGATACCGTCGTAGTTCTGACCATAAACGATGCCGACTAGCGATCCGCAGGAGTTGCTTCGATGACTCTGCGGGCAGCTTCCGGGAAACCAAAGTGTTTGGGTTCCGGGGGAAGTATGGTTGCAAAGCTGAAACTTAAAGGAATTGACGGAAGGGCACCACCAGGAGTGGAGCCTGCGGCTTAATTTGACTCAACACGGCCAACACTGAAATGACTGACATGCCGAGACCACTTTTCTGGGGTCTAATATGGAACTGGTGCTGGATTTAGACCCTCAGAAATCTGGGGTTATGCCCTCTGTGGCTCGGTTGGTCTGCATCCAGTGTTTGATAAAGGAATTGACGGAAGAGCACTACCAGGAGTGGAGCCTGAGGCTAAAACTGACTAAACACGCCAATAGTGTAGAATGACTGTCAAAAGAGAGCACCTTCAGAGGGTCAAATAGTGAACATGTGCTGGTATTAGACCCACGGAAGACAGGTCAGTCTCCAAACCCCCAAATGAAAGAGCGCCTGCTACGGTAATCTGGTCTTCACCCTGCAGAAATCGCAGGCTCCAGAAACAAACTGCCATTGACAAACTAAAAGCCCTCTATTGATACGGTCTGGCTAATATTGAACGGGTGCTGGAAATAGACCCTCTGAAGACAGGTCAGCTTTACCCTACAAATGACAATGCTCTGCTACGGTAATCCTGCTAAGCCCGAGAGGAGCCGCAGACATTTTGGTTCACGTACTAGGCGGATAAGCCAACGGTTCGAGGTGAGGGATTATGGCCGAACGCCTCTAAGCCAAAAATCCCGCCCAAAAGCAGCCCAGCACGAATGCAAAGGGAGGCTTCGACATGGTGGGGACCTCGGGGTCACGCTCCAGCCCCGCCCGGTCAAGCCGCAGAATGTGGTCTCTGCCGTCCGCTGATAAAAGCGGGCGGGAAGCTGCTCGATATTCACCCCATACGGCGATGAGGAATTAAATCATTTATAGAAGACTTAGTTCTCGGTCGGGTGCCCTAAGCAGTAGATCAGCTACCTCACTGCGAACTGCTGAGACTCAACCCTTGACCATGTCCGCTCCCTAGGCGGACAACATCTCCGTGCAAGACTAGGCTTGTCACCTGGTCAAATGCACTATTTCGAGAGGAATCACAGGTCGCTGACATTTGGTCCACGTGCTTGGCTGATAAGCTACCATCTGAGGGATTACGGCCGAACGCCTCTAAGCCAGAATCCCGCCCAAAATCTCAGCACCGCTGAGATGGGAGGCTACGACATGGCTGGGGCTGTGGCCCGGCCCGATCGAGCCGCAGGAATGCACCTGGTATAATGCACTCCTTCCTCGCTCTTTGCATCTGTCTGCTATCAGTCATTCCAATGGACGCAGAAGAGATGCAGTCCAGCGGACACTGCACCTCCTGTCCTATGGTGGCAAGCTCCCGGGTGGCGGGGAATGCTAGGCGTACCATCACTGCAGATGAGCCGAGAAAATAGAGCGAGCAAAAAGATACCTCACTCATATGCATATGCTACGTTTCTGGCAGGACGTGACGATCCTGGGAAAAAGTCACACTGGACTGCCTCTCTTCCGGGATAGTACAAACTAGTACATAGTCCATCATATCATTGCCAAACGCTATAGACACGAGTAGGGAAGACTCGATAGTCCTGCAAGACAACTTCCCAAGAGAGACAACTCTGACCAAAAACAACTGCTGCCTTGCAGTTAGGCTGGGGACAGCCAAAGGCTAAGGAGGGCAACCCTACAGAAACGCCTGTTGAAATCGGATGCACTGAGCCACTGGCTAACAAATTAAATCAGTGGAACGTAAATATCGCTGTAAACAGCGTACGAAGAAGAAGAAGAAGAAGGAAGGCACTTGTAGTTATGAAGAGCAGTGCGCTTTGCTTCGATTTTGTGTGTAATATCATTTTTTTAAGCTTCGAAGCAATCATACGATTCTGCAGTGCTTCTTCCATAAATAGCAAGCGCAGGGTTGTGGATGTTGGATGGAAATTGTTTCCAGGTTTCTGTAACCATGGCGCCACTATGTGTAATTCTTATAACTTTCTCGAAGGCGTCGTTAAAGCGAATGATCAGCGCAGGATCTGACATTTTGCTTGTGTCGATGCGTGGTTTACCTTCGTGTCTGGTGTGATGCAACTTTCTTGTTTTCCAGTGCATGTTCTGCGTCACATTCTGCCTTATGGTAGGAGCGCGTGAGGAGAACAGATTTGAGAAGAGACCTTCTCACGAGAATCAGATCAAGCTGATGTCAGTGCTTGGACAGTGGGTGCATCCATGAGAGCTTATGTTGGGACTCTACCTCCGTGCTGTGGAGCCAGGACACGGATATTTAGGGACACCACTACTGAAGAAAATACAAAGAGAAGGACTCTAAATATACTTCAATGGAATGCAGAGGGTGTCCTAAATAAGAAGGCAGAACATATTTTGCAGTCCTCTTCACTGTACACCGACAAAAGAAGTAGCATTTGGCAACAGGCAATGTCCTTCCACGAGAAGCTGTACGGAAGCGTACATAGCCTTGAGTCGACTGCTGCCTCTGTTAGAGTAATTGAAGCTGAGGTCTGAAGACGAACGAGGAAGAGGACGAATGTTGGGGATTGGTCTGAAAATAGGAGTTAGTCACACAGAGCCCATGTTAGACAGAGAACTCTAAAAGCCGTTTCTCATTTTCATTAACCTTGCATGTAACAAGGGAACTAATAATAATAATAGCTGTCCATTGTTGTCGATGAGGACGGCCGACATCATCCTTGTCACAGATTTCCCTGTTGGGTGTGTGTGCGCATGTAGCTGAACAGGCCAATGCTGGCACGAAAACATCTGCTACATATCGGGCACACGAGTTTGTAGAAGGGGATGGTGTTCCCGCTGTTCGGGATTTTCGGGTCTCGCGTCTGCTCTGGGCTTTCATAACACGGTCGTCTTCGCCGGTAGCTACACCCGATTTGACTGCGCTTCTCCAGTCAGATCTGTTTTGCGCAAGACATTCCCAGGTGTCGATGTCTATCTGGCAACTTTTCAGTGAGTCCTTCAGACCGTCTTTAAATCATTTCTTTGGGGGACGGCGTGGCCTAGTGGTTAAGTGGCACGGCTCACAACCAGTAGGTGCTGGGTTCGATCCCCATCACAGCACCGGCCGTTACCCCGGGGAAGCAAACCCTTAGAAAATGCAGGAGGAAGCAGACCCTTACATAAAATGCATGCTGAAGTCGGATGCACTGGGCCGACAGGCGCAAAATAAAAACCACAGTCTAACGCACACACGCCTTGGGGAATAGATAAATAAGGCGAACGCAAAAAAAAAAAAAAAAAAAAAAAAAAAAAAAAAGAAAAACCGTTTTTTTGGGCGCCCTCTCTGGCGCCATCCCTCTCTCAGCTCGCCGTAGAGAAGCTTCTTTGGGAGCCGCTCGTCTGACATACGGACGGGGTGTCCTGCCCATCCCAGTCGTGCTTTTTCTAGCAGTGCATGTATGCTGGGCATGTTAGCCCTCGAGAGAACCTCGATGTCAGTGACACGATCTTGCCATCGGATGTGGAATATTCGCCTCAGGCAACCTGTGTGGAAGTGGTTTAACCTCCTTGCATGTCCAGAGTATAGTCCAGCTTTCGCAAGCGTATAGTAGGGTTGGAATGATGGTTGCACGGTAGACTTTGAGTTTGGTCTTGACGCTGATGCCACGACGTGCCCAGACCATCGAGTGCATTCTACCAAAGGCCGTGCTGGCCTTTGCTATTCTGCTTGCCACCTCATCGTCTAGGCTGACAGATCTCGACAGCGTGCTGCCCAGATATGTGAATTTGTCTACGGCATTTAGCGTCAACATGGGAACTAATTAATTAAGTTTTTACCACAGAGGAAAATATGATTGAAAACGTTACCGTTGGGGAACTGTTTGGCTCAAGTGACCATCAAATCATCCGTTGGGATCTTATTGCAGGGACAGAAGTAAACATAAACACGCGAACATAAGACTACTCTAAGACAGATGTTAAGAGGATGAAAGAGGCAGCGAACCACATAATCTGGAAAGATATTATTGTAGGAACAGATGTTGAACAGGAGTGGGAAAGTTTTAAAACAATTCTAGAAACGCTAAAAGAGGAATGTGTTCCATGTAGGGAGGTAAACCCCAAGCGTAAAAAGTGGATAACTAGATTTGTAGTGAAATGTAGAAGAGCAAAAAATAAAGCATGGCAAAAATATATAGAGGAAGGTAAATCAAAAGAAACATATGTAAAATATTTGGACAAGCAGAACATATCTCAGAAAGCGAATAAAATTGCTGTATGAAATTAGAAACCAACTAGCAAAACCATTGGCTATATTATGTTCTCAATCACTTACAAAAGGGAACATAATATGGAACATAAATACAGAATGGGAGAAAACAATATTAGAAAGATAGATAAGGAAAGGGACCTAGGGGTTATAATAGATCATAAATGTAAGGTGGGTGAGCAAGTTAAGGTAGCAGTGAAAAAGGCAAATGCAATGTTAGGTATGATAAAAAGAAATATTAAACACAGGAGCAAGGAAGTGATCGTCAAACTGTATAAAGCTTTAGTTAGACCTAGATTGGAGTACTGTGTACAGGTGTGGAGTCCTTATCATAGAGGGGACATAAACATGCTAGAAAGAATACAAAAAAGAGCGACAAAGATGATAGTTAGATTCCAGAATTACAGTTATGAGGAACGACTCAGAAAAACGGGCCTACAGTGTCTCGAAGAGAGAAGAATTCGTGGTGACTTAATACAGGTTTATAAGATGATCAGAGGAATCGATAAATTAGACTATAACAAGTTTTTTAAAATACAGCCACCTACAATAACACGAGGGCATAGCTACAAGCTGATTAAAGAGAGGTCCAGGTTAGATATTAGGATATATTTTTTTAGTCAGAGAGTGGTGTCTGCTTGGAATGCATTGCCAGGGGAGGTAGTGGAGGCAGGGACAGTTAATGCATTTAAGAATAAACTGGATGCGCATAGATTTTAGAGCAAGGTGATGTAAATGTAACTGGTTGTATACAGACTCTGCAGGGTCTTCTAAACCAGTATAAAGACGTTAAGTTAAGTTAAGTTAAGTAACATTGAAATCATTCCAACTTGCGCACGATTTCTAACACCGTGCACCGTTTCGCGTCGTTCAAATACGTGTAATAATTTTGCAAGATATTTGATTAATTGTTGAGTTTTGTTCCAGTTATATCAATGTCCATTAACCAATTGCGCAGGTACTAATTGTTTGTGTATACTGTTTAAATGCGCTACTTTTGCAAAATATCCACATGTCAAGTGGTTTAGTAACCATATACTTTTCTCACTTGTAAGAGGATGTCTACCTTGAAAACCAAAGTGGCTACAGTTCTGTGAGTTTGGCAAATGACATTTGTCAGTACGTTGACTGAAAACGAAGGAGGTAATGTAATGTTATTGCCCATCGCGAGGAGACAACGGCCACACCATCAGACGGTTTTGTCTTAATAATGTGATGTCCGCTGTATTTAGATTGTAGTGAGAAAGTGAATGCGCTGGTCATCAATCTCACTGTTTTCCCAGGTTACCTTGGATCAGTGGCAAGACTATTGGTCGAGACGACGACTTGAGGTAACTCGGGATGCAGACACTCTGGTCTTACCTCCCGTGAGACCAAGGGTCGCTTGAACTTGCGGGTTTCGAGCGCCCACAGTTTCCGTTCATCGCTGTGAGAGGCAAGAGCCTTATCCTCTTGACTATAACGACCCCCAACGAAGTAGGTCATATTCTACTAAATGTAGTTTATTTTTGAGCGAAATTCCGTGTATAAACAGACAGGAACATCGTAAAAAGCGACTACGGAGGGCTAGTCATCGATTCTGATCAATCTATAATCCTAGTAATAAATCAGGCAAAGATAGGACCTGTGGCTAGGTTCTGACGCTCTTTTGACTCGGTAAGGTCTTGTGTCCAGGACTATCATGTTGGACCGATTCTCTCTATCTCTATTGGTGGACGATTTAAGATTAGGTGTGGCTCCTGCCTTGTCGTTTCTCATCTGCTGAAGAATGAGTTTTTCTTCTTCTTCGTCATCGTTCGATCTCAAACTCCCGCTACCAAGCCATGGAAAGGGCTTTGCAAGAAGCAGGATATTGTTTAAAAAACGGAATGTGTTGTATCGTAATTTACAGCTTGGCTACGATATTTGCACCTTTCGGTCCGACACATCCGACTACAGCAGGCAATTTTAAACACTGACTTAGCCGTCCCTCTTCTGTCCCTTCTCATTAGCCAGTCTGCTTAGCCAGTCTCCTTAGTCTCATTAGCCAGTCTGCTTAGCCAGTCTCCTTAGTCTCATTAGCCAGTCTGCTATGTTGCAGATTGTTGCTCAGGATCACCGAGTGGAGGTGGAGAGAGGTCTTGGCAGCTCTGGTTTTGATACGATTGTAGCTTAAACCATCCTGCGGGGAATTCTTCGTCTTCTCTGGTCTTTCCGGTAACCCTAAGAGGCCTTAGAAGCATCACTCGGCGTGTGAGTGATTTGTCTTGGTTATGTCTCTAGCAGAGCAAGGCTCAACTCTCCCCAGGATGATGTTTTAATCCATCGTTGACTCGTGTGAATTTTTCCTAGCCACACAAAAACAAACCCTGGCAGCAAACTTGGTGAAAGAGCGCATCTCATGAAGTTCAGCTGGGTCCTGGAAATACGACACATGGTAACCGAAATATTATGTTAAATAGCCAATAACTTTTCTAGGTTAATCGGAGAGAAAAACACCATAAATCAAACGAACCAATTAATCCAAATGGAAAACAACGTCACGTCTCCATGGATACACGTCCAAGTCGTCGACGTGTCAAATTCGTGGTCTGACTGCATCCGCTTGTCAGGTCACGTTTGGTGGTGCTTTCCGTTGCGTGTCCTATCCAACTCCATTTCCTATGTTTGATCTCTTTTCCACAGGTCTTCGTTCCTCACCATGTCTCGCCATCATCAGTAGACATTTACTGACAAACGGCTCGAGTTTTCTCTGTGGGGAAGTAATTGGTTGCTTAAAAACTGTCTTTTCCCTCCAACTGTGTCGCTTAGCAACACGAGAAACTGGTGTCGGCTTTCTTATATCTAGTGTGTTGCGCCTGTCGTTGTTAACTCATGTTGTTGAAGAATATATTGTGTGCAATCTATCCGTCTGCCACGATGTCTTCCTCGTCCCTCGTAACCAGATAATAATTTGTTTTATATATATAATGTTTGCTTCATATTCCTAGGTTGAGTCAATCATTTTCATTTGAGCTGTCTGCGTAGGTTGCTCGGGATCAGGTGGTAGGACAAAGTACATAGCTGTGAAATTCTTAGCAGTACTAACATGTTGAGTATTCATACACATATGCATATCGCTTAGTTAAGATGGGCGAGACATATTGTTTGCGTGTCAGATGAGCGCATCTCACAAGCAGCTCCCACCAGGCAGACGCTTACTAGGGAGTGGAAGGGTGGGTGGGTAGGGGCAGTAGAAACTCTACAGGAACTCCTTGATAGTGTCTGAAAAGCTTTAACTTGGATTTCATCTCATGTGCCTTGCAGGAAGCCTGTCTTGGCACTGGATGATTATATTGACAATTTCGTGTTGTTGTTTTTTTATACATTATGAAATTGTAAGCCTTAAATCACAACCCTCTTCAGTTGACATTTACATGATGAGATTGTTAGCCTTAAATCACAAAGAGGTGCTTGCACAAAACTGCACCCACCTGGCGCGCTAGTATTACCGAAGGTGATCGCAGAGAGCATCATGGAGGCTCAGCAGAAGCGGGCTACCCAAAAATACCAAATGTAGGACGATTCTACAGCCGGCTCTCCGTTTGTGTGTCCTGAACGTGGTAGATTATGCCGTTTTTAGATTGGTCTTTACAGCCATAAAAGAACACATTTCGCAGTAATAGTCTGATTATTTCGCCACTTCGCTTTCAATACACGTCTATTATTATTTTTTTTTTTTTTTAATTTTTGTTATTGCGTTCGCCTTATTTCTCTATTCCCCAAGGCGGTGTGTGTTGCACTGTGGTTTTTATTTTGCGCCTGTCGGCCCAATGCATCCGACGTCAGCATGCATTTTATGTAAGGGTCTGCTTCCTCCTGCATTTTCTAAGGGTTTGCTTCCCCAGGGTAACGGCCGGTGCTGGATCGAACCCAGCACCTTCGGGTTGTGAGCCGTACCACTTAACCACTAGGCAACGCCGTCCCCTATTATTATTATTATTATTATTATTATTATTATAAAGTAGAGTAAAAAAAAAGGAACCTTAATATGTGTTATGTATCAGAATACGCCATATTAAGTTCATTTATTTTATGAATCCCTGTGCGTTAAACCGCATATCCTATTACACGATTTGGTTGAGTAAACCTTATCAAGGTTAAATGTTCTTTTCTCCTAGAATCATTGAATCATGATTGAATAAATCGTTAGCTGCAATCACGCTTGAATGCATTTTTTAAAGCGGCACTAAGTTCCTTCCACTTCGTCTGGTCTGTAGCCATTCTATCACTGACCTCATCCTTGGTTTTCCCGAGTTTTACTTGGTCTTGTATAGTGGTCCAACTAAGAGTTTCATTTATATCCATTTGTTGTCAGTATCAACGTGCCGCATTGGCTAGAGCTCTTGTCACACACATCAAGTAGTATTGGTTCGATGATCGACTTCGACACGTTTCATTCTACTCGTCCTTAAAAGCGTACCCGAATTCACCATTATCATGAAACCTGTCATTTGGAGAACGTCGCTGTCATAACAGCCAATCTGTCAGACTGTCAATCTCTAGAAAAGACTCCCGCACCTGCCATCTTCAGAACCTCCGTTCTGTCGTGTGTCAATCTTCACCTCTGTCTACATCGCCCCGCTTTCCATGCCAGGTGCCCTCCAGTGTCGTTCTCTCTAGCCCATTACGGTGTTTGATGTGACCAAAATGGTTTCGTTCTCTATACATGATATTGTTTCTATCTATCTGTCTTCAGTCTACTTGTATCGCTTTACGTTGTGGGGAGGTGTGACCTTTCTATCATATTTTTTAGCAAGCGAAAATTTGTCAGGTCAATTTCAGCTTCTGTTATCAACCTAACGGTTTGTAGCCCGTGGACTATAAAATAGTATATGTCTAGGACTGGTGGTGGAGGCAGCGTAAATTAAAGCAATGTACACCGGCAGTCTGTCAGGCGCCAACTATGCCGCTCCGCTAACCACACAACCAAGACATGATGTTATAGACCCACTGTTCCATTTCTACACGACCTTTTCTCTGTGGGGCGAGAATCCATAGAATTATTTGAGTAGATTTGTAACTTGAATTTTCCCGAGCAGTGGCCGATAAGCCTACTCTTTTCAATTCCAACTGCTAAGGGATTTTTTATGTGCGAGCCACTGCACATGATGGTTGTCTGATCTCACTACTAAGAGACCGGGGACATTTTTACCGGATGATTGACGTTACAAAAATCCATCCCCACCTTGATTTGAACCAGCGAACTCTAGCACCCGAGGCGAACACCTTACTTCAAGACCATTGGGTTCAACCCCCCCCCCCCCCCCAACCCCCACCCCACGCTCACTGATATTGTTTACTATCCAATTATCCTGAATATCCACATCGGTTAGGTTATCATCATTCCTCGTGTTCGCTATCCATGGTATCCATCGGATTAGAATTAAATATACCAAGAAAAGTCCACAGCTTCATGTTTGCAGATGTGGATCTCCGAAAAAAAAATCTCACGGTAGCAAACAAATGGATGCAGCAGCCCCTAACATCGTTGGAGGAGTGGGCGAAATCATGGCTGGTCCAAATACATGAAGAAAAAACAACATGTTTCAAATAAACCACAGAACACAAAAATAAGTCTTAACGGCAAATATCTGCGGCCAAACGACAATTCAAACTATCTGGGAGTCCCATTTGATCGGTGCAGGACATGGACAAGTCAGATCTTCTTCTTCTTCGTTCGTTCTAAATCTCACACTACCAAACACTGAAAGGGCTTTAGTAGCAGAATGTAGTCCAGAGAACGGAATGCGTTGTGTGGTAGTTTACAGCTTGGCTGCGATATTTGCACCTTTCGGTCCAACACATCCGACTTCAGCAAGCATTTTTTGAGTACCGGGTTAGCATTCCCTCTTCGATCCCTTCTCCTTAGCCAGTCTGCCCTGATGCAGCCTATTATCCAGGATCACCGCGTGGAGGTGTAGAAGGGTCTTGGCAGCTATGGTTCGCTGGCCCTGACGCTAGCAGTCAGCTATGGGTCGCTGACCACTGCAGCTCTTGCGCTGCTCAGCATCTTCATCCCGAATGAGAGCCAGACAAAGAATGACAATCATGAGGAAACTTGCTGCCACAAGCTGGGGAGCAGACGAAAGTATACTAAAGAAATTGTACACTGGAAGAGTGAAACCAGTTCTCGAGTATGGCATTGCGGTATGGGCAACAGCAGCAAAGGCGAACTTTGATAAAATAAGCAAACTTCAAAACCAAGCCATGAGAGTTATAACAGGAGGCATGAAGTTAACGCCAATTGTAGAACTTGAAGAGACTGCAGAGCCCAGAAGCAAGCAGAGAAACTCAGAAGACTGACAGACCATCCAATGCATCAGAGACTAAATAGATTTGAAAAAGGGAAACTTAAGCGGAGAAACTTTGCAGAAATAGCCAAAGCAAAGATGAACGAAGACCCTATGAACGCCATAACAACACCAAAGCCCATCCCTACTGTATGCAAACACACTTGGAAGCAGCATATCATTCTGGAGGTGGTAGAAAATATACCAGGTATTGGAAACAAGAACAGCCAGACTGAAAAAGAAAGAAGAGACATAACCCTGAGGTACATAGCGGAAAACTACCCAAGCATCGACTGGACCCATGCATCTGGGGTAGTTGTCTCGCCGCAGCGACTCAATTTCAACCAGTGTTCGTAAAGCGATCTCAGTCCCGCCAGGCGGAGCGATAGCGCGGGCTTGCGGAAAACGCTCGCCTGCCTTTCCCCGTAGTGCGAATTGGGTGCGGTTTGTGGTAGTGGCTCCTCCACCGAGGTGCGCTAGTCTGGTCCGTATCAGGAAACGTGGTCCGTCCGTGGTGATTTATCTAAGGCTTATAGCAGAGCTTGACAGTACGTCTCGCTGGTGGTCCGACTCTCGCAAAGAGCTTGTTACCGGCAAATGGAAAGCAGGAATCGTTGCCTCGAGGGCAGGCCGGCAGGCCAAATTGTCTCCAGTCCCAGTGAAATTCATCGCCGAGGTCGTTGGGATCCGTTCTGCACAGAGCGCTGCCATCCCTCCTCGAGCGAGCCCGGTCGGTCGGTCGTCTGGTGCGTGTGGGAGGCCCCTGTCAGGCGGTCCTAGGTCAACGGAGTGAGGGACGGGTGGAACAAACCGTCCCGTCAGTCGGTCGGTCCCTGCGGCCATCGTCCCAGCGAGGCCTTTTACAAAAACACACCCTTCCTCCGCCGACCGGTGTGTGCTGTACACAGTACGTCTCCGACAGATATCTGGTTGATCCTGCCAGTAGTCATATGCTTGTCTCAAAGATTAAGCCATGCATGTCTAAGTTCACACTGTCTCAAGGTGAAACCGTGAATGGCTCATTAAATCAGTCGAGGTTCCTTAGATGACACGATCCTACTTGGATAACTGTGGCAATTCTAGAGCTAATACATGCTTACCAAGCTCCGACCCTCGCGGAAAGAGCGCTTTTATTAGTTCAAAACCAATCGTCGTTTCCCCTCGCGGGGTTGCGGCGTCCCCAATGGTGACTCGGGATAACTTTGTGCTGATCGCATGGCCTCATGTGCCGGCGACGCATCTTTCAAATGTATGCCCTATCAAATGTCGATGGTACGTGACATGCCTACCATGTTTGTAACGGGTAACGGGGAATCAGGGTTCGATTCCGGAGAGGGAGCATGAGAAACGGCTACCACATCCAAGGAAGGCAGCAGGCGCGCAAATTACCCACTCCCGGCACGGGGAGGTAGTGACGAAAAATAACAATACGGGACTCTTTCGAGGCCCCGTAATTGGAATGAGTACACTTTAAACCCTTTAACGAGGATCTATTGGAGGGCAAGTCTGGTGCCAGCAGCCGCGGTAATTCCAGCTCCAATAGCGTATATTAAAGTTGTTGCAGTTAAAAAGCTCGTAGTTGGATCTCAGGCGCAGGCGGGCGGTCCGGCTCGCGCCGGTTCACTGCCCGTTGTCTCCTGCCCTACCGTCTGCCGGCTCTCTCCCACGGGTGCTCTTCGCTGAGCGTCCTGGGTGGCCGGCGCGTTTACTTTGAAAAAATTAGAGTGTTCAAAGCAGGCCTCGGCTGCCTGAATAATGGTGCATGGAATAATGGAATAGGACCTCGGTTCTATTTTGTTGGTTTTCGGAACTGGAGGTAATGATTAACAGGGACAAACGGGGGCATTCGTATTGCGGCGTTAGAGGTGAAATTCTTGGATCGCCGCAAGACGAGCTACTGCGAAAGCATTTGTCAAGAATGTTTTCATTAATCAAGAACGAAAGTCAGAGGCGCGAAGACGATCAGATACCGTCGTAGTTCTGACCATAAACGATGCCGACTAGCGATCCCCAGGAGTTGCTTCGATGACTCTGCGGGCAGCTTCCGGGAAACCAAAGTGTTTGGGTTCCGGGGGAAGTATGGTTGCAAAGCTGAAACTTAAAGGAATTGACGGAAGGGCACAACCAGGAGTGGAGCCTGCGGCTTAATTTGACTCAACACGGCCAACACTGAAATGATTGACATGCCGAGACCACTCTTCTGGGGTCTAATATTGAACTGGTGCTGGACTTAGACCCCCAGAAACCTGGGGTTATGCCCCCTGTGGCCCGGTTTTGTCTGCATCCAGTGTTTGATAAAGGAATTGACGGAAGAGCACTATCAGGAGTGGAGCCTGAGACCTAAGTTAATTTAACACGCCAATACTGCAGAATGACTATCAAAAAGTACACCTTCGTGGGGTCTAATAGAGAACATGTGCTGGAATTAGACCCTCGTAAATCTGGGACTACCCCCTAAGAAACTTGATTGTCTCGCTAAGGGAATTGACGGAAGGGCACCACCTGGTGTGGAACCTGCGGCTTAATTTGACTGAACACGCCAATACTGTAGAAAAACTGACAAATCGAGAGCACTGCCGTTTGGGTCTAATAATGAACGTACGCTGGTATTAGACTCACGGATGACAAATCAGCTCTCAAACACTCAAATGAAAGAACGCTACGGAAATCGTGTTTAACTCCGCAGAAACCGCAGATTTCAAATACCTGGTCATTGACAAACAAAAGCCCTCAATAAATTCGTCTGACCAAATAGTGAACGGGTGCTGGAAATAGATCATCTGAAGACAGGTCAGTTTTACGCTACAAATGACAGGGCGTTGCTACGGAAAACCAGCTCAAATCGAGAGGAGCCGCAGACACTTTGGTTCACGTACCAGGCTGATAAGCCAAGTTCGCGAGGCTACCATGTGGGGGATTACGGCCGAACCCTTGTAAGCCGCAATCCCGCCCAAAATCTCAGCACCACTGCAATGGGAGGCTCCTACATGCTCGGGACCTGGGGCTTGCGCCCCAGCCCTATCAGGTAGAGCCACAGTAAGAGGTCCTTGCCGCCCGCCAATCAAAGCGGGCGGACAACTGCTTGATACTCACCCTAAACGGCGATGGGGTGCGAAAACACCAACCATAGACTTAGTACCTGGTCGGGGTGTCGAAAACAGTAGAGCAGCCACCTCACTGTGAACTGTCAAGACTCAACCACTGACCATGAGAGTTGTCCGCACACCAGGCGAACAACATCTCTGTGACATTACCAGGCTTGTCCTCTGGATGAATGCACTCCGGCTACGATACCTACCTCTGTACGTTATCAGCCATATAACTATCATACTGGACGCAGAAGAGATGCAGACCAGCGGACATTGCACACCTGCCCCACTGTGTCAACACCCTAGGTGGCGGGGAATGCTAGGCGTACCATCCCTGCATAGAAGCCAAGAAAATAAAGGGAAAAAGAGATACCCCACTCACATGCAAATGCTACGTTCCTGGCAGGACGTGACGATCCTGGGACACAGACACACTGGACTGCCTCTCTTCCGGGTAAACCAGTCCATCTCATATATCATCACATATCATCATTGCACCCTATAGACACGAGTAGTGAAGACTCGATAGTCTGGTAAGACAACTTCCATAAGAGAGAAAACTCTGATCGTAAACAACTGCTGCCTTGCAGATAGGCTGGGGACAGCCAAAGGCTAAGGAGGGCATCCCTACAGAAACGCCTGTTGAAATCGGATGCACGGGGCCGCAAGCCTAACAAAACAGTGCAACGTAAATCACAGTATGATGGCAGTACAACCTATTAGAAAAACGTATGGCGCTCATCCTGCGGAGTCCCGCCAGGCAGCTATAGTGCCGCGCCTCACGCCTCGAAGGGGCCCACCCTTGACTACTGGTGGTCACCCACCCATGTGTCGTGGAGTCAAGGCACATGGCTATGGGGCAACGTCTATTGGCCAAAACCTCAAGACCCTCAAAATACTACAGTGGAATGCGGAGGGAGTCATTAACAAAAAACTTTCCCTAACACACCACCTGCATGAAGGTAAGATTGACGTGGCATGTATCCAGGAAACGCACCTCAACAATAACCATAAATTCTCAATCAGAGGATACCAGACCTTCCGTCTAGATAGAGAAGGCCACAAAGGAGGGGTCCTGATACTGACCAGAAACAGCATACCGAGTAGCGCGGTACCTGTCAATCACACCGGACAAGCAGAAATTGTAGGAGTTGACATAATGGCTCAAGAGACGAAGCTCCGCATTTTCAATCTGTACGGACCACCAAACAGAGACCTATCGCTCTCGAGTATGGAGGTCAGAGACTCCAACTGCATAGTAGTTGGAGATTTCAACAGCCACTCGGAGAGATGGGGATACTCTGACACAGACAGCAGAGGTGACGAAGTGGAAGATTGGGAGATAGATGCAAATCTCTCCCTAATCAATAGGCCGGAGGATAGCCCTAGCTTCTATTCAAGAACATGGCATACCACCTCGACTCCAGATTTGGCCTCTCCACACAGGACATACACTATAAAATAGACCGCCAGGTGCTAAACCAACTGGCAGGTAGCGACCACAGGCCGATCAGGCTAACCATTGACATGGAAGTAGGCCCACAGGAAACAAAACCGCTCCCACGTTGGAATTACAAACGAGCCGACTGGGACAGATTTGCAATCCTGACAAATGGGCTGTGTGAAACCATCAACACACGAAACACCAAAATGAAGCCCATGGTAGAGAGCCTAAGCAAGGCAATAATGCAAGCCGCCACTGAAACCATCCCAAGAGGAGCTAGGAAAACCTATAAGCCCTACTGGAATGATGAGTTACAGAAAGTGGAAGATGCAGTAACAAATGCTAGGAAAATGGCAGAACGAGAAAAATCCATGGAGGCAAACATCGCCCTCAAAGCCGCCGCGACGAAGTACAAACACACTCTCAAGCAAACAGCAAGAGAAAGCTGGAAAAATAAAACGGAAAGTCTAAACCTGGACAAAGAAGGGAACAAGCTATGGAAGCTAGTCAGAGCCATGAATGACGAAACCCCGTCAAATAAACAAATTACTATCAAGCAAGGCGAGAACTTGATCACAGGTATGAAAGCCGCAAACGCCTTTGTCGATCACTATGCCAGAGCAAACCACATCGAGGTCCCTGCAGATAAGTATACAGACATTAGCGAAGAGCTAAAGGGACACGAAAACATAAATACGGCTCCTGAAGAGCACATGATGGCCAAACTAACAATGCGCGAAATGGAAGAGGCTATGAGAACACTAAAGAAAAGGAAATCTCCCGGAAAAGACGGGATAACAAACGAAATGCTGATGGGGCTGGGCCAAACAGCGAAGAAGAAACTGCTATCGGTCCTAAACCAAAGCTGGAAAAGGGGAATTGTACCACAGGCATGGAAAGATGCAATACTGGTACCAGTACCAAAAACAGGAAAGGACAAAACAGATCCAAATGGATACAGGCCCATAAGCCTACTGAGCTGTGTCGGCAAGCTGATGGAACGGATGATAAACACCAGACTGATGTGGCATCTGGAAGAAAAACGAATACTAATTCCATAGCAAGCCGGCTTTAGACAGCACAGATCCACTGAGGACCAGGTCATCCTCATAGCCCAGGAGATAGAAGATGCCTACCAGGCACAGAAACACACAGTAGCTGTTTGGGTGGATCTGGAAAAGGCATTTGACAAAGTCTGGAAGGATGGACTTAGAGTCAAGCTAAGAAGAAGTGATGTCTGTGGGAAGATGTACAAGTGGATCAACCACTACCTCAAACAAAGGACGGCCAGAGTCCAAGTACAAGGGCAGATGAGCAAAAATGTGACACTCGAGCAGGGAGTACCCCAAGGGGGAGTATTGTCACCCACACTCTTCCTGGTATATATAAACGATATTACAGAGAATATACCAAGAAGAGTCCATAGCTCAATGTTTGCAGACGATCTGGCTATGTGGACCTCTGAAAAGAATCTCACCATAGCAAGAAATCGGATGCAGACGGCCCTAACATCGCTGGAAGAGTGGGCGAACTAATGGCTGGTCAAAATAAACGAGGAGAAAACCACGTGCACAATATTCTCGCTCTCATTAAAACCCCAAAGTACCAAATTAAGTCTAAATGGCAAAATCCTGCAGCCAAACGACAACCCAACTTATCTGGGAGTCACATTTGATCGGCGCATGACATGGAAAAGTAAGATTGAGAGATACCGAATGAAAGCCAGAGAAAGAATGTCGATCATAAGGAAACTTGCTGGCACAAGCTGGGGAGCAGACGAAGGCATACTAAAGAAACTGTACACTGAAAGAGTGAGACCAGTTCTCGAGTATGGCATTGCGGCATGGACAACAGCAGCGAAGGCGAACTTCGATAAAGTTAACAAACTTCAAAACCAAGCCATGAGAATTATAACAGGTGGCATGAAGTCAACGCCAATTGTAGAACTTGAAAAGATTACAAAACTGCAATCCATGACCGATAGAAGAGACTGCAGAGCCCAGCTGCAGTCAGAGAAACTCCGAAGACTGACGGACCATCCAATGTACCAGAGACTAAACAATCTGGGAAATGGGAAACTAAAGCGGAGAAACTTTGCAGAAATAGCCAAAGCAAAGATGCACAAAGATCCCATAAACGCACTAACAACACCAAAACCCATCACTACTGTATGAAAACCTACTTGGAGGCAGGATATATTTCCAGAGGTGGTAGAAAATATACCAGGTATTGCAAACAAAAACTGCCAGACTGAAAAAGAAAGGAGAGACACTACCCTAAGCTTCATAACGAAAAGCTACCCAAGCATGGACTGGACCCATGCATACACCGACGGTTCTGTAACAAACACTACACAGAACGGAGGGGCAGGAGCATTCCTGAACCTACCAAATGGCAGAAAAATAACACTGTCATTCGCTACTGGTAAGTACACAAGCAATTTCAGAGCGGAGGCAGAGGCACTGAGGGCGGCAGTGGAAGAAATGGTAACACACAATGAAAATGAGAGGCATATAGTCCTGCTGACAGATGCTCTCGCCGTAGTCACAGCGCTAAAAAGCCAGAAAAACACTGAGCTTAATGACTTAAGAGCAGCACTCTGCAAACTGTGCCAGCAGTCCGCACCAAAAAGGGTAGTGGTACAGTGGGTGCCGTCACACTGCAACATCCAAGGCAACGAGGAGGCAGACTGACTGTCAAAAGAAGGTGCAAGACTACCACAAACAGATACTAGTATGACGTACGAAGAGTCAAAACGGCTTATCAAAGCCAGATACATGACCAAATGGGAAACCGAACATACTGGTTACACCAAAAACGATGCCTATTACCAGTTGAACCGAAGAGAGCAGGTCGTTGTCTTCAGACTTCGCACTGGCCACAACAGACTGAGGTACCACCTATTCAACAAATTGAAGATAGGGTGTACCGACGAATGCCCGTGCGGTTCTGGTAAAATGACCACTGAACATCTGCTGCAGAACTGCCCGACATACGAGGATCAGAGAGAGCAGATGTGGCCATTGCCAGTGGAACTGCAAGACAAGCTCTATGGTAGTGGCGAGAGTCTCAGGATGACCGCCGCTTTTTTCGAAAAAATAATGGTTACTGTCTGACTGTGTACGCAGAAGAAGAAGAAGAAGAAGTAACTTGAATTTTCCCGAGCAGTGGCCGATAAGCCTACTCTTTTCAATTCCAACTGCTAAGGGATTTTTTATGTGCGAGCCACTGCACATGATGGTTGTCTGATCTCACTACTAAGAGACCGGGGACATTTTTACCGGATGATTGACGTTACAAAAATCCATCTCCACCTTGATTTGAACCAGCGAACTCTAGCACCCGAGGCGAACACCTTACTTCAAGACCATTGGGTTCAACCCCCCCCCCCCCCCAACCCCCACCCCCACGCTCACTGATATTGTTTACTATCCAATTATCCTGAATATCCACATCGGTTAGGTTATCATCATTCCTCGTGTTCGCTATCCATGGTATCCATCGGATTAGAATTAAATATACCAAGAAAAGTCCACAGCTTCATGTTTGCAGATGTGGATCTCCGAAAAAAAAATCTCACGGTAGCAAACAAATGGATGCAGCAGCCCCTAACATCGTTGGAGGAGTGGGCGAAATCATGGCTGGTCCAAATACATGAAGAAAAAACAACATGTTTCAAATAAACCACAGAACACAAAAATAAGTCTTAACGGCAAATATCTGCGGCCAAACGACAATTCAAACTATCTGGGAGTCCCATTTGATCGGTGCAGGACATGGACAAGTCAGATCTTCTTCTTCTTCGTTCGTTCTAAATCTCACACTACCAAACACTGAAAGGGCTTTAGTAGCAGAATGTAGTCCAGAGAACGGAATGCGTTGTGTGGTAGTTTACAGCTTGGCTGCGATATTTGCACCTTTCGGTCCAACACATCCGACTTCAGCAAGCATTTTTTGAGTACCGGGTTAGCATTCCCTCTTCGATCCCTTCTCCTTAGCCAGTCTGCCCTGATGCAGCCTATTATCCAGGATCACCGCGTGGAGGTGTAGAAGGGTCTTGGCAGCTATGGTTCGCTGGCCCTGACGCTAGCAGTCAGCTATGGGTCGCTGACCACTGCAGCTCTTGCGCTGCTCAGCATCTTCATCCCGAATGAGAGCCAGACAAAGAATGACAATCATGAGGAAACTTGCTGCCACAAGCTGGGGAGCAGACGAAAGTATACTAAAGAAATTGTACACTGGAAGAGTGAGACCAGTTCTCGAGTATGGCATTGCGGTATGGGCAACAGCAGCAAAGGCGAACTTTGATAAAATAAGCAAACTTCAAAACCAAGCCATGAGAGTTATAACAGGAGGCATGAAGTTAACGCCAATTGTAGAACTTGAAGAGACTGCAGAGCCCAGAAGCAAGCAGAGAAACTCAGAAGACTGACAGACCATCCAATGCATCAGAGACTAAATAGATTTGAAAAAGGGAAACTTAAGCGGAGAAACTTTGCAGAAATAGCCAAAGCAAAGATGAACGAAGACCCTATGAACGCCATAACAACACCAAAGCCCATCCCTACTGTATGCAAACACACTTGGAAGCAGCATATCATTCTGGAGGTGGTAGAAAATATACCAGGTATTGGAAACAAGAACAGCCAGACTGAAAAAGAAAGAAGAGACATAACCCTGAGGTACATAGCGGAAAACTACCCAAGCATCGACTGGACCCATGCATCTGGGGTAGTTGTCTCGCCGCAGCGACTCAATTTCAACCAGTGTTCGTAAAGCGATCTCAGTCCCGCCAGGCGGAGCGATAGCGCGGGCTTGCGGAAAACGCTCGCCTGCCTTTCCCCGTAGTGCGAATTGGGTGCGGTTTGTGGTAGTGGCTCCTCCACCGAGGTGCGCTAGTCTGGTCCGTATCAGGAAACGTGGTCCGTCCGTGGTGATTTATCTAAGGCTTATAGCAGAGCTTGACAGTACGTCTCGCTGGTGGTCCGACTCTCGCAAAGAGCTTGTTACCGGCAAATGGAAAGCAGGAATCGTTGCCTCGAGGGCAGGCCGGCAGGCCAAATTGTCTCCAGTCCCAGTGAAATTCATCGCCGAGGTCGTTGGGATCCGTTCTGCACAGAGCGCTGCCATCCCTCCTCGAGCGAGCCCGGTCGGTCGGTCGTCTGGTGCGTGTGGGAGGCCCCTGTCAGGCGGTCCTAGGTCAACGGAGTGAGGGACGGGTGGAACAAACCGTCCCGTCAGTCGGTCGGTCCCTGCGGCCATCGTCCCAGCGAGGCCTTTTACAAAAACACACCCTTCCTCCGCCGACCGGTGTGTGCTGTACACAGTACGTCTCCGACAGATATCTGGTTGATCCTGCCAGTAGTCATATGCTTGTCTCAAAGATTAAGCCATGCATGTCTAAGTTCACACTGTCTCAAGGTGAAACCGTGAATGGCTCATTAAATCAGTCGAGGTTCCTTAGATGACACGATCCTACTTGGATAACTGTGGCAATTCTAGAGCTAATACATGCTTACCAAGCTCCGACCCTCGCGGAAAGAGCGCTTTTATTAGTTCAAAACCAATCGTCGTTTCCCCTCGCGGGGTTGCGGCGTCCCCAATGGTGACTCGGGATAACTTTGTGCTGATCGCATGGCCTCATGTGCCGGCGACGCATCTTTCAAATGTATGCCCTATCAAATGTCGATGGTACGTGACATGCCTACCATGTTTGTAACGGGTAACGGGGAATCAGGGTTCGATTCCGGAGAGGGAGCATGAGAAACGGCTACCACATCCAAGGAAGGCAGCAGGCGCGCAAATTACCCACTCCCGGCACGGGGAGGTAGTGACGAAAAATAACAATACGGGACTCTTTCGAGGCCCCGTAATTGGAATGAGTACACTTTAAACCCTTTAACGAGGATCTATTGGAGGGCAAGTCTGGTGCCAGCAGCCGCGGTAATTCCAGCTCCAATAGCGTATATTAAAGTTGTTGCAGTTAAAAAGCTCGTAGTTGGATCTCAGGCGCAGGCGGGCGGTCCGGCTCGCGCCGGTTCACTGCCCGTTGTCTCCTGCCCTACCGTCTGCCGGCTCTCTCCCACGGGTGCTCTTCGCTGAGCGTCCTGGGTGGCCGGCGCGTTTACTTTGAAAAAATTAGAGTGTTCAAAGCAGGCCTCGGCTGCCTGAATAATGGTGCATGGAATAATGGAATAGGACCTCGGTTCTATTTTGTTGGTTTTCGGAACTGGAGGTAATGATTAACAGGGACAAACGGGGGCATTCGTATTGCGGCGTTAGAGGTGAAATTCTTGGATCGCCGCAAGACGAGCTACTGCGAAAGCATTTGTCAAGAATGTTTTCATTAATCAAGAACGAAAGTCAGAGGCGCGAAGACGATCAGATACCGTCGTAGTTCTGACCATAAACGATGCCGACTAGCGATCCACAGGAGTTGCTTCGATGACTCTGCGGGCAGCTTCCGGGAAACCAAAGTGTTTGGGTTCCGGGGGAAGTATGGTTGCAAAGCTGAAACTTAAAGGAATTGACGGAAGGGCACAACCAGGAGTGGAGCCTGCGGCTTAATTTGACTCAACACGGCCAACACTGAAATGATTGACATGCCGAGACCACTCTTCTGGGGTCTAATATTGAACTGGTGCTGGACTTAGACCCCCAGAAACCTGGGGTTATGCCCCCTGTGGCCCGGTTTTGTCTGCATCCAGTGTTTGATAAAGGAATTGACGGAAGAGCACTATCAGGAGTGGAGCCTGAGACCTAAGTTAATTTAACACGCCAATACTGCAGAATGACTATCAAAAAGTACACCTTCGTGGGGTCTAATAGAGAACATGTGCTGGAATTAGACCCTCGTAAATCTGGGACTACCCCCTAAGAAACTTGATTGTCTCGCTAAGGGAATTGATGGAAGGGCACCACCTGGTGTGGAACCTGCGGCTTAATTTGACTGAACACGCCAATACTGTAGAAAAACTGACAAATCGAGAGCACTGCCGTTTGGGTCTAATAATGAACGTACGCTGGTATTAGACTCACGGATGACAAATCAGCTCTCAAACACTCAAATGAAAGAACGCTACGGAAATCGTGTTTAACTCCGCAGAAACCGCAGATTTCAAATACCTGGTCATTGACAAACAAAAGCCCTCAATAAATTCGTCTGACCAAATAGTGAACGGGTGCTGGAAATAGATCATCTGAAGACAGGTCAGTTTTACGCTACAAATGACAGGGCGTTGCTACGGAAAACCAGCTCAAATCGAGAGGAGCCGCAGACACTTTGGTTCACGTACCAGGCTGATAAGCCAAGTTCGCGAGGCTACCATGTGGGGGATTACGGCCGAACCCTTGTAAGCCGCAATCCCGCCCAAAATCTCAGCACCACTGCAATGGGAGGCTCCTACATGCTCGGGACCTGGGGCTTGCGCCCCAGCCCTATCAGGTAGAGCCACAGTAAGAGGTCCTTGCCGCCCGCCAATCAAAGCGGGCGGACAACTGCTTGATACTCACCCTAAACGGCGATGGGGTGCGAAAACACCAACCATAGACTTAGTACCTGGTCGGGGTGTCGAAAACAGTAGAGCAGCCACCTCACTGTGAACTGTCAAGACTCAACCACTGACCATGAGAGTTGTCCGCACACCAGGCGAACAACATCTCTGTGACATTACCAGGCTTGTCCTCTGGATGAATGCACTCCGGCTACGATACCTACCTCTGTACGTTATCAGCCATATAACTATCATACTGGACGCAGAAGAGATGCAGACCAGCGGACATTGCACACCTGCCCCACTGTGTCAACACCCTAGGTGGCGGGGAATGCTAGGCGTACCATCCCTGCATAGAAGCCAAGAAAATAAAGGGAAAAAGAGATACCCCACTCACATGCAAATGCTACGTTCCTGGCAGGACGTGACGATCCTGGGACACAGACACACTGGACTGCCTCTCTTCCGGGTAAACCAGTCCATCTCATATATCATCACATATCATCATTGCACCCTATAGACACGAGTAGTGAAGACTCGATAGTCTGGTAAGACAACTTCCATAAGAGAGAAAACTCTGATCGTAAACAACTGCTGCCTTGCAGATAGGCTGGGGACAGCCAAAGGCTAAGGAGGGCATCCCTACAGAAACGCCTGTTGAAATCGGATGCACGGGGCCGCAAGCCTAACAAAACAGTGCAACGTAAATCACAGTATGATGGCAGTACAACCTATTAGAAAAACGTATGGCGCTCATCCTGCGGAGTCCCGCCAGGCAGCTATAGTGCCGCGCCTCACGCCTCGAAGGGGCCCACCCTTGACTACTGGTGGTCACCCACCCATGTGTCGTGGAGTCAAGGCACATGGCTATGGGGCAACGTCTATTGGCCAAAACCTCAAGACCCTCAAAATACTACAGTGGAATGCGGAGGGAGTCATTAACAAAAAACTTTCCCTAACACACCACCTGCATGAAGGTAAGATTGACGTGGCATGTATCCAGGAAACGCACCTCAACAATAACCATAAATTCTCAATCAGAGGATACCAGACCTTCCGTCTAGATAGAGAAGGCCACAAAGGAGGGGTCCTGATACTGACCAGAAACAGCATACCGAGTAGCGCGGTACCTGTCAATCACACCGGACAAGCAGAAATTGTAGGAGTTGACATAATGGCTCAAGAGACGAAGCTCCGCATTTTCAATCTGTACGGACCACCAAACAGAGACCTATCGCTCTCGAGTATGGAGGTCAGAGACTCCAACTGCATAGTAGTTGGAGATTTCAACAGCCACTCGGAGAGATGGGGATACTCTGACACAGACAGCAGAGGTGACGAAGTGGAAGATTGGGAGATAGATGCAAATCTCTCCCTAATCAATAGGCCGGAGGATAGCCCTAGCTTCTATTCAAGAACATGGCATACCACCTCGACTCCAGATTTGGCCTCTCCACACAGGACATACACTATAAAATAGACCGCCAGGTGCTAAACCAACTGGCAGGTAGCGACCACAGGCCGATCAGGCTAACCATTGACATGGAAGTAGGCCCACAGGAAACAAAACCGCTCCCACGTTGGAATTACAAACGAGCCGACTGGGACAGATTTGCAATCCTGACAAATGGGCTGTGTGAAACCATCAACACACGAAACACCAAAATGAAGCCCATGGTAGAGAGCCTAAGCAAGGCAATAATGCAAGCCGCCACTGAAACCATCCCAAGAGGAGCTAGGAAAACCTATAAGCCCTACTGGAATGATGAGTTACAGAAAGTGGAAGATGCAGTAACAAATGCTAGGAAAATGGCAGAACGAGAAAAATCCATGGAGGCAAACATCGCCCTCAAAGCCGCCGCGACGAAGTACAAACACACTCTCAAGCAAACAGCAAGAGAAAGCTGGAAAAATAAAACGGAAAGTCTAAACCTGGACAAAGAAGGGAACAAGCTATGGAAGCTAGTCAGAGCCATGAATGACGAAACCCCGTCAAATAAACAAATTACTATCAAGCAAGGCGAGAACTTGATCACAGGTATGAAAGCCGCAAACGCCTTTGTCGATCACTATGCCAGAGCAAACCACATCGAGGTCCCTGCAGATAAGTATACAGACATTAGCGAAGAGCTAAAGGGACACGAAAACATAAATACGGCTCCTGAAGAGCACATGATGGCCAAACTAACAATGCGCGAAATGGAAGAGGCTATGAGAACACTAAAGAAAAGGAAATCTCCCGGAAAAGACGGGATAACAAACGAAATGCTGATGGGGCTGGGCCAAACAGCGAAGAAGAAACTGCTATCGGTCCTAAACCAAAGCTGGAAAAGGGGAATTGTACCACAGGCATGGAAAGATGCAATACTGGTACCAGTACCAAAAACAGGAAAGGACAAAACAGATCCAAATGGATACAGGCCCATAAGCCTACTGAGCTGTGTCGGCAAGCTGATGGAACGGATGATAAACACCAGACTGATGTGGCATCTGGAAGAAAAACGAATACTAATTCCATAGCAAGCCGGCTTTAGACAGCACAGATCCACTGAGGACCAGGTCATCCTCATAGCCCAGGAGATAGAAGATGCCTACCAGGCACAGAAACACACAGTAGCTGTTTGGGTGGATCTGGAAAAGGCATTTGACAAAGTCTGGAAGGATGGACTTAGAGTCAAGCTAAGAAGAAGTGATGTCTGTGGGAAGATGTACAAGTGGATCAACCACTACCTCAAACAAAGGACGGCCAGAGTCCAAGTACAAGGGCAGATGAGCAAAAATGTGACACTCGAGCAGGGAGTACCCCAAGGGGGAGTATTGTCACCCACACTCTTCCTGGTATATATAAACGATATTACAGAGAATATACCAAGAAGAGTCCATAGCTCAATGTTTGCAGACGATCTGGCTATGTGGACCTCTGAAAAGAATCTCACCATAGCAAGAAATCGGATGCAGACGGCCCTAACATCGCTGGAAGAGTGGGCGAACTAATGGCTGGTCAAAATAAACGAGGAGAAAACCACGTGCACAATATTCTCGCTCTCATTAAAACCCCAAAGTACCAAATTAAGTCTAAATGGCAAAATCCTGCAGCCAAACGACAACCCAACCTATCTGGGAGTCACATTTGATCGGCGCATGACATGGAAAAGTAAGATTGAGAGATACCGAATGAAAGCCAGAGAAAGAATGTCGATCATAAGGAAACTTGCTGGCACAAGCTGGGGAGCAGACGAAGGCATACTAAAGAAACTGTACACTGAAAGAGTGAGACCAGTTCTCGAGTATGGCATTGCGGCATGGACAACAGCAGCGAAGGCGAACTTCGATAAAGTTAACAAACTTCAAAACCAAGCCATGAGAATTATAACAGGTGGCATGAAGTCAACGCCAATTGTAGAACTTGAAAAGATTACAAAACTGCAATCCATGACCGATAGAAGAGACTGCAGAGCCCAGCTGCAGTCAGAGAAACTCCGAAGACTGACGGACCATCCAATGTACCAGAGACTAAACAATCTGGGAAATGGGAAACTAAAGCGGAGAAACTTTGCAGAAATAGCCAAAGCAAAGATGCACAAAGATCCCATAAACGCACTAACAACACCAAAACCCATCACTACTGTATGAAAACCTACTTGGAGGCAGGATATATTTCCAGAGGTGGTAGAAAATATACCAGGTATTGCAAACAAAAACTGCCAGACTGAAAAAGAAAGGAGAGACACTACCCTAAGCTTCATAACGAAAAGCTACCCAAGCATGGACTGGACCCATGCATACACCGACGGTTCTGTAACAAACACTACACAGAACGGAGGGGCAGGAGCATTCCTGAACCTACCAAATGGCAGAAAAATAACACTGTCATTCGCTACTGGTAAGTACACAAGCAATTTCAGAGCGGAGGCAGAGGCACTGAGGGCGGCAGTGGAAGAAATGGTAACACACAATGAAAATGAGAGGCATATAGTCCTGCTGACAGATGCTCTCGCCGTAGTCACAGCGCTAAAAAGCCAGAAAAACACTGAGCTTAATGACTTAAGAGCAGCACTCTGCAAACTGTGCCAGCAGTCCGCACCAAAAAGGGTAGTGGTACAGTGGGTGCCGTCACACTGCAACATCCAAGGCAACGAGGAGGCAGACTGACTGTCAAAAGAAGGTGCAAGACTACCACAAACAGATACTAGTATGACGTACGAAGAGTCAAAACGGCTTATCAAAGCCAGATACATGACCAAATGGGAAACCGAACATACTGGTTACACCAAAAACGATGCCTATTACCAGTTGAACCGAAGAGAGCAGGTCGTTGTCTTCAGACTTCGCACTGGCCACAACAGACTGAGGTACCACCTATTCAACAAATTGAAGATAGGGTGTACCGACGAATGCCCGTGCGGTTCTGGTAAAATGACCACTGAACATCTGCTGCAGAACTGCCCGACATACGAGGATCAGAGAGAGCAGATGTGGCCATTGCCAGTGGAACTGCAAGACAAGCTCTATGGTAGTGGCGAGAGTCTCAGGATGACCGCCGCTTTTTTCGAAAAAATAATGGTTACTGTCTGACTGTGTACGCAGAAGAAGAAGAAGAAGAAGTAACTTGAATTTTCCCGAGCAGTGGCCGATAAGCCTACTCTTTTCAATTCCAACTGCTAAGGGATTTTTTATGTGCGAGCCACTGCACATGATGGTTGTCTGATCTCACTACTAAGAGACCGGGGACATTTTTACCGGATGATTGACGTTACAAAAATCCATCTCCACCTTGATTTGAACCAGCGAACTCTAGCACCCGAGGCGAACACCTTACTTCAAGACCATTGGGTTCAACCCCCCCCCCCAACCCCCACCCCCACGCTCACTGATATTGTTTACTATCCAATTATCCTGAATATCCACATCGGTTAGGTTATCATCATTCCTCGTGTTCGCTATCCATGGTATCCATCGGATTAGAATTAAATATACCAAGAAAAGTCCACAGCTTCATGTTTGCAGATGTGGATCTCCGAAAAAAAAATCTCACCGTAGCAAACAAATGGATGCAGCAGCCCCTAACATCGTTGGAGGAGTGGGCGAAATCATGGCTGGTCCAAATACATGAAGAAAAAACAACATGTTTCAAATAAACCACAGAACACAAAAATAAGTCTTAACGGCAAATATCTGCGGCCAAACGACAATTCAAACTATCTGGGAGTCCCATTTGATCGGCGCAGGACATGGACAAGTCAGATCTTCTTCTTTGTTCGTTCTAAATCTCACACTACCAAACACTGAAAGGGCTTTAGTAGCAGAATGTAGTCCAGAGAACGGAATGCGTTGTGTGGTAGTTTACAGCTTGGCTGCGATATTTGCACCTTTCGGTCCAACACATCCGACTTCAGCAAGCATTTTTTGAGTACCGGGTTAGCATTCCCTCTTCGATCCCTTCTCCTTAGCCAGTCTGCCCTGATGCAGCCTATTATCCAGGATCACCGCGTGGAGGTGTAGAAGGGTCTTGGCAGCTATGGTTCGCTGGCCCTGACGCTAGCAGTCAGCTATGGGTCGCTGACCACTGCAGCTCTTGCGCTGCTCAGCATCTTCATCCCGAATGAGAGCCAGACAAAGAATGACAATCATGAGGAAACTTGCTGCCACAAGCTGGGGAGCAGACGAAAGTATACTAAAGAAATTGTACACTGGAAGAGTGAAACCAGTTCTCGAGTATGGCATTGCGGTATGGGCAACAGCAGCAAAGGCGAACTTTGATAAAATAAGCAAACTTCAAAACCAAGCCATGAGAGTTATAACAGGAGGCATGAAGTTAACGCCAATTGTAGAACTTGAAGAGACTGCAGAGCCCAGAAGCAAGCAGAGAAACTCAGAAGACTGACAGACCATCCAATGCATCAGAGACTAAATAGATTTGAAAAAGGGAAACTTAAGCGGAGAAACTTTGCAGAAATAGCCAAAGCAAAGATGAACGAAGACCCTATGAACGCCATAACAACACCAAAGCCCATCCCTACTGTATGCAAACACACTTGGAAGCAGCATATCATTCTGGAGGTGGTAGAAAATATACCAGGTATTGGAAACAAGAACAGCCAGACTGAAAAAGAAAGAAGAGACATAACCCTGAGGTACATAGCGGAAAACTACCCAAGCATCGACTGGACCCATGCATGCACCGATGGTTCTGTAACAAACACAACAGAGAATGGAGGGGCAGGGGTATTCCTGAGCCTTCCAAATGGTAGAAAAATAACACTGTCAGTGGCAACTGGAAAATACTCAAGCAATTTCAGAGCCGAGGCACTGAAGGCTGCAGTAAAAGCAATGCTGACAGGCGAAAGCAATGAAAGCCAGATAGTCCTGTTTACAGATGCCCTGACCGTGGTTACAGCACTAAAAAGCCTGACAAATACTGAACTTCATGATTTAAGAGCAGTACTCTGTCAACTATGCCAGCAGTCCGCACCAAAAAGAGTAGTGGTACAGTGGGTTCCATCCCACTGTAACATCCAAGGCAACGAGGAGGCAGACAGACTGGCAAAAGAAGGTACAAGACTACCCCAACGAGATTCTAGTGTGACCTACGAAGAGTCCAAAAGGTTTATTAGGGCTAGATACATGGCCAAATGGGAAACAGAACATACTGGCTACACACAAAATGATGCCTACTACCAGCTGAACAGAAGAGAGCAGGTCGTGGTCTTCAGACTCCGCACAGGCCACAACAGACTGAGGTACCATCTATTCAATAAACTAAAGAAAGGTGGTACTGACGAAGGCACCTGTGGTACAGGGAAAATGACCGCTGAACATCTGCTGCAAAATTGCCCGACATACGAGGACTAGAGAAAGCACATGTGACCATCACCAGTGCCAACAATAGACAAGCTCTATGGCAGTGTCGACAGCCTCAGGATGACAGCTTCTTTCTTTAAACAAATTCAAGTTGACGACTGACAGCGTACGAAGAAGAAGAAGAAGAAGAAGAAGAAGAAGAAGAAGAAGAAGAAGAAGAAGAAGAAGAAGAAGAAGAATTAGCAGCGATGATACGACGAACAAGAGCACTAGACACCTTCACAAAACTCATTAAAAACTTGGATTTTGCACAGGGAACTGACGACAGTCCTTCCTTCTGGACTATCTTTAATTGATTGTTTTTCTCGTTTCAGAAGCATAGAACACCACATTTGTTTGTTGCCAACGAATAGCCAAGAGAAGATAATTACTCGTTCCAAAATTGCATGGGAAATAACTATTGCCTACTGTGAATTGTTCATGTCTTCAATGATTTGACTATTTCTAAATTAAATTTATAGTTTAGATTTAAAGACATACATTCAACCAAATCAAACTCACGCCGTGGAGAATCACTACATTCTGAACTTAACATAACGCGATAATTATTTTTAACAAAAAGGAAACTCACAAAAAAAACCGAACATAAACATGCAAAATGAAAGTATCGATTCAAGAATAAAATCATCATATACCAACATGTCTCATTCAGTTACGGCATTGATATCGTGCATCGGGGTTGGCTGTTACCCCGACCAGTTTTTTGCAGTAGTCATTTCAGTGATTTGTATTGTTACCGTACTTGGAACGACTGGAAACATTCTCTCAATTCTGAACATTATCTCACATAAACGATCTCTCAGGACAAACAACATTCTTGTTTTTCAACTCAATGTCGTGGATGGAACTATCTGCGCCATTGTTATGCCCATTAGGGTCATGATTTTTACCAAAAGGACAAATATTTTAGGTGATGCGATCTGCACGATTTATGCTTCTTTTGGACACTGGCTGGTAGGGGCAGATCTGTTTCTCATCAGCATTATTGCATTTTACAGGTTTGTTATGGGTCGTTTTATCATCTGTGATGTAAGCATATATTATGTAGAAGTATACCATATGTTATTGTACAGCAGTGCGAGTTATCGCAAGATCAGTCATTTGTTGTTGTAAAATATGTAATTGTAGGATTTTTTTAAAAAGAGGTATGACTTGGCTTGGCTTCGTTT
Organism: Ariolimax columbianus; assembly: GCA_036924085.1. NCBI lineage: Eukaryota > Metazoa > Mollusca > Gastropoda > Stylommatophora > Arionidae > Ariolimax > Ariolimax columbianus. The sequence goes on along the minus strand of JAVGWX010000022.1, from coordinate 861,364 downwards.
ATTCTCAATCTCCCACTACCAAACATCGAAAGGACTTAAGTAGCAGAATGTAGTCCAGAGAACGGAATGCGTTGTGTCGTAGTTTACAGCGATATTTGCACTTTTCGGTCCAACACATCCGACTTCAGCAAAAATTTGTTTAGTACCGGGTTAACATTCCCTCTTCGATCCCTTCTCCTTAGTCAGTCTGCCTTGCTGCAGCCTGTTATCCAGGATCACCGCGTGGAGGTGTAGAAGGGTCTTGGCAGCTCTGGTTCGCTGGCCCTGACGCTAGCAGTCAGCTATGGGTCGCTGACCGCTGCAGCTCATGCGCTGCTCCAAGAAGAGGTATACCATGTGTTATTGTAAAGTAGTGAGTTATTATCGGATCATTCTTTTGTTATTGTAAAATGTGAGATTGTAGCATGTATTGTGTATAGGTATACCATGTGATATTGTGTGAATGATTGCACGATTATTCCTTTGCTATTGTCAAGTGTGTGATTGTATAGATTTTTGATTTGTCATTGCTAAATATGTGATTGTATAGATCTTTGGTGTGTCAATGTCAAGTAGGTGATTGTATAGATCTTTTATTTGTTAAGTATGTGATTGTATAGATCTTTGGTGTGTCATTGTCAAGTAGGTGATTGTATAGATCTTTGATGTGTCATTGTCAAGTACGTGATTGTATAGATCTTTGATTTGTCATTGTCAAGTATGTGATTGCATAGATCTTTGATGTGTCATTGTCACCTATGTGATTGTATAGATCTTTGATGTGTCAATGTCAAGTAGGTGATTGTATAGATCTTTGGTGTGTCATTGTCACGTATGTGGTTGTATAGATCTTTGGTGTGTCAATGTCAAGTAGGTGATTGTATAGATCTTCGATGTGTCATTGTCAAGTACGTGATTGTATAGATCTTTGATTCGTCATTGTCAAGTATGTGATTGAATAGATCTTTGGTGTGTCATTGTCAAGTATGTGATTGTATAGATCTTTGATTTGTCATTGTCAAGTATGTGATTGTATAGATCTTTTATTTGTCAAGTATGTGATTGTAAAGATCTTTTGTTTGTCAAGTATGTGATTGTATAGATCGTTGATTTGTCATTATCAAATATGTGATTGTATAGATCTTTGGTGTGTCGTTGTAGAGTAACGGTCTGTTCAGAATTGTAAACCCTGCTTAGTCCGTTAAAGATACAGTTATTCGTCTGCCGTTGCGAAACCCTAGGTAATTGCGTTCTTTGAGCTGCACAAACTTCTCCCAGCGGTCCTGCCATTGTTGGAAGTTACCTTAGTAAGGCCCGTCTGAGAATAAGGTACAGTTGGACCGTGTCGTCCAACGTGTTTTCTGGCTACTTAGATCGGGTTCCTTTCAGCAGTATTTTTTATTTTTGGAAACAGCCAAAAATCGCAATGAGCAATGTCAGGAGCATATGAAGCCAGGGGAGTCGCTGTAGTCAAGAGGTTAAGACACTCGCCTCTCACAGTGATGAACGGAAACGGTTGGCGATCGAATCCCGAAAGTTTCAAGCAGCCCCTGGTCTCACGGGAGGTAAGACCAGAGTGCCTGCATCCCGAGTTACCTCCAGTCGTCTCGACCAATAGTCTTGCCACTGATCCAAGGTAACTCGGGATAAGAGTGAGATTGATGACCAGCGCATAATCTAACTCCCTATAATCCAAATACAGCGCACATCACATTATTAAGACAAAACCGTCTGATGTTGTGGCCGTCGTCGCCTCTCGATGGAATATGTCTTCCAAATGTTATTATTATGAATGTGACTGAGTAGGTCTTCCACCTGTGATTGTACAGATATGTCTTGTACTGTTATTGCATAGTGGGTCATTCGATATATCTCTCATCTGTCTTTGTAAGTCGGTGGTGAGAATTACTTTTTCCCGACAAGTTTTTCCTTAGAAGAATTAAATAATGCAATTCACGAAATAAAAAACCTCAAAGCTGCTGGCCCTGACAATTTTAGGACACATCCAATTAAAATTTGAACTGGAAACCATCAAATGGCTGATAAAGCTTTGCAACACATGCTTCGAACATGTGCAAGTGCCTACTGTCTGGACAAAAGCCTACATAGTTTCGTTAAATAAACCAGAAAATACTCCAACAGAACTCAAGAATATACAACTAATGTCACTACTATGCCGTATGTATCAGGTTGTGGAAGAAAAAACAATTCTGAACCGTTTCACCTCCTCGATAAGCAAGAATCTTACCCAGAGACAAACAGGTTGTACGCCTTGAAGATCATACTGCAGTCAAATCCTTAACCCGACACAACTAACTGAGGGCTGATATGAACACAAGCAGATAAGTGGAGTCACTTTTGTCGATCAAAGTGCAGCATTAAGTTATTGCCCTTCAGCGAAGCATTCATGGCCATCAGACGGTTTTGTCTTAATAATGTGATGTGCTCTGTATTTGGATTATAGTGAGGAAGAATATGCCTGTAAACTAATCACGGAACACTTGTAAACCAGTTACGGCACACATGAGTGTCACGACACACCTGTAAACTAGTAAAGGCACATCTATAGACTAGTCATGGCCTACCTGAGTGTTGCGGCACACCTGTAAACTAGTAAACGCACACCTATAAACTAGTCACGGCACACCTGTAAACTAGTCATGACACACATGTAAACTAGTCACGGCACACCTGAGTGTCACGGCGCACCTGTAAACTAGTCGCCGCATATCTGAGTGTAGCGACACACCTGTAAACTAGTAAAGGCACACCTGTAAACTAGTCATATCATACCATGTAAACTAGTCACGGCACACCTGTAAACTAGTCACGGCATACCTGTAAAATAGTAAAGGCACACCTGAGTATCACGGCACACCTGTAAACTAGTCGCATCACACTTGAGTGTCACGTCACATCTGAAAACTAGTCACGGCACACATGTAAACTAGTCACGGCATACCTGAGTGTCACGGCACACCTGTAAACTAATCACGGCACACCTGAGTATCACGGCACACTTGTAAACTAGTCACGGCCCACCCGAGTGTCACGGCACATAGTTAGGTAGCCCCTACAATATATATCATGAGAAGTTTATGGCATAATTATGTTCTATGAAATTGGTCCCTTAGCTATCTGAACAAGTGTTTAATGCAGCATAGGCGGTCCTATGTCCGATTGAAAGGAGGCGGGAGGTCAGAGAAGGGCGCTGGAAGAGGAGGAGTGAGGATGAAACCGAAAATACGGTCTGGTACAAGGAAACTCCCAAGTTCTAATTTGTTCAACATACAAACCAATATAATCTCAGCAAAGACGGCAAAGGCGACACCGAAATCCAAAGCAGATGTAACAAAGCAAGTGGAATGATTGGGTAAATGTACCTAATCTTTCAATATAAATACTTGACAACGGATACAGAAAGAACGATGTTAAACACAATATTCCTACCCATTTTGTGTTATCAGTGCCAGGATTGGACATTAACAAACAAAGATAAAAGACACATATACCTGGGTTAGACCTCATCAAGAGACAGCAAACCAACTATTTCGGCTACGTGACGCGGCAAACACTAGATAGTGTCCCTCACAAAGCAATGCTATACAGATACAATGGATACAAAGACAAAGGTCAACCACGTAAATGATAGTTAGCAGAAAAAACACAGCTTCCTGTGAGCGAAGCATATACTAGGGCCCGGTCACGTAAGCTCTTCATAACCTGAATCTGAAAAACACAATTAGGACAAAAACACGAACAGAAGAAGAAGCAATACCAACAACTAACCTCTCCACACAAAGGTACCAAAATTAATTCGTTTCCCAAGGAAATATTTCTGAAGAGATTAAATACAAACTGAAATTGGTGGCTTTGCCATTTATTACATGAAAAGGTATCTAGCCCAAAGCTCAGTAAAACCCAGGTATATGGCTTTCTACTTCAGGAATCGAGAGGCACAAAGGATATAAAAGCGCAGATCGTAATCCAGATGTTGGAACACAGTACGGCTCTCAAATAAGGAAATACGAGATATAATTACAACAGCAATAGGGCCTTTTGAAGACCTTTTGGCAACTGTCAAAAAAAGGAAACTCGCTTGGTACGGTCACATATCGAGATCAAATGGTCTTGGTACGGTCACATATCGAGATCAAATGGTCTTGGTACGGTCACATATCGAGATCGAATGGTCTTGGTACGGTCACATATCGAGATCAAATGGTCTTGGTACGGTCAAACATCGAGATCAAATGGTCTTGGTACGGTCACATATCGAGATCAAATGGTCTTGGTACGGTCACATATCGAGATCAAATGGTCTTGGTACGGTAACATATCGAGATCAAATGGTCTTGGTACGGTCACATATCGAGATCAAATGGTCTTGGTACGGTCACATATCGAGATCAAATGGTCTTGGTACGGTCACATATCGAGATCAAATGGTCTTGGTACGGTCACATATCGAGATCAAATGGTCTTGGTACGGTCACATATCGAGATCAAATGGTCTTGGTACGGTCACATATCGAGATCGAATGGTCTTGGTACGGTCACATATCGAGATCAAATGGTCTTGGTACGGTCACACATCGAGATCAAATGGTCTTGGTACGGTCACATATCGAGATCAAATGATCTTGGTACGGTCACATATCGAGATCAAATGGTCTTGGTACGGTAACATATCGAGATCGAATGGTCTTGGTACGGTCACATATCGAGATCAAATGGTCTTGGTACGGTCACACATCGAGATCAAATGGTCTTGGTACGGTCACATATCGAGATCAAATGGTCTTGGTACGGTCACATATCGAGATCAAATGGTCTTGGTACGGTCACATATCGAGATCGAATGGTCTTGGTACGGTCACATATCGAGATCAAATGGTCTTGGTACGGTCACACATCGAGATCAAATGGTCTTGGTACGGTCACATATCGAGATCAAATGGTCTTGGTACGGTCACACATCGAGATCAAATGGTCTTGGTACGGTCACATATCGAGATCAAATGGTCTTGGTACGGTCACATATCGAGATCAAATGGTCTTGGTACGGTCACATATCGAGATCGAATGGTCTTGGTACGGTCACATATCGAGATCAAATGGTCTTGGTACGGTCACACATCGAGATCAAATGGTCTTGGTACGGTCACATATCGAGATCAAATGGTCTTGGTACGGTCACATATCGAGATCAAATGGTCTTGGTACGGTCACACATCGAGATCAAATGGTCTTGGTACGGTCACATATCGAGATCAAATGGTCTTGGTACGGTCACATATCGAGATCAAATGGTCTTGGTACGGTCACATATCGAGATCGAATGGTCTTGGTACGGTCACATATCGAGATCAAATGGTCTTGGTACGGTCACACATCGAAATCAAATGGTCTTGGTACGGTCACATATCGAGATCAAATGGTCTTGGTACGGTCACACATCGAGATCAAATGGTCTTGGTACGGTCACATATCGAGATCAAATGGTCTTGGTACGGTCACACATCGAGATCAAATGGTCTTGGTACGGTCACATATCGAGATCAAATGGTCTTGGTACGGTCACATATCGAGATCAAATGGTCTTGGTACGGTCACATATCGAGATCAAATGGTCTTGGTACGGTCACACATCGAGATCAAATGGTCTTGGTACGGTCACATATCGAGATCAAATGGTCTTGGTACGGTCACACATCGAGATCAAATGGTCTTGGTACGGTCACATATCGAGATCGAATGGTCTTGGTACGGTCACATATCGAGATCAAATGGTCTTGGTACGGTCACATATCGAGATCAAATGGTCTTGGTACGGTCAAATATCGAGATCAAATGGTCTTGCAAACACAATCCTCCACGGGAAGGTGCAAGGCAGACGACGAAGAGGCCGGCCCAAAAAGAGGTGGGAGGACAACATAAAAGAATGGACCATTCTCCGACCAGAAGAGTTACAGGCAGCGGCATCTGACAGAGAAAGGTGGCGTGCTGTTGTGAGAATGTCTTCACGTGTGCCCCAACGACCTTACCGGTAACGGAATGAGCTGACCTGACCTGACGGCTCCCAAATATCTGTGTGTGATGTTGTTACACTGCCTGAAAACAAAACGGAAGCACCCCGCCAGGAAAAATATAATATGTAATTGTAAAGTGTAAATAAACAAATCTCCATCTGTTATTGTATTGTGTAAACGAACAGATCTCCATCTGTTATTGTAACATGTGTGATTGATTTAACAGATCTTCCATTTATCACAAGTTATAGAATGAGGCGTGTTCAAATGAAACCGGACCAAACTGCAACAAGTAAACATAAGTACGATGCGCATGATGGCGTCACTTCTGATATAAACATAATTTACCAACCGTCAATTTTGCAAAATTGCATTGTCCTCTAACTCATAGTTTCCTCTGCAGACCGTTGAAAACATGGCGGGTGTCATACGGAATCCGACCAGAGTTGATCAGCGAGCGGTGATTCAGTTTCTAACAGCTGAAGCATGTCGACCAGTTGGCATTCATCGCTAAATGCAGGCAGAGCATCGAAGCCACTCTGTCATGTTTATGGACAGTGATGTCAAATATAGGCCAACATAAGTACCTCATACGGTCGCAGGCTATTACTCACTTATTAAGTTTGCATACAAAATGGTGGAATATATGATGTCCTAAACATAGTGAAGTTTTCTTTCTCTGCATCGGATGTCTTGATGTTCAGATCTCTGTTTTTGCACATGTATAACTAATGTTGCCTGTAATTTTTAAGTCCTGTGCCAAACATGTAAGATGTTTTTTTGTGGTGATATGTGAAGGGTTGGTGGTGCAACACTTCATGTAACCATCTTCCAGTTTGAAACGCTTACTTGTGAATGCCCAAGAGGTGCAATTCTCTGCTATTTGTTAGGTGATCTTCTGGCTCCCATATGAATTCTGGTCCTTGATAATTTTGCTGATTTCTCTTTCTGTCATAGGTAAGTATTTCTTCTTCTTCTTCTTCATCGTACGCTGTTTACAGCGATATTTACGTTGCACTGTTTTGATTTGTTAGCCAGTGGCACAGTGCATCCGATTTCAACAGGCGTTTCTGTAGGGTTGCCCTCCTTAGCCTTAGGCTGTTCCCAGCCTAACTGCAAGGCAGCAGTTGTTTTTGGTCAGAGTTGTCTCTCTTAGGAAGTTGTCTTGCAGGACTAACGAGTCTTCCCTACTCGTGTCTATAGGGTTTGGCAATGATATGATGGACTATGTACTAGTTTGTACTATCCCGGAAGAGAGGCAGTCCAGTGTGACTTTTTCCCAGGATCCTGCCAGCAACGTAGCATATGCATATAAGTGAGGTATCTTTTTGCTCGCTTTATTTTCTCGGCTCATCTGCAGTGATGGTACGCCTAGCATTCCCCGCCACCCGGGAGGTTGTAACCATAGGGCAGGAGATGCAATGTCCGCTGGACTGCATCTCTTCTGCGTCCATTGGAATGACTGATAGCAGACAGATGCAAAGAGCGAGGAAGGAGAGCATTTTACCAGGTGCATTCCTGCGGCTCGACCGGGCCGGGCTGGGACGCAAATCCCAGCCATGTCGTAGCCTCCCATCACAGCGGTGCTGAGATTAAGGGCGGGATTCTGGCTTAGAGGCGTTCGGCCGTAGTCCCTCAGATGGTAGCTTATCAGCAAAGCACGTGGGCCAAATGTCAGCGACCTGTGATTCCTCTCGAAAAAGTGCGTTTGCCCAGGGGACAAGCCTGGTCATTGCACGGAGATGTTGTTCGCCTGGGGAGCGGACATATCTCATGGTCAAGAGTTGAGTTTCAGCAGTTCGCAGTGAGGTAGCTGATCTACTGCTTAGGGTACCCCGACCGAGAACTAAGTCTTATACAAATGGTTTCATACCTCATCGCCGTATGGGGTGAATATCGAGCAGCTTCCCACCCGCTTTGATCGGCGGTCGGCAGAGTCCTCATTCTGCGGCTCGACCGGGCGGGGCTGGGGCCCCAGGTCCCCACCATGTCGAGGCCTCCCCTTGCAATCGTGCTGAGCTTTTGCGCGGGATTTTGGCTTAGAGGCGTTCGGCCGTTATCCCTCACATGGTAGCCTCTCTTATCAGCCTGGTACGTGCACCAAATATCTGCTGTTCCTCTCGAGTTGAGCAGGATTTCCGTAGCAACGCCTTGTCATTTGTAGTGTAAAACTGACCTGTCTTCCGATGATCAGCACCCGTTCAATTTTTTGCCAGGACGAATTAATCGAGGGCTTTTGTTTGTCCGTGACCAGGTACCTGGAGCCTGCGGTTTCCGCGGTGTTAGGGCGCGGTTTCCGTAGCGGTCCTTCATTAGAAGGTTAGAGAGCTGACCTGTCTTCCGTGGGTCTAATACCAGCACACGTTCACTATTAGACCGCACGAAGGTGCTCTCTTTTTGACAGTCATTTTACAGTATTGGCGTGTTAAGTTAATTTAGGCCTCAGGCTCCACTCCTGATAGTGCTCTTCCGTCGATTCCCTTGTCAGAACACTGGATGCAGACAGACCGAGCCACAGGGGGCATACCCAAGATTTCTGAGGGTCTAGATCCAGCACCAGTTCCATATTAGACCCCAGAAAAGTGGTCTCGACATGTCAATCATTTCAGTGTTGGCCGTGTTGAGTCAAATTAAGCCGCAGGCTCCACTCCTGGTGGTGCCCTTCCGTCAATTCCTTTAAGTTTCAGCTTTGCAACCATACTTCCCTCGGAACCCAAACACTTTGGTTTCCCGGAAGCTGCCCGCAGAGTCATAGAAGCAACTCCTGCGGATCGCTAGTCGGCATCGTTTATGGTCAGAACTACGACGGTATCTGATCGTCTTCGCGCCTCTTACTTTTGTTCTTGATTAATGAAAACATTCTTGACAAATGCTTTCGCAGTAGCTCGTCTTGCGGCGATCCAAGAATTTCACCTCTAACGCCGCAAAACGAATGCCCCCGTTTGTCCCTGTTAATCATTACCTCCAGTTCCGAAAACCAACAAAATTGAACCGAGGTCCTATTCCATTATTCCATGCACCATTATTCAGGCAGCCGAGGCCTGCTCTGAACACTCTAATTTTTCAAAGTAAACGCGCTGGCTACCCAGGACGCTCAGCGAAGAGCACCCGTGGGAGAGAGCCGGCAGACGGTAGGGCAGGAGACAACGGGCAGTGAACCGGCGCGAGCCGGACCGCCCGCCTGTGCCTGAGATCCAACTACGAGCTTTTTAACTGCAACAACTTTAATATACGCTATTGGAGCTGGAATTACCGCGGCTGCTGGCACCAGACTTGCCCTCCAATAGATCCTCGTTAAAGGGTTTAAAGTGTACTCATTCCAATTACGGTGCCTCGAAAGAGTCCCGTATTGTTATTTTTCGTCACTACCTCCCCGTGCCGGGAGTGGGTAAGTTGCGCGCCTGCTGCCTTCCTTGGATGTGGTAGCCGTTTCTCATGCTCCCTTTCCGGAATCGAACCCTGATTCCCCGTTACCCGTTACAAACATGGTAGGCATGTCACGTACCATCGACATTTGATAGGGCAGACATTTGAAAGATGCGTCGCCGGCACATGAGGCCATGCGATCAGCACAAAGTTATCCAGAGTCACCAGTGGGGACGCCGCAACCCCGCGAGGGGAAACGACGATTGGTTTTGAACTAATAAAAGCGCTCTTTCCGCGAGGGTCGGAGCTTGGTAAGCATGTATTAGCTCTAGAATTGCCACAGTTATCCAAGTAGGATCGTGTCATCTAAGGAACCTCGACTGATTTAATGAGCCATTCGCGGTTTCACCGTGAGACAGTGTGAACTTAGACATGCATGGCTTAATCTTTGAGACAAGCATATGACTACTGGCAGGATCAACCAGATATCTGTCGGAGACGTACGTACAGCACACACCGGTCGGCGGAGGAAGGGTGTGGAAAAAGCCTCACTGGGACGGCCGCAGGGACCGACTGACGGGACGGACGGACGGTTGTTCCACCCGTCCCTCACTCCGTCGACCTAGGACCGCCTGACAGGGGCCTCCTACAGGCACCAGACGACCGACCGACCGGGCTCGCTCGAGGAGGGATGGCAGCGCTCTGTGCAGAACGGATCCCAGCGACCTCGGCGATGAATTTCACTGGGACTAGAGACAATTTGGCCTGCTGGCCTGCTCTTCTCCGTAGGAGAACGCAGGGCCTCGAGGCACGATTCCTGCTTTCCATTTGCCGGTCACAAGCTCTTTGCGAGAGTCGGACCACCAGCGAGACGTACTGTCGAGCTCTGCTATAAGCCTTAGATAAATCACCACGGACGGACCACGTTTCCTGATACGGACCAGACGAGCGCACCTCGGTGGAGGAGCCGCTACAACAAACCGCACCCAATTCGCTCTACGAGGAAAGGCAGGCGAGCGTTTTCCGCAAGCCCGCGCTATCGCTCTGCCTGGCGGGACTGAGATCGCTTTACGAACACTGGTTGAAATTGAGTCGCTGCGGCGAGACAACTACCCCAGATGGTAAGTATTTCAATTCCGAATGTTAAAGTTACAATTTTTATTCAAAATAAAATATTAAACACAATTGAGTCGAAACATCGTTTAAAAGATTATATATTAGTATGAAGCCGTAACTGATATTAACTTTGTCTGAAACTATATGTCAATTAGAAAAACAGGTGACAACTTGAACGTAGTCTCATTTCATCACATGACATGAGCTGCAGTGGTTAGGGTCAACGAACCAGAGCTGCCAAGACCCTTCTACACCTCCACGCGGTGATCCTGGATAATAGGCTGCAGCAGGGCAGACTGGCTAAAGAGAAGGGATCGAAGAGGGAATGCTAGCCCGGTACTCAAAAAAATCTTGCTGAAGTCGGATGTGTTGGACCGAAAGGTGCAAATATCGCAGTCAAGCTGTAAACTACGACATAACGCATTCCGTTCTCTGCACTACATTGCGCTACTTAAGCCTTTTTAGGGTTTCGTAGTGGGAGATTGATAACGAAGAAGAAGAAGAAGAAGAAGAAGAAGAAGAAGAAGAAGAAGAAGAAGAAGAAGAATGCAGGCAGTGTATGGTGACACAAGTGTCGTGAGCGTAAGCTCCGGCGACGGTTCACCCGAATTGCTGCATCGATTTTGGCGATGTCATCTTCTAACGCAACAATATGCGCCTGACCTGGTCTCGGAATATCTTTCGTCCATTCACGTTCTCCTGTTTCAACCCACTTTTTAGTCAGTGAGTGGTGAATGCTTGAAATGCATTGCTACATGAAGTAGTGGCGGCATGGTCAATTCAAGAATATATTGAATACGCATCGTTTTTAGATCAAAGAAACATAAAAGAAACTGGCTGTGTATATACTCTACAGAGTCTTCTAAGCCAGTATAACGACGTTAAGTTAAGTTGATGTAAAAAAAAACATAACATAATTTCATTTCTTTATTCCACAGATACCTTCTTGTAGTGCACAATGGAATGTATCACAAATTTGCTACCTTTCCTTGGCTCTTTTATTCGTGTATTGCATGTTACACCATCCCTGCCCTGATCGTGGCGTTACCAGTAAATTACCTATCAGTAAGCGCTACCTTTGAACTCCGTATTCTGCAGTGCATTATAAATCTCCCCAAAGATCGTATCATAAGAGCGTTTAAGATCGCCGTGTTTTTTTGTCTACCAAGTTTTATCGTCTGCAATTGCTATTTTCGTATAGCCGCATTTGCTAGCAATAGAGGACTGTCAGTTTGTGTCAAGAATCAGCACAGAGAAATGCGAGCAAGGCGGGAAAGACTGAGATTAAATATCATACTGTCCGTCACTATCCTGTGTTTCAGCTTGGCAACAGTACCATACTTTATTCTGATAATAGTCGATCCAAACAGAGAAAATATAACGCTGCAGTTTCTGATTTCTTTGTCGTCTTGGATTACATATTCAATTAACCCTGCCGTATATTCCATGATGGACGAGAGATTCCAACGTGTTTTACGATTTATTTTTATGATAGAGATCCTGGACATTTACATCCAGACAAGGAAAGCATCTCTACGTAATATCTTGTATCCTACACAGCGGTCAAAAACAAATTCTATTGTCAGTCCTAGCACATTTTCAATCACGGAACTGAAGACAAGGGATGAACCCGATACGTTGGTGTCTTACTTTTCTAATGCTCAAGCTATCAATATGAACATGAACATGGAACAATAGCTGTATAGACAGCGGTATGACATGCAACAATAGCTGTATAGACAGCCGTAGAGGATGCAACAATAGCTGTATAGACAGTCATAGAACATGCAACAATATCTGTATAGATAGCGGAATAACATGCAACAATAGCTATATAGACAGTCATAGAACATGCAACAATAGCCTCACACATGATCTAATAGACAATAAAGAAATTGAAGAACTGGCCAGAAGAGCAAGGACTGAAAATAAACCACACCAAAACTACCACTCTCTTTTCATCCTCCCCTAAAAAAAGATAGAATAACAATAAAGATAGGAAAGCAACTAATACCCAGGTTGGACAAATCCTAAATTCCTTGGAGTCACATGTGACTAGGGACTCACCGAACAGACACATATAGAAAAATATCGAGACAAGGCCGCTCATTAAGAGATTTGGATGAAAATGATGGCTGGTACATCGTGGGGGTGTGCAAACAACAAAAAATCATTAAGCAAGTCAATACTAGAGCTACTCTTCAAATATGCCTCTAGCATTTGGGCAAGAGCAGCTAAAACAAATAAAGGAAAACTAGAGTCCTCAATGTGGTTCCCGGAATTACCCTTGGGGCATTGAAAAGTACTCCAATCACAGAGCTGGGAAAAAACAGCGAATATTGAGCTACTCAAATTAAGGAGAAAATATAAATCCCTTACTCAGTTTGGAAAACTAAAGAGTCCATCAGATCACACTCTACACGGGGACGGCGTGGCCTAGTGGTTTAGTGACACGGTTCACAAACAGAAGGTGCTGGATTCGATCCCCATCACAGCACCGGCCGTTACCCCGGGGAAGCAAACCTTTAGAAAATGCAGGAGGAAGCAGACCTTTACATAAAATGGATGCTGAAGTCGGATGCACTGGGCCGACAGGCGCAAAATATAAACCACACCGCCTTGGAGATTATAGAAAAAAGGCGAACGCAAAAAAATTATAAAAAACAAAACAAAAAAATCCACTTAGCACCAGAAGTTCCAAGGCTGAACTAAAAACAGATTACTAAGGAAAAGCCTCAACTATCTGGCCAGAGAAATCCACAGAAAACATGGAAACAACTTGAAGCTGAAGTCGAAGAGTACAAACACTAATTCTAGAATCATGGATACCGGGCCAGGACCGGTCTAAAATGATTTTGGAAGTTTCAGTGATAGTGAAGAAAAATGGGCAGTCAGTAACAGAACAGAAAATCCAAGTTTTTCAGGAGCTCAAGAGACAGAACCCTAGCAACTCTTGGACACATGTGTACACAGGTGACCCATCTGTGTACACATGTGTCCAAGCGTTGCTAGGGTTCTGTCTCTTGAACCACAGGGTCGACCACCGAAAGCGAAACAAAAATAAGAATATAAGCCAGAAAAGGACAGCATAGACAAGCTTGGAAGACAAAGATCTTCAGACTCAGAACGGGACATTGTCGACTCAAGGAAGAACTCAACAAAGTGGGTCTTAGGGACAGAATAGACAAGCTTGGAAGACAAAGATCTTCAGACTCAGAACGGGACATTGTCGACTCAAGGAAGAACTCAACAAAGTGGGTCTTAGGGACAGCATAGACAAGCTTGGAAGACAAAGATCTTCAGACTCAGAACGGGACATTGTCGACTCAAGGAAGAACTCAACAAAGTGGGTCTTAGGGACAGAATAGACAAGCTTGGAAGACAAAGATCTTCAGACTCAGAACGGGACATTGTCGACTCAAGGAAGAACTCAACAAAGTGGGTCTTAGGGACAGAATAGACAAGCTTGGAAGACAAAGATCTTCAGACTCAGAACGGGACATTGTCGACTCAAGGAAGAACTCAACAAAGTGGGTCTTAGGGACAGCATAGACAAGCTTGGAAGACAAAGATCTTCAGACTCAGAACGGGACATTGTCGACTCAAGGAAGAACTCAACAAAGTGGGTCTTAGGGACAGCATAGACAAGCTTGGAAGACAAAGATCTTCAGACTCAGAACGGGACATTGTCGACTCAAGGAAGAACTCAACAAAGTGGGTCTTAGGGACAGCATAGACAAGCTTGGAAGACAAAGATCTTCAGACTCAGAACGGGACATTGTCGACTCAAGGAAGAACTCAACAAAGTGGGTCTTAGGGACAGCATAGACAAGCTTGGAAGACAAAGATCTTCAGACTCAGAACGGGACATTGTCGACTCAAGGAAGAACTCAACAAAGTGGGTCTTAGGGACAGCATAGACAAGCTTGGAAGACAAAGATCTTCAGACTCAGAACGGGACATTGTCGACTCAAGGAAGAACTCAACAAAGTGGGTCTTAGGGACAGCATAGACAAGCTTGGAAGACAAAGATCTTCAGACTCAGAACGGGACATTGTCGACTCAAGGAAGAACTCAACAAAGTGGGTCTTAGGGACAGCATAAACAAGCTTGGAAGACAAAGATCTTCAGACTCAGAACGGGACATTGTCGACTCAAGGAAGAACTCAACAAAGTGGGTCTTAGGGACAGCATAGACAAGCTTGGAAGACAAAGATCTTCAGACTCAGAACGGGACATTGTCGACTCAAGGAAGAACTCAACAAAGTGGGTCTTAGGGACAGAATAGACAAGCTTGGAAGACAAAGATCTTCAGACTCAGAACGGGACATTGTCGACTCAAGGAAGAACTCAACAAAGTGGGTCTTAGGGACAGCATAGACAAGCTTGGAAGACAAAGATCTTCAGACTCAGAACGGGACATTGTCGACTCAAGGAAGAACTCAACAAAGTGGGTCTTAGGGACAGAATAGACAAGCTTGGAAGACAAAGATCTTCAGACTCAGAACGGGACATTGTCGACTCAAGGAAGAACTCAACAAAGTGGGTCTTAGGGACAGCATAGACAAGCTTGGAAGACAAAGATCTTCAGACTCAGAACGGGACATTGTCGACTCAAGGAAGAACTCAACAAAGTGGGTCTTAGGGACAGAATAGACAAGCTTGGAAGACAAAGATCTTCAGACTCAGAACGGGACATTGTCGACTCAAGGAAAAACTCAACAAAGTGGGTCTTAGGGACAGCATAGACAAGCTTGGAAGACAAAGATCTTCAGACTCAGAACGGGACATTGTCGACTCAAGGAAGAACTCAACAAAGTGGGTCTTAGGGACAGAATAGACAAGCTTGGAAGACAAAGATCTTCAGACTCAGAACGGGACATTGTCGACTCAAGGAAGAACTCAACAAAGTGGGTCTTAGGGACAGAATAGACAAGCTTGGAAGACAAAGATCTTCAGACTCAGAACGGGACATTGTCGACTCAAGGAAGAACTCAACAAAGTGGGTCTTAGGGACAGCATAGACAAGCTTGGAAGACAAAGATCTTCAGACTCAGAACGGGACATTGTCGACTCAAGGAAGAACTCAACAAAGTGGGTCTTAGGGACAGCATAGACAAGCTTGGAAGACAAAGATCTTCAGACTCAGAACGGGACATTGTCGACTCAAGGAAGAACTCAACAAAGTGGGTCTTAGGGACAGCATAGACAAGCTTGGAAGACAAAGATCTTCAGACTCAGAACGGGACATTGTCGACTCAAGGAAGAACTCAACAAAGTGGGTCTTAGGGACAGAATAGACAAGCTTGGAAGACAAAGATCTTCAGACTCAGAACGGGACATTGTCGACTCAAGGAAGAACTCAACAAAGTGGGTCTTAGGGACAGCATAGACAAGCTTGGAAGACAAAGATCTTCAGACTCAGAACGGGACATTGTCGACTCAAGGAAGAACTCAACAAAGTGGGTCTTAGGGACAGCATAGACAAGCTTGGAAGACAAAGATCTTCAGACTCAGAACGGGACATTGTCGACTCAAGGAAGAACTCAACAAAGTGGGTCTTAGGGACAGCATAGACAAGCTTGGAAGACAAAGATCTTCAGACTCAGAACGGGACATTGTCGACTCAAGGAAGAACTCAACAAAGTGGGTCTTAGGGACAGCATAGACAAGCTTGGAAGACAAAGATCTTCAGACTCAGAACGGGACATTGTCGACTCAAGGAAGAACTCAACAAAGTGGGTCTTAGGGACAGCATAGACAAGCTTGGAAGACAAAGATCTTCAGACTCAGAACGGGACATTGTCGACTCAAGGAAGAACTCAACAAAGTGGGTCTTAGGGACAGCATAGACAAGCTTGGAAGACAAAGATCTTCAGACTCAGAACGGGACATTGTCTACTCAAGGAAGAACTCAACAAAGTGGGTCTTAGGGACAGCATAGACAAGCTTGGAAGACAAAGATCTTCAGACTCAGAACGGGACATTGTCGACTCAAGGAAGAACTCAACAAAGTGGGTCTTAGGGACAGCATAGACAAGCTTGGAAGACAAAGATCTTCAGACTCAGAACGGGACATTGTCGACTCAAGGAAGAACTCAACAAAGTGGGTCTTAGGGACAGCATAGACAAGCTTGGAAGACAAAGATCTTCAGACTCAGAACGGGACATTGTCGACTCAAGGAAGAACTCAACAAAGTGGGTCTTAGGGACAGCATAGACAAGCTTGGAAGACAAAGATCTTCAGACTCAGAACGGGACATTGTCGACTCAA
Source organism: Ariolimax columbianus (assembly GCA_036924085.1). Classification (NCBI taxonomy): domain Eukaryota; kingdom Metazoa; phylum Mollusca; class Gastropoda; order Stylommatophora; family Arionidae; genus Ariolimax; species Ariolimax columbianus. The sequence goes on along the minus strand of JAVGWX010000022.1, from coordinate 844,597 downwards.
GGAAGAACTCAACAAAGTGGGTCTTAGGGACAGCATAGACAAGCTTGGAAGACAAAGATCTTCAGACTCAGAACGGGACATTGTCGACTCAAGGAAGAACTCAACAAAGTGGGTCTTAGGGACAGCATAGACAAGCTTGGAAGACAAAGATCTTCAGACTCAGAACGGGACATTGTCGACTCAAGGCAGAACTCAACAAAGTGGGTCTTAGGGACAGAATAGACAAGCTTGGAAGACAAAGATCTTCAGACTCAGAACGGGACATTGTCGACTCAAGGAAGAACTCAACAAAGTGGGTCTTAGGGACAGCATAGACAAGCTTGGAAGACAAAGATCTTCAGACTCAGAACGGGACATTGTCGACTCAAGGCAGAACTCAACAAAGTGGGTCTTAGGGACAGAATAGACAAGCTTGGAAGACAAAGATCTTCAGACTCAGAACGGGACATTGTCGACTCAAGGAAGAACTCAACAAAGTGGGTCTTATGGACAGAATAGACAAGCTTGGAAGACAAAGATCTTCAGACTCAGAACGGGACATTGTCGACTCAAGGAAGAACTCAACAAAGTGGGTCTTAGGGACAGAATAGACAAGCTTGGAAGACAAAGATCTTCAGACTCAGAACGGGACATTGTCGACTCAAGGAAGAACTCAACAAAGTGGGTCTTATGGACAGCATAGACAAGCTTAGAAGACAAATATCTTCAGACTCAGAACGGGACATTGTCGACTCAAGGAAGAACTCAACAAAGTGGGTCTTAGGGACAGCATAGACAAGCTTGGAAGACAAAGATCTTCAGACTCAGAACGGGACATTGTCGACTCAAGGAAGAACTCAACAAAGTGGGTCTTACGGACACCACAACGTGCGATTGTGAAGCACCGAAGCAAAGACCAGAACAGATCCTGCAGACTGCCCCACCTATTGACACCAAGGAGAGACAATCTTGCCGGGGGTGGGGGAGGGGGGAGCGACCATGCTCGAAAAGCTTTGGGGGGAACCGGCGAAGACCTGAAACGCATAGTCTCCTTCGTGAGCCTCACCGTGCTAGAATTTTCTCAGTTGAACGAAGAAGAAGAAGAAGAAGAAGAAGAAGAAGAAGAAGAATAAGAAGAGGAGGAAGAAGAGGAAGAGGAAGAAGAAGAAGAAGAGGAAGAAGAAGAAGAAGAAGAAGAAGAAGAAGAAGAAGTAGAAGAAGAGGAAGAAGAGGAAGAAGAAGAAGAAGAAGAAGAAAAAGTTGTGTTTCTCTCGCTTCTTTTGATCACCAATACAGATGGCCAAACAATTACACCTGGGTTGTTTTTTTTAATTTAATTTTTTTTTCTTATTTGCCTTGTTTCTGTGATCTGTTTTGCGCAAAATATGCCAGTGCCGCCTACTTCAAAGTAACTTTAGTTGATGGTCTTGCATCTCATGTCCGTTCTATTTCTTGTATTGCTATTTCAGCATTGTTGTCCCTGATGAAGGCCTATTGGTCGTAACGTAGGTTTTGTTTGTGTTCTCGTCTCGGTGCGGTATCTGACCATACCCATTTTTTTAAATTTTTACTAAATTTAATTTTAATCAACTTTAAACATTTGTTTTCTCATTTATTTGTTTTCATTACTTCTTATATTGAGAATCCGAACATGGACCCATTCAGCTGTGAGACGTGTCACTAACAGCTTTACCCCAAACCCTCTCTCCACCCAGGACACGGGCTCAATGGTTCAGGAAAACCAGCAATTTTGTTGTCATTGTTGGTTGCTAAACATGGAAACTTAAACTGTACAATGCAAAGCAACCAGATAAACAAAATTTTATAAGCATTCCCAAGGACACCAACGATGTGAAAAATTAGAGATATTCTAGATAATTGGAACAATAATTAGATGGTATCTCTTTTAAGTTTCAATTAGGTACCAATCATGTCGTCGGAGTAGGCAAAAGATTGTTCAATAGAATATTACAGAAGTAGAATCACAATATAGGCAAGCCAGACGTTTCAACATGAAATATGTGTCACTCCAGCAAGTGTGCGAGTTGAATGGGAAGTCCCATTACGTGCGCGTTCTGAAGCAGACCGTTTTCAATCTGCTCATCCACGCAGAGTAGTGCCATTAGATTCAATTCCAGCAGTTGAACGCAACGTGGTGGAACATCTCAGTGACTATGAATGAAATAACCACACTTCTAGGCGTCAGTCCAGGCTCAGCACACGACATAATCCAGAAAATGTTATATTTCTACAAACAGTAACCACACTTCTAGGCACCAGTAAAGGCTCAGCACACGACATTATCCAGAAAATGTTCTATCTCTACAAACAGTAACCACACTTCTAGGCATCAGTCAAGGCTCAGCACACGACATTATCCAGAAACTGTTCTATTTCTACAAACAGTAACCACACTTCTAGGCATCAGTCAAGGCTCAGCACACGACATTATCCAGAAAATGTTCTATTTCTACAAAGAGTTGTCATGGTTGATGCCTCGACAGATAGCCATAATTAAAGCAAAGGCCCGCTGATGTCTGTTAAGAACATTTGCGATGCTTTGAAGAATAAGATGAAGGTTTATTAATGACGATTTTCAGTCTGGTCAGGTCATCCCGTAACCGATGAGGTCGTTGGAGCACACATGAAGACATCCTCACAATCCCACGCCACCTTTCTCTGTCAGCGGCCGCTGCCTATGCCTCTTCTGGTCAGAGATTGGTCCATTCTTTTATGTTGTCGTCCCACTTCTTTTTGGGCCGGCCTCTTCGTCGTCTGCCTTGGACTTTTCCGCGGAGGATCGTATTTGCAAGACCATTTGATCTCGACACGTGACCATACCAAGCGAGTTTACTTCTTGTGAAGAGTTGTTACTGGAGACGAAACCTGGGTTCACTACTACCAGCTGGAGACGAAACCTGGGTTCACTACTACCAGCTGGAGCCAAACCTGGGTTCACTACTACCAGCTGGAGATGAAACCTGGGTTCACTACTACCAGCTGAAGACGAAACCTGGGTTCACTACTACCAGCTGTAGACGAAACCTGGGTTCACTACTACCAGCTGGAGCCAAACCTGGGTTCACTACTACCAGCTGGAGCCAAACCTGGGTTCACTACTACCAGTTGGAGCCAAACCTGGGTTCACTACTACCAGCTGAAGCCAAACCTGGGTTCACTACTACCAGCTGGAGCCAAACCTGGGTTCACTACTACCAGCTGGAGCCAAACATGGGTTCACTACTACCAGCTGGAGCCAAATATGGGCTCACTACTACCAGCTGGAGCCAAACCTGGGTTCACTACTACCAGCTGGAGCCAAACCTGGGTTCACTACTACCAGCTGGAGCCAAACCTGGGTTCACTACTACCAGCTGGAGCCAAACCTGGGTTCACTACTACCAGCTGGAGCCAAACATGGGTTCACTACTACCAGCTGGAGCCAAACCTGGGTTCACTACTACCAGCTGGAGCCAAACCTGGGTTCACTACTACCAGCTGGAGCCAAACCTGGGTTCACAACTACCAACTGGAGCCAAACCTGGGTTCACTACTACCAGCTGGAGATGAAACCTGGGTTCACTACTACCAGCTGAAGATGAAACCTGGGTTCACTACTACCAGCTGAAGCCAAACCTGGGTTCACTACTACCAGCTGGAGCCAAACCTGGGTTCACTACTACCAGCTGGAGCCAAACATGGGTTCACTACTACCAGCTGGAGCCAAATATGGGCTCACTACTACCAGCTGGAGCCAAACCTGGGTTCACTACTACCAGCTGGAGCCAAAGAAAACGATGAAGTAATTCACCCGTACGCAACGATCTGCAGGGAAGATTTTGCTAACTTTTTTGGGGGATGAACGAAGGGTTATTTAGATCACTAAATTTCTAAGGGGAAGCGTTGTCAGCAGTGCCCCATATACACATCTTCAGAGAAATCACCTTCGATCCTGAAATAAATCGAAACGATCTGGACCTCTAATCGCAGATTCAAACTACTTGGTTAAAGTACAGACCTAATTATTGCTACATAAATAAATATAAACAAAACACAACAATCTCGACATGTTGTATTCCTTTCAGATGCAATGTCAGTTCTGCCAGCACTCAGGGATTATAAACTGCCAATTTTTAAAAAAGTGTTAGACGAACTAAAGTGTAGTGCTACAGTGGATAGTATCACACTGAGCGTACCAGGAAATGAGACAGCAGGCAGGTTGACAAAGAAGGGAGGAACGGAACAATAAGAACCAACGATCACCTTCCACAATAAGAAGAACCTTATTAAAGCTATGAAGGGGAACGGCGTGGGCTAGTGGTTAGGTGACACGGCTCACAACCAGAAGGTGTTGGGCTCGATCCCCATCACAGCACATGCCGTTACCCCGGGGAAGCAAACCCTTAGAAAATGCAGGAGGAAGCAGGCCCTTACAAAAAATGCATGCTGAAGTCGGATGCACTGGGCCGACAGGCACAAAATAAAATAAAAACCACAGTGCAACGCTCATCGCCCTGGGGATTAGAGAAATAAGGCGAACGCAAAGAATAAAAAAAAAAAAAAAAAAGCAATAAAGAAAGCCGACCAAACAAGAGACAACTATCACTGCCATGATGGAGTGGAGCAAGTTATCATGTTTCCCCATGAGAACGGGACATTACAGATTGAAAGGCCACTTACACAGACTAAAATTAGCTCCATCACATATGTGTATGTGCGGTCAGGCAGCACATACAGCCGAACATATTGTACAAGCTTACCCAATTGCGTACTGGACACTGTACCACGCAGACGAGCCTCCACACAACGCTGTTTGGAAGCCTTGAAGAGCTCTCCCCTAGCAAAAAAATGTATCCAGAGAACTGACGTCATGTGTAGAGGTGATCAAACAAAACGTATCGAACTAGAAGACGCAGGGGACGACTTTTGGTGTTCTGTTACACCATAACAAATTCTCTGTCCTCAACTGCCCATACGGCGGCTGAAACCACCCAAGACTAGGACTTTTGAGTGTCTCCCATATCCATCGTACTTGGTCAATCCTCGCCTTAGGTGGCTACCATGTCTTGGAATGGCGATGGAAGAAGAAAATGGCAGGTGCGCTGAAGAAGTGCAGCAGGTGGAGCATGAGTGAACACGACCAAAACATTTGTTTGTTTGTAGAGGAAACCATGCACTGTGTAGGCAGCGCTGTTGGACTTTTATTTGACACAACCAAGATTACATCATAAATTATTGTGTGTCTCAATAATTCTAAATACATATTGAAGTTACGAGGCGTATTCAAATGAACCCGGACCTAACTGCACCAAATGAAAATACGTCCGATGCGCATGATGACGTCACTTCTGATGTAAATAGCACATACCAACCGTCAAGTGTTACCAAATTTAATTATCCCCGACTCATAGTTTCCTCAGCAGACCGTTGAAAACATGATGGGTGTGATACGGAATCCGTTAAGAGTTGATCAGCGAACGGTGATTATGTATCTAACAGCTGAAGGATGTCGACCAGTTGACATTCATAGCAGAATGCAGACAGTGTAAGTTGGATAAAAGTGTGTCGAAGACAACAGTGAAGAACTATACAACGATGTTTAATGAAGGACGTGAGTTATCGAAAGATCTTCCGAGACCAGGTCAGGTGCATATTGTTGCGTCAGAAGACGCCCACGCCAAAATTGATGCAGCAATTCGGGTGGACCGTCGCCGGAGCTTACGTTCGCCATACTTTTGTCACCTTACACTGCCTGCATTCTGCGATGAATGTCAACTGGTCGACATCCTTCAGCTGTTAGAAACCGAATCACCGCTCGCTGATCAACTCTGAACGGATGCAGTATCCCACCCGCTATGTTTTCAACGATCTGCTGAGGAAACTATGAGTCGGAGGATAATTACATTTTGCAAACTTGACGGTTGGTATGTGCTGTTTACACCAGAAGTGACGTCATCGTGCACATCGATTTATGTTTACTTGGTGCAGTTAGGTCCGGTTTTATTTGAACACGCCTCGTACATATTTTAAGTTGTTTTTTATTTGAAGCACACATGCAGTTTATATAGGTTGTTGGAGCTTACCACACGTCCAAGCTTCCATGGTCTAACGACTTAATCGCTTCTATTCAATACAAGGTGTAGTGTCTTCTACCATTGGATGTAGTGTCTTCTACCATTACGTGTAGTGTCTTCTACCATTGGATGTAGTGTCTTTTACCATTATGTGTAGTGTCTTCTACCATTGGATGTAGTGTCTTCTACCATTACGTGTAGTGTCTTCTACCATTGGATGTAGTGTCTTATATTATGGGGTGTAGTGTTTTCTACCATGGGGGTGTAGAGTCTTCTACCATTACGTGTAGTGTCTTCTACCATTACGTGTAGTGTCTTCTACCATTACGTGTAGTGTCTTCTACCATTGGATGTAGTGTCTTCTACCATTACGTGTAGTGTCTTCTACCATTGGATGTAGTGTCTTATATTATGGGGTGTAGTGTTTTCTACCATGGGGGTGTAGAGTCTTCTACCATGGTGTATAGTGTCTTCTACCGTGGAGTGTACATTTGTTTCTACCAACGGGTATAGATTATTTACCATGGAGTGTAGAGTCTTCTACCATGGAGTGTCGGGAGGAAGACTAACGTCGTCAGACAAAATATACTGGCCAAGACTCCCACCTCACCTTCCTAGTAGCCCTCCCTGGAAACGGACTGTTTTCATGGCAGCCTAGCTAACGAGGTGAGGGCTCGATGTGACTCCCGTAGTAGTGAGCGACACGCAGATGACGCCAAGCATGGCACAACCGCCTGGAGGACACCCGTCCACCTTCATCAGCACGCTCGGGATGTGAGGAAAGCTATTAACGACTTTTTTAGGGCGCACAGAAGAGTAACCTACTCATTGTGGGCATCAACAATCAACAAATAACAATCATGTAGTGTAGAGCTGTCTACCATGGGGTGTAGTTTTCTACAATAGGTATGGTGTCTTTTACCGTGGAGTTTTATCTGAAAGGTGTGTGGAGTATTCAACTTTGAGGTGTAGAGTATTCTATCACGGCACCCACGTCTTTTCTTTTTTTCCCTTGGCTAATTGTTTCTACATGATGTGGTAGCAGATTGCATGTACAACCATCCACAGTATGTCTTGACTTAGTCCTATAATGTCCACACAATAAGACGGACTTGACATTGGAGCTGTCCCACACGCCACAGAGCCATACAAGACAGTGAAACAGCTTCACACAACGTGCACATCGTGCCCCTGACAACAGATTACATTTCACCAGCATGCCCGAAGAGAGAGTGCCCTCACTGTGTTCTCCGTGGTTATGAGCCTACTGCGCAGCCTGGAATTGCACTACAGCTAGGAGTGCCCAAGCTCATCTTCTTCCGCGCGCTCAAGAATTAAACAAGGCATATTTTTTATAAACCACTTTTTCGGTGAAAACTTTTGAATGACCTGTCCAGGATTGGTCACAATTTGCTAGACTAACAGGACCCAGAGAATGTGTTTACAATGTCAGATGTCTATGTAATGAGGAAGTTGATTAGAATAGGAGAAACAGAACAATTGTCATATCAAGTTAAATGATCAAGATGCTGATCAGTTCATGAGCTGCAGCAGTCAGCGACCCATAACTGACTGCTAGCGTCAGGGCTAGCGACCCATAGCTCTGCTAGCGTCAGGACTAGCGACCCATAGCTGACTGCTAGCGTCAGGGCTAGAGAACTAGAGCTGCCAAGACCCTTCTACACCTCCACACGGTGATCCTGGAAAACAGGCTGCAGCAGGGCAGACTGGCTAAGGAGATGGGATCGAAGTGGGAATGCTAACCCAGTACTAAAAAATGTTTGCCGAAGTCGGATGTGTTGGACCTAAAGGTACAAATATCGCAGTCAAGCTGTAAACTACAACACATTCCGTTCTCTTGACTACATTCTGCTAGTTAGGCCCGTTTCAGGGTTTGGTAGCGGAAGATTGAGAACAAACGAAGCCAAGCCAAGCCATATCAAGTTAAATTGTAAAAATATCCACTTCAACCTTTTCCCCGGAGACAATCAGTGAAGATTGAAGAACTAGATACGAGATGCACCAGACAACAACAAAAAACAACACAAAAAACAACATGTGTTTACAGAGAAGCAATGTATTTGTTCAAACCAAAGTTGAATATATTTCATGAACCATATTATAAAGATTTTATTGGATATGACACATCATAACACCAAGTGTTATTAGTGATATCAACGAAGCAGCCCTGTTTAGGTGCCTAAAGCCATCCTCTATTGACAAAATATACTACCCTGGAGCAGAAAAAGTGGTGCAAGAGAAGTTGAGAGAGACAAACAGACGAACTATCCAAGACACTTACGTTACGGGCACCAATTGCAGAAAATATGACTAAAGTCTGGGACGGAGTTTCCTACAAAAAACACAAACTCTTAAAAAGAGCTCCGGAAAGCGTCCCAACGAGAAATAACGAGACAAATAATAATTATTGGCCTTCTATCTAAAGAAGGCCTTGTAACAGACCAATGATGCAGTGCGACACCGAGAAAAATCCCTTTGAAACGTTACATTCCACCGCCCACTAAATAAGGGAACTCATATTGTGCCAAGGTTTATCATCTATTTATACTCCATACAGAGAAAAAAATAAAATTCAAGGTACAAAACACAAGAAATCGCTGCTGAGAGTGATCCTTTCACAGAATCCTGCCATGAAACCAACTTTATCCATCTTTGTTTCCCGAATATGCTATTATAGTTGCACTGATAGTTAGCACATGCAAGTTCCGTTATTTTTTCAGCCTTGGGATGTGACGTTTCAAAGGGATTTCTTCATGAGACAGATGGCCTGTGTCTACAGTAGGCTGTGACAGACGCCGATGGATAAAGCTGCAGGCAGGAGAAGACTGTGCCTTCAGCACATCTACCGAATCTAATTTGAAGAACCTTAAATAGACTTCGGTATCGTTAGACCTGGTGCAGAAAGACATCTGATTAGATGGGGATACAGCGACGACAATACTTGCGAATGCCGTGCTGTCCTGACATACCGTAACCTACCACACTGCATGTACGATGGAAGACCTGCTCGAGGGTTGGAACACGGCAGTCAGTGTGGATGAACACTGAACCTCTGCCGTATGACGTGGTGCATGGGACACGGCAGTCAGGGTGGATGAACACTGAACCTCTGCCGTATGACGTGGTGCATGGGACACGGCAGTCAGGGTGGATGAACACTGAACCTCTGCCGTGTGACGTGGTGCATGGGACACGGCAGTCAGGGTGGATGAACACTGAACCTCTGCCGTGTGACGTGGTGCATGGGACACGGCAGTCAGGGTGGATAAACACTGAACCTCTGCCGTGTGACGTGGTGCATGGGACACGGCAGTCAGGGTGGATGAACACTGAACCTCTGCCGTGTGACGTGGTGCATGGGACACGGCAGTCAGGGTGGATGAACACTGAACCTCTGCCGTGTGACGTGGTGCATGGGACACGGCAGTCAGGGTGGATGAACACTGAACCTCTGCCGTGTGACGTGGTGCATGGGACACGGCAGTCAGGGTGGATGAACACTGAACCTCTGCCGTGTGATGTGGTGCATGGGAGACGGCAGTCAGGGTGGATGAACACTGAACCTCTGCCGTATGATGTGGTGCATGGGACACGGCAGTCAGGGTGGATGAACACTGAACCTCTGCCGTATGACGTGGTGCATGGGACACGGCAGTCAGGGTGGATGAACACTGAACCTCTGCCGTGTGACGTGGTGCATGGGACACGGCAGACAGGGTGGATGAACACTGAACCTCTGCCGTGTGACGGGGTGCATGGGACACGGCAGTCAGGGTGGATGAACACTGAACCTCTGCCGTGTGACGTGGTGCATGGGACCCGGCAGTCAGGGTGGATGAACACTGAACCTCTGCCGTGTGACGTGGTGCATGGGACACGGCAGTCAGGGTGGATGAACACTGAACCTCTGCCGTGTGACGTGGTGCATGGGACACGGCAGTCAGGGTGGATGAACACTGAACCTCTGCCGTGTGACGTGGTGCATGGGAGACGGCAGTCAGGGTGGATGAACACTGAACCTCTGCCGTGTGACGGGGTGCATGGGACACGGCAGTCAGGGTGGATGAACACTGAACCTCTGCCGTGTGACGTGGTGCATGGGAGACGGCAGTCAGGGTGGATGAACACTGAACCTCTGCCGTGTGACGTGGTGCATGGGACACGGCAGTCAGGGTGAATGAACACTGAACCTCTGCCGTATGATGTGGTGCAGGGGACACGGAAAGTATGTGAGTATCAGTGCTAAACAGTTTATGTTCAGAAATCACCAGGTTATGAGAACAATAAGTTGACCAAAACACTCATGGATGTTAGGACTCCAGACATACATGAAAGGGATTAAAAGGAAGATACGTCTGAGGCATCATACTGCCTCATATTCTAATTCACGTCAGCGTCTGGGGCGTCATACTGCCTCGTACTCTAATTCACGTCTGGGGCATCATACTGCCTCGTACTCTAATTCACGTCAGCGTCTGGGGCATCATACTGCCCAGTACTCCACTTCACATCAGAGTCAAAGACAAAATACTGTCTAAGATCTGACCTGACGGCAGGGTAACGGACAACATACTGCCCAGTGCCCCGCCTCAAGGTCAGGACACCATACTGCTCAGTACCCCACCTCAAGGTAAGGACAACATACTATCCAGTGCCCCCCTTTAGGCCAGGACAACATACTGTCCAGTGCCCCACCTCAGGGCCAGAATAACATACTGCCCATTGCCCCACCTCAGGGCCAGGACACCATACTGCCCAGTGCCCCACCTCAGGGCCAGGACAACATACTGCCCAGTGCCCCACCTCAGGGCCAGGACACCATACTGCCCAGTGCCCCACCTCAGGGCCCAGGACACCACACAAGTGGTTTCCTTCCTGCAGTTCACCAGATTTGGGAAATGTGCAGATCGGGAGGTCCAGTCTCCAGGGTTTTCACCAACATTAAATTGGGAATATAAATTTAGGCATTGAATACACGGTCGGTGAGATCAAGATGCTGAGCAGTTGATGAGCTGTAGTGGTCAATGATCCATAGCTGACTCCTAGCATCAGGGCCAGAGAACCAGAGCTGCCTAGAGACATCTGTCAGGGCCAGTGAACCAGAGCTACCTAGAGCCTTCTGCATCTCCATGAGGTGATCCTGGATAGCAAGCTGCAACAGAGCAGACTGGTTAAGAAGAAAGGGGCCGAAGAGGGAAGACTAACCCGGTACACAAAAATGTCTGCTGAAGTCAGATGTATCAGACCGAAAGGTGCCAATATCGCAGTCGAAGCTGTAAACTACGACACAACGCATTCCGTTCTCCTGACTACATCCTGCTACTTGCAAGACTCTTTTCAGGGCTTGGTAATGAGAGAGTCAGAATGAATGACAGCACAGAAGTAGAATAAACATTAAAAGAAAAAATATAATAACACATGAGTTTAAGTCTTGCACCAAAAACTGTATCTGGAATCAACATAAAACATTATAAATGTTTCACAAAAGGCACTAAAGAGGTGAACAAAAGAAATATATTACATTATTCTGAGTAATGTTTTACCGCAATACCAATATTTACAGTAGTTACGTAATGCGTTACTGTAATATGTAGATATATATTACATTGTGTTGAAGTAAAACATTGACTATGGATGCATATAAGTGGATTACATTTAAGAACATGTACACCGGGTAAAGGCTTCGACAATGAACAAATGAAGAGTAGAAATGAAGCTTTTGAAGTAGGGCATAGAAGGCTGGGGTGTATATCATGGACAGAAATTAAAGCAAATTAGAAAGTCATGGAGAAATTAAGAATAGATGAAGAATCAAGAACAAAATCAGGGTAAAACTTATTTTTTTTTTGTCACACAGCAAAATAATTTGATGAACAAATTTATATCCCCTTTAACGAAAAGCTCCTGTTGACTCTGAAGTAAACGGAAACCTCGCTTAGTATTACAAAAGTAAAGACAGTGAGGAAGAGAACTAGCCAACCTGCAATACTGCGTATGTTTTAACAACCTGTAGAAGATATTTTTCTTCCTTATTCCTCTTCAGACCTCATCTTCAGACCTCATCTTCAATGACTCTAACGAAGGCAGCAGTCGACTTGAGGCTCCATGCACTTCCGTACAGCTTCTCGTGTAAGGACACTGGCTGTTGCCAAATGCTACATCCTTTGTCGGATTACAGTGGGCAGAACTGCAAAATGTGTTTTGTCGTCAAGGTCCGTAGTGCCAATCTTGAACTTATTGTACAGATAACATCTCAGTATCATGTACGTAGTTGGAATATGATTACCTGATCTCTCCTGGAGAGTTGGTGGTAGGCATCATGTTATATGTAAGCCGGGTGGCTTTTTTTGTTGAAGGTATGAAAGACGAAGGCTTTGAACAATGATATGCCTAACACTTCATCGTTGAAGACAGTACTGTCACTTTTATCTTAGCCATGCTGGTTAATTTGAATATTTGGTGTAATGCAGTGATGGTGGTCAATATTGTGTTTATTGTAATTTAGCATCAGACATTGACAACGGAATGTCTTTCAAAGAGTTGGTCTGTTTCTATGAACGAGTCTGGAACCATTAAAGGTTTTCACTGAAAAATCAAGCTAAGAATTTACATAACCTGTAAATCCTGCTGAATGATCCCAAAAACTGAACTATTCTGCAGGCGATCAGAAGATCATTTCAGCTTTCCACATGCACATCCAGGTGCCAATTCTTACAAACCACTGAAATGACTGGATCTTAAACAACGAAGAAACCATAATGACAGTCTCGGAGAGCAGACTCACGATGCTATGCTGTCCCCATTTTGCCCTATTTTGACATTTGGCTGTCGAGGATGTCCCTGCTCACAAGCTCTTAAAATAGGCCGTTGACATCAGGATGAGAAAAGATCCTCATCATCATGGCCCCACCCCTGCAGCCGTCCACGCACCACCTGGTAAACTCAAATCCAAAAGACATCATCCTCATTGCATGCAGCCTGGGATTCTTTTACCAGCCTGTTGAAGGAATCCATATGTTTTACCAGTCTGTTGACAGGGTCCATATGTTTAACCACCCTGCTGAAGGGATCCATATGTTTAACCACCCTGCTGAAGGAATCCATATGTTTTACCAGTCTGTTGACAGGGTCCATATGTTTAACCACCCTGCTGAAGGAATCCATATGTTTTACCAGAATGTTGAAGTGGCCCATGGCATCCAAATCATTATAAACCTCTTACTGAGTTGTTGTTTTTTTTTTTTTTTTTTTTTTTTTGCGTTCGCCTTATTTTTCTAATCCCCAAGGCGGTTTGCGTTGCACTGTTTTTTTATTTTGCGCCTGTCGGCCCAGTGCATCCGACTTCAGCATGCATTTTATGTAAGGGTCTGCTTCCTCCTGCATTTTCTAAGGGTTTGCTTCCCCGGGGTAACGGCCGGTGCTGTGATGGGGATCGAACCGAGCACCTTTGCGTTGTGAGCCGTGCCACTTAACCACTAGGCCACGCCGTCCCCTTACTGAGTTTAATATGGCTCACTTATGAGGTTGGGAAAGGACCAAGAATGTTCTGGTTTCTGCCCGAAATGAAAAGGAAAGTCATGGACCCCCAGCACATACCTAGAATCCCCATTAGCTAGAAGGTCAGGGATATTGATTAGAAGAAGACAAATAATAAGTACCAGATGATGAAAAAGTGGAAGCAGAAGAAAATGAAGAAAAAGAAAAGAAAAAGTGGAACAATACCATTAAATGTGGTAGTAAATGGAAATTATGTTGGTTGTCTGTTGTTTTAAATCATTTAGGGAGGGGGAGGAGGGAGGGGAGGAGGGAGGGAGGGGGTGCATGGAACAGAAGCTTGAGGACAGAATGAGAGACTCCCCAGCACGAGTGTTTAGGCGAGGGCAGCTTGCAAGGAGGCATAGGTACAGTTGCTGCGTACACAAATGGGTGTGCTCTTGAACATGGACTTAATACTGAGCTGCATGTTGCAGGACTCACAGGTGTCTGGGCATACTGGCCCGTAGAGCTGTAGGCCCGAATCCTAGAGGAAAACAAGAGCCAACAACATGAAATGAGTTTTGAGTTTTATGTTCCTATGTATTATTTCAAAATCACGTATAAGTTTAGCTAAGAATGGGCAGTACCTCCAGGCCAGTGCCAGAACCTACGTTAGGTGGCCAACAGCCATCTAGTAAGGCAAAAGTAAAGAATTCGTCAGAATGTGTACTTCCAAGACTTGTTCTGGTACCAGATTTTTTAGGCTGTGTCGATATTGGAACCGTTTGCGATCAAAACAATATTCTGCATTACTTTGGGTTTGAGCCTAGATCGCTCGGCTGGACATCCATTGCTTTAACTACTGTGCTACCATGCTTCTTGAGTTAAGATAAGATACAGGCAAATGTTAAAGTGGTACCTTAGCAGACGCTGCTATAAAGGATGAAGTGTTTGAGACTTCATAGGACTACACCAGTTTGTTTATGAAGTAGATAACTAAATTTCTTCTCCTCTGGCTTCTTTTCCTTAATTGTATGCCCCGTACCCATTTACAGCTGGGCCAACTAGAGCATGTTGTAAAAGTAGTCGAACCAGATTCTTTTGCCATGAAAAGTGAGCATTCTACCTTCTAAGCTACTCTGATGCTCTGTTACAGTATGACTGATCTACAAAGGTAAGAGATTCAGAACTGCAACATAAAGGCTTATTTTATAACATGTTTATTTATTGTCATTTGTTAGTTGTTTTCATTAGTTATTTGTCCTTGACGAAGGCCTTGTAGTCATAACGTTGAGTATCGCGTTTTTTTTTGGGTTTTTTTTGTCCTGGTGATGTCATAAGGTCATTATTTGGTGTGTTTTTATCAAAATGACAAGCATGGTCAAGATCTGTAACCAGACAGCACGTCAAGATCTGTAACCAGACAGCACGTCAAGATCTGTAACCAGACAGCACGTCAAGATCTGTAACCAGACAGCACGTCAAGGTCTGTAACCAGACAGCACGTCAAGGTCTGTAACCAGACAGCACGTCAAGATCTGTAACCAGACAGCACGTCAAGATCTGTAACCAGACAGCACGTCAAGATCTGTAACCAGACAGCACGTCAAGGTCTCCAAACTCCTTTTTTTCTGCTTCTTGTTTTTATTGATCATATTATTATTTTTATTCCTCTTTGTAGTCTTCTTCTTTGTTATCGTTCATTCCGAAAAGGACATTCTGCTAGGTTGTATTATCGTTTACAGCAAGGCTCCGATATCTGCGTCTTTCTGCCAGACACACCTGGCTTGACCTCGATCATATTTCTTTTAACAGGTTACCTCTTTTCTTCAATCTATATTCTCTCAGCTTGCCTGCAAATGCAGGCTGTTTCCAGGGCAGCCATTTGGCGGTGGAATAGGGTCTTGGTCAACTGTGGTCAGCTCACCCTGATGGAAACAATCAGCTACGAATCCTAATCATTTTCATGTTGTTCTTCGCATCTTCGACTAGTTCTGCTTTTGAAAGTTTTTAAAAAAATATTTCAGTCATTACTGTTCCTGTCTTTGACAGCAGTCACACATATCTCTCATCCTTATGACCCGTTCTTCAACGCAGCTGCGGCTCCCAACTTCATCTCTTAGGAAACATAAGTCTAGTGTATACTGATCAGACATGTTAGTCAGGGTCAGGCAAAATATACTGATCAGATATGTTAGTCAGGGTCAGGCAAAATGTCCTTATCAGATATGTTAGTCAGGGTCAGGTAAAATATACTGATCAGATATGTTAGTCAGGGTCAGGCAAAATATACTGATCAGATATGTTAGTCAGGGTCAGGCAAAATGTCCTTATCAGATATGTTAGTCAGGGTCAGGTAAAATATACTGATCAGATATGTTAGTCAGGGTCAGGCAGAATATACTGATCAGATATGTTAGTCAGGGTCAGGCAAAATGTCCTTATCAGATATGTTAGGCAGGGTCAGGTAAAATATACTGATCAGATATGTTAGTCAGGGTCAGGCAAAATATACTGATCAGACATGTTAGTCAGGGTCAGGCAAAATATACTGATCAGATATGTTAGTCAGGGTCAGGCAGAATATACTGATCAGATATGTTAGTCAGGGTCAGGCAAAATGTCCTTATCACATATGTTAGTCAGGGTCAGGCAAAATATACTGATCAGATATGTTAGTCAGGGTCAGGCAAAATATACTGATCAGATATGTTAGTCAGGGTCAGGCAAAATGTCCTTATCAGATATGTTAGTCAGGGTCAGGCAAAATATACTGATCAGATATGTTAGTCAGGGTCAGGCAAAATGTCCTTATCAGATATGTTAGTCAGGGTCAGGCAAAACAAACTGGCCAAGACCCTCACCTCGGTTTTCTAATAGCCCTCCCTGGAAACGCTCTGCTTTCATGACATCATGGCTAACGAGGGGAGCGATCGACGTGATTTCCATAGTAGTGAGTGACCCGCAGATGAAGCCAAGCATAGTACAACCGCATGGTGGACCCTGATCCACCTTCATCAGCAAACTCGGAATGTGAGGAAAGCTACTGCAGCCTGCCACTTAACGTTCTTTACAGAGCGCACAAAAGAGTAACGTACTCATTATGGGCATTCGCAAACAACAACAACCTTGCTCCATCTATGTTTTGCCTTATCTGCATAAATTATCGCATCATTCATCAAAAACAATCGTTGTATGTCAGAATTGTAGTGATTTAGCATACATTGTTGGCGGAGAATGATTTCGACCAAGCGTCTCTCAAAAGAAGCCTGGATCACTCTCAATTTGTCTCCCAGTGATTGTGTGTGTCTGTGTCTCAGCACCATAGCACATCACAGGAGCACAGTGGAATTGAAGAGTGAGTAACACATATTTTTAATAAAAAATCAGTAATTAAAAAAACCGCAAATTACGTTGTTCTAAACTAGCAACACAACGCAATCCGTTCTCCAGACTACTTCCTGCTACTTGCAAAGCCCTATTCTGGGCTTGATAGTGGGAGATTGAGAATGAACGCAGAAGAAGAAGAAGAAGAAGAAGAAGAAGAAGAAGAAGAAGAGGAAGAGTAGTTTAATTTGTAAACGGTTAAAACACCATTTATAAAACATACCTTCCACAGCTGTGTTAGGCTCACAACGAACTCGTCCATCATGGCTTTCGTATGGTGAGGTGTAGGAGCCAGACGGAGACGTTCGGAGCCTTTAGCAACCGTTGGATAGTTAATGGACTGGACATAGACACCATACTTGGACATCAGGTCATTAGAGAGCCGGGAAGAAACTTCTGCGTTGCCGACCTGTAAAAGAAATTCTAGATTCAGCTCTGAAGTAACCTCCCACCTGAATGATTATATCTAGTTTATGCCAAGGTGGCTCATTCTCTTCTTAGCCGAGCGACGTGAGTTTGGTACTCAGTTGGGGAGGGATATTTTCTCGATCGCAAAACGGACTAGAGTGGACCCAATCTCCACAGTAAAATCACCCTTCAGTGGATTCCAGTTCACTGCGGCATACCTGGGAATGAATGGGCGGACAGGCTAGCCAGGGAGGGAAGACAAAGAGAACAATTCACCCACCCAGTGTCACTGCCAGAAGTCAAGGCAAACATTTAAAACAATTTAAAATATAAACAACAGTGGATAGAGAGAACAAACAGTAAATACCCACAATACCCAATCATTGAACTGAATAGGAAACAGTATACCACAATTTACCACCTCAGAACAGGTAACTGCAGACTAAATGCACACACGCATAAAATGAAAGCAGCACAGACTGCACAATGCACATGTCAGAGAGAACCCCCAGACTCCAGAACACATCCTGCAAACATGTCCACTGCACCAAGGCTTCCGTGAGAAGACCTGGCCCGAGGAGAGAAACATGCAAGACAAACTGTGGGGAACCATTGAGGACATGCGACTGACGTGTCACTTAATGGAGGCAGCCCATCTGGTGGCATAAAACGAGCATACGAAACCGAACGCAAAGAAGAAGAAGGACGCAATCTCTTCAAGTGATACATCCTGACCAAAACCCTACCTCAATTATATGTAACTCTTCATGGAAACAGGCAGTTTCATGGCAGTATGGCTTGCGAGGTGGAGATCAAAGTGATCCCTGCCGTAGTGAGCGTCATACACATGACGCCAAACATCATAACAACCTGGAAAATCACGATTCACCTTCACCAGCAAGCTCGGGCAGTGGGTAAAGTTTCTGCTGTTGAATGCCCTTTTCAGGGTGCACGGAAGAGTTAATGTCGCACGGAAGAGTTAATGTCGCACGGAAGAGTTAATGTCGCATGGAAGAGTTAATGTCGCACGGAAGAGTTAATGTCGCACAGAAGAGTTAATGTCGCACGGAAGAGTTAATGTCGCACGGAAGAGTTAATGTCGCACGGAAGAGTTAATGTCGCACAGAAGAGTTAATGTCGCACAGAAGAGTTAATGTCGCACGGAAGAGTTAATGTCGCACGGAAGAGTTTATGTCACATGGAAAAGAGTTAATGTCGCACGGAAAAGTTAATGTCGCACGGAACAGTTAATGTCACACGGAAGAGTTAATGTCGCACGGAAGAGTTAATGTTGTGGACATTAAACAACAACAATTTAGTACCAGAACTATGTTGCAAAGTAAAGAGTGATGTTGACCCCCACCACTACCACTCCACTCCACCACACCCCCCCCCCGCCCCCTACTCCTAGTTTTCCATTAGTCAGTTTGTTTCTCCCAATATCCCATACTGCGTTTAAGTGGGATCCTTACTTTTGCTTTCAGGGAAAAGTGAGAATGACAGACTAAAGCTATTATTGGTAACAAATACAAATGGCCCAATATAAGACACTGAAATCGATGATTTCTATTTTTGTGCTGGACTTAATTTCTTTTGATGTCTATAATTTCCCCAACGCATTGAAATCTCCTCCATATTTTGTTGTTGTTGATATCTTTACAAATTGTTTGTTTTAGATAATGCAAATGAAAACCTTTTACAAATCGCTGTCGTGTCATTTGTTGTGCAATTTCTTTTGAGCTATACTCTGTTTGACTGAGATCCATTCAACTATCGTCATGTCATCAATATTACTGGCACTTTCTCTGTATGCCTGTTCACGTGCAGATATCATGCAGGAAATAGATGGCCAATGACAATCCCAGATTCATCCGCCAAGACCCTACAGTGCGCGGGGGTGGCGTGGTATGAACATCACAATCATTCTCTGGTTACTTTGTGACAAAACTACATAACTAGAATGTAAAACTGGATGTCTACAGACTTTGCAGAGTCTTCTGTGGCTGAGATGTCAGGCACTCGCCTCTCAAAGTGATGAACAGAAACTGGGCGATCTAATCCCACAAGTTTTCAAATGATACCTGGTCTCAAGGGAGGGGAACCAGAATGCCTGCGTCCTGAGTTACCTCCAGTCATCTTGACTTATGCCGTGCCACATTGAGTAAAGATAAGATTGCTGTGCCTTAATGGCTACTCTGTCAACTCGCTTCGGTGTTTGTGTCGTTATCTGTTGTTTGCTGGTTCCTGTTTGGATTATAATTCACAATTCCTTCACCAGGTAGTATAAAGGACTTTATTCTGTGGATTTGATGTGCTTTTGGTTGGTTATCCTGTTTGTTATGCTGCATTTCGCTGCATTTCATGCCTGCTTAAATCGTGGGAAACCCGTCCAAGATGGCATTCATCGTTTTGCTTAACTGCACCAAGAATTCAGACCAGGTTATCACTGCTCAAGGACCTCCCTGCTCAGACTGAAGCCGCCTTGCTCCCACCCCCTTTACCGGAGGTTACACGATACCTCTTCCAACCTAGCACAGCAAGGGTCTCGCTGAGGTGGACACAATCCAGAGGTCTCGAGGGCGGAACACACAAAAACAGGGAGTCAGACACGGACAGGCAGAGAAAGCATGACACAAACATTAATTTAACACATACTCCTTGTTCCCCCATCCCAAGGCAGCAGAGCACTCAGTTCCACCAGGAGAGTCTCTAGGGATGTCAGTCGACTCGATATGCATGAACATAGTCTTGGCGGAGGGACATGGTAATGGCCGTTCGGCGCAACGGGCCTTTGACGTCTAAGCGAACATTATTATTTTTATTACTGACTGGTCCAAGGTAGCTCGGGACCAGAGAGTGAGGTTGATGACCAACGCAGTTTCTTCTTCACTATAATTCAAATACAGCACAAGTTACATCATCTAGACAAAACCGTCTGATGATGTCTCCATAATCTTTTGAAATGGACAACTAACTATTCTCTGCTACTGATGAAGACCATATCATTATAACAAAGGCTTCAATTTCTTTTCTGACGCTACTCGGTATCTGAGCTATACTTCCTTATCTTGCTACAGAATAGTACAGTAATCAAGATAGATCAACGGTGCTTACCATGATGGGTATAATGTGGCTAGGACTGTGCTGCGCAGGAAGGCCAGCTGACACAAGTTTCTCTCTCAAGTACTTCACGTTCCTCTGCTGGCGAGCTCTCAATTCTCTCCCCTCGTCGCTTGACAAAACCTGTTCAGTGATAGAGGACATTGTATTACTTTCCCTTATCTAGAAGCAGACATGATTGGTGTTACCTTAGTGATACGCTGTGAGGTTAATAATTGGACTTCTGTAACATTTCAAGCATGTAGTCAAATGTCTCTAAGACAGGTTGTGTGTGGGGCTAGCAATGTCATCTTGCTTTACTTTATTGCTTGATGACCCGTTCTTGATTGGCGGTTGTACCGCTGCGGGTCCCAACGTTGTCTACAACGATCTCTATCCTGGGCTATGGAGGTCCTATGATTAACAGGCTTTCCATTTGACCTGTCCCTGGAAAAGGACTATTTTCATGGCAGCCTGGTAAACGAGGTGGGGGTTGATGTGATCCTTGTAGTAGTGAGCGGCACTAAGATGAAACCAAGCATAGCACAACCATGTGGAGGACCCCGGTCCACCTCTATAAGCACGATCAGGATGTGTGAAAGCTGAAGTGATGCAACACTCCATAACACTCTTTGCACTGCGCATAATCTTCCTCATTGAGGGCATTAAACAACAGCATCCCCTATTGTGGATGGGTGTAGGGGAGTGAGTGCAAGAGAGTCTGGCCGTCTTATTGGGGGCCAAACCCGCGGCCTTTTCCCACCCAGAGGGTACTAGTCTGTTGTCTCAATGTTGATAATACATTTTGAAATAAAATATTTATGGAGAATTTATACCTGTCTATATATGGTAGGTAGCCGTGTGGGTAATTTATACCTGTCTATATATGGTAGGTAGCCGTGTGGGTAATTTATATCTGTCTATATATGGTAGGTAGCCGTGTGGGTTATTTATGCCTGTCTATATATGGTAGGTAGCCGTGTGGGTAATTTATGCCTGTCTATATATGGTAGGTAGCCGTGTGGGTAATTTATGCCTGTCTATATATGGTAGGTAGCCGTGTGGGTAATATATGCCTGTCTATATATGGTAGGTAGCTGTGTGGGTAATTTATACCTGTCTATATATGGTAGGTAGCCGTGTGGGTAATTTATATCTGTCTATATATGGTAGGTAGCCGTGTGGGTTATTTATGCCTGTCTATATATGGTAAATAGCCGTGTGGGTAATTTATGCCTGTCTATATATGGTAGGTAGCCGTGTGGGTAATTTATGCCTGTCTATATATGGTAGGTAGCCGTGTGGGTAATATATGCCTGTCTATATATGGTAGGTAGCTGTGTGGGTAATTTATACCTGTCTATATATGGTAGGTAGCCGTGTGGGTAATTTATATCTGTCTATATATGGTAGGTAGCCGTGTGGGTAATTTATATCTGTCTATATATGGTAGGTAGCCGTGTGGGTAATTTATGCCTGTCTATATATGGTAGGTAGTCGCGTGGGTAATTTATACTTCTATAAATGAAGAGAGCAGAGTTTGATCTTCAAACTGAGAACAGGCCATGCCTCTCTCAACAAACATATGAATAGATTAGACCCACTACGTGAACCAAACTGCAGATTCTGTCACAACCATAAGGAGTCAGTCAAACACCTCCTGACTTTGTGCCCAGGGCTGGCCGAACCGGGAAACCTGCTTCTCCCACCACACCATACACAACAGACTCTGCCCATCACTACAACCATTGAGGAAGTCGTGTGCTTTTGTCCGGGAGGCATTGGGCTGTCAAGAACTGCTAGCTCACAGCTGAGAGGATATTATCATCATTATACCTGTCTATATGTGGTATGTGATATGTGATATGTGATATGTGATATGTGATATGTGATATGTGATATGTGATATGTGATATGTAACTACAGGGATAATTTATACCTTTGTATAGATATATATATAACAGATTCTAGACAGATGGGCAGACCATTTCTGCAAAATACTAAACCACCCATCGTCCATAAATGAAGAGGCCATCCGGCGAATGCCGCAGGTGGAACTGAACCTGGCATTGGATGAAGTCATTACTGAGGAGGAAGTTGACAGGGCAATCAGTTCACTATCTATAGGAAAAGCTCCAGGAGCGGATGCAATACCAGCAGAGGTATATAAGACAGCTGGCCCATCCCTCACCAGAAGGATCACTGAACTCTTCTGCCACATGTGGGCTGAAGGAAAAATTCCGCAGGAGCTAAAGGACGCCTCAATCGTTCACCTGTACAAAAGAAAAGGCAACCGCCAGGAATGCGACAATCATCGTGGAATATCGCTACTCTCCGTAACAGGCAAGATCCTAGCGCGCTTTCTGCTAAACAGGCTCAACAAACACCTTGAACAAAGCCACCACCTCCCAGAAAGCCAATGTGGATTTACAGCCGGAAGAGGAACAGTGGACATGATTTTTGCCGTTCGACAAGTACAAGAGAAGCGCCGGGAACAAAATCAGGCCTTGTACACCACATTTTTTGATTTGACAAAGGCATTTGATACAGTAAACAGAGGAGGGCTGTGGATAATAATATCCAAGTTTGGCTAACCCAACAAGTTCATCACTATGGTGAAACAGCTACACGAAGGCGTGTGTGCTCGTGTACTGGACAGAGGTGCAATCTCTAAAACGTTTCTAGTATCAAACGGAGTAAAACAAGGATGTGTACTCGCCCCGACTTTGTTCAGCATGATGTTCGCGGCCACGATGACATACGCCTTCAGATCACTGGAGCTTGGAATACCCATAAAGTACCGCACAGATGGCAAGCTACTCAATCCCAGAAGAATGAAGGCCAAAACCAAAGTGGCTCGCGACATAATCAGGGAACTTGTATTTGTTGACAACTGCGCTCTAATGAGCAACTCAGAACTGAACATGCAGGTCGGAATGGACTGGTTCTCTGCCGCATGCGAAAATTTTGGCCTGGCCATAAATGCCAAAAAAAACAGAGGTCATGTACCAACCAGCACCAGGCATGCCGTACACAAAACCAGAAACTGCAGTCAGCGGGCAGACGTTGAATGCCGTAGACAAATTCACATATCTGGACAGCGCGCTGTCGAATTCTGTCAGCCTAGACGATGAGGTGGCAAGCACAATAGCAAAGGCCAGCACAGCCTTTGGTAGAATGCGCTCGATGGTCTGGGCATGTCGTGGCATCAGCGTCAAGACCAAACTCAAAGTCTAACGTGCAACCATCATTCCAACCCTACTATACGCTTGCGAAAGCTGGACTGTATACTCTGGACATGCAAGGAGGTTAAACCACTTCCACACAGGTTGCCTGAGGCGAATATTTCACATCCGATGGCAAGATCGTGTCACTGACATCGAGGTTCTCTCGATAGCTTACATGCCCAGCATCCATGCACTGCTAGAAAAAGCACGACTAGGATGGGCGGGACACCTCGTCCGTATGTCAGACGAGCGGCTCCCAAAGAAGCTTCTCTACGGCGAGCTGAGAGAGGGATGGCGCGAGAGAGGGCGCCCAAAGAAACGTTTTAAAGACGGTCTGAAGGACTCACTGAAAAGTTGCCAGATAGAAATCGACACCTGAGAATGTTTTGCGCAAAACAGATCTGACTGGAGAAGCGCAGTGAAATCGGGTGTAGCTACCGGCGAAGACGACCGTGTTGTGAAAGCCCACAGCAGACGCGAGATCCGAAAATCCCGAGTAGCGGGAACACCATCACCTTCTACAAACCTCGTGTGCCCGATATGTAGCAGATGTTTTCGTGCCCGCATTGGCCTGTTCAGCCACACCCAACAGGGAAATCTGTGACAAGGATGATGTCGGCGGTCCTCATCAACAACGATGGACAGCTATTATTATTATTATATATATATATAATAGCAACCATATGGGTAAATACAAGTGGCACAAGAAAATTCAGACCTGGGATATGAATTAAATGAGAATGACGTGGAAGGAAAAGAAAAGAACACAAAGGGATCTTGGAGAATTTAGTTAAGAAATGGGAATCAGTGCAAGAAATTAGACCTGAAATAATATGGCCTTAAAACAAGTAAATCAATCTGACCTTGGCCAACTCATTTCCGCTGATGGCATATGTGAAAGGGAGATCACTAAGAGAATTGGGAAGAATACATTTAAAAGCATGAGAGAAACACTTCTGTGAAAGCAGAAATCTCAGATCTTAAAAATCAGAATCATTAAATGCTATGTGCATTCAGTTTTATTGTATGAAGTAGAAAACTGTACCCTGACAAAGACAATGGAGAAGCGTATTGAGACGTTTCAAATGTGGGTCTTCAGAAGACTTGGACAAGTTTTCTGGAAAGATAGGAAAACCAATAGTGGCAATAGTGAGGTTCTGGGACAACTCAAAGTGAACAGATACTTCTGAAGAAAATAAAAAGCAAAATAATCAAATATTTTGGTCATGTCAAGCGGCCTGACAGTCTGCTAAAGGTTATTTTGGAGGGAAGAGTAGCGGGCAAGATGTTAGGAATTAAGTGACAGGACATAGTACCTAACTCTGAAATCATCAACAATTGTTGAACATAGCCTGTTGCAAAGAACCCATATAAAATTGATGGTACGTGTTGTTTGCATGCCTGATGAGTGCCTCTCCAAGCTGATGTTGTACGGTGATCTCAGAACACACAGACCTTCATCAGAGGGACAGAAGAAACCCTGCAGTGACTCCTTAAAAATGTCTCTAAAACGTTTCAATTTTCATATCACCTCTTGGAAGATGCTTGCACAGAAATGATTCACCTGTTGAGCAAATATCACACAAGGTGCTCTGATCACACAGCAATTCTTTTTTTGCGTTCGCCTTATTTTTCTATTCCCCAAGGGAGTTTGCTCGGCACTATGTTTTTATTTTGCGCCTGTCGGCCCAGTGCATCTGACTTCTGCATGCATTTTATGCAAGTTTGCTTCCTCCTGCTTTTTCTAAAGGTTTGTTTCCCCAGAGTAATGGTCGACGCTGTAATTTGGGAGCAAACTGAGCACCTTTCGGTTGTAAGCCATGTCACTTAACCACTAGTCCATGCCATCCTCCGAGCGAAATATAATCGCTGAGGCTAAGAGAAACGGCTGCAAGGCACAATGACCCCATGTTTATCCCAGGTGCATCAATCTGCTGTGCCAGGATTTGATTTTACAGTCACACAAGATCACTTCTCCCTATAGAAGTTTAAATTTGTCGCCATCTTTGTTTGCGATGGGCAACAATTATTATGGATAAGTGAGACATTAACATTGGCAAATAAAATTAAATAACCTGCCAGATTGCACCATTTCAGCATGCGATACACACACGTTAGAATCTTTCCAACCGGTCTTCCAATGTACAGATGACTTCTGGTACGATCTGTTCAACTGCTTGTGACTATGGATGTACGATGTATGGTAATTTTAACTTACTGAGATTGAAGCAAGGCAGCCGCTGAGAACAGTTGGCGGCAAAGATGTGGTGAATATAAATCCAGCCCCAAAGCTTCTGACCATGTCCACGAGCTTGGCCGAGCCAACGATGTAGCCGCCCATGTTACCAAATGCCTTGCCTGAGGGTGACAAAACATAACAATAAAACTATCTACAGTTCTAGAAAGTAATGAAATCACAACTCAATCTACCTTCCCCTTGTCCTAGCAAGCCTCACAATATAAGTAAAGTTCCAATTAACACGTCAGTGTGTCATGTTGGGAAAATGGTGTAAGGGCCATATTTTTCTTCACCAACGGCACACTAGAGGTGATGTGGTCAACATCACGCAGGCCATCTTTACTTTTCCAGATTATTCTAGTTCTCAATTTTTGAGACAGGATCGACCCCTGGGTGCCGTTGTTTATCGGAAAAATCCCACATAAATTTTGGTTTGAGTTAGCTTATTTAGCCATCTTTGAACTTCTGTGAACTGTGAATGCTGACAAAGTGGTCCTCATTGATTGAGCCATCTACAAACTTCTGTGAATGCAAACAAAGTGGTCCTCATTGATTGAGCCATCTACAAACTTCTGTGAACTGTGAATGCAAACAAAGTGGTCCTCATTGATTGAGCCATCTACAAACTTCTGTTAATGCAAATAAAGTGGTCCTCATTGATTGAGCCATCTACAAACTTCTGTGAACTGTGAATGCAAACAAAGTGATCCTCATTGATTGAGCCATCTACAAACTTCTGTGAATGCAAACAAAGTGATCCTCATTGCTTGAGCCATCTACAAACTTCTGCGAACTGTGAATGCAAACAAAGTGATCCTCATTGATTGAGCCATCTACAAACTTCTGCGAACTGTGAATGCAAACAAAGTGATCCTCATTGATTGAGCCATCTACAAACTTCTGTGAACTGTGAATGCAAACAAAGTGGTCCTCATTGATTGAGCCAACTACAAACTTCTGTTAATGCAAACAAAGTGGTCCTCATTTATTGAGCCATCTACAAACTTCTGTGAACTGTGAATGCAAACAAAGTGATCCTTATTGATTGAGCCATCTACAAACTTCTGTGAATGCAAACAAAGTGATCCTCATTGATTGAGCCATCTACAAACTTCTGCGAACTGTGAATGCAAACAAAGTGATCCTCATTGATTGAGCCATCTACAAACTTCTGCGAACTGTGAACGCAAACAAAGTGGTCCTCATTGATTGAGCCATCCACAAACTTCTGCGAACTGTGAATGCAAACAAAGTGATCCTCATTGATTGAGCCATCTACAAACTTCTGCGAACTGTGAATGCAAACAAAGTGATCCTCATTGATTGAGCCTTCTACAAACTTCTGCTAACTGTGAATGCAAACAAAGTGATCCTCATTGATTGAGCCATCTACAAACTTCTGCGAACTGTGAATGCAAACAAAGTGATCCTCATTGATTGAGCCATCTACAAACTTCTGCGAACTGTGAATGCAAACAAAGTTATCCTCATTGATTGAGCCATCTACAAACTTCAGCGAATTGTGAATGCAAACAAAGTGATCCTCATTGATTGAGCCATCTACAAACTTCTGCGAACTGTGAATGCAAACAAAGTGATCCTCATTGATTGAGCCATCTACAAACTTCTGTGAATGCAAACAAAGTGATCCTCATTGATTGAGCCATCTACAAACTTCTGCGAACTGTGAATGCAAACAAAGTGGTCCTCATTGATTGAGCCATCTACAAACTTCTGCGAACTGTGAATGCAAACAAAGTGATCCTCATTGATTGAGCCATCTACAAACTTCTGCGAACTGTGAATGCAAACAAAGTGATCCTCATTGATTGAGCCATCTACAAACTTCTGCTAACTGTGAATGCAAACAAAGTGATCCTCATTGATTGAGCCATCTACAAACTTCTGCGAACTGTGAATGCAAACAAAGTGATCCTCATTGATTAAGCCATCTACAAACTTCTGCGAACTGTGAATGCAAACAAAGTGATCCTCATTGATTGAGCCATCTACAAACTTCTGCGAACTGTGAATGCAAACAAAGTGATCCTCATTGATTGAGCCATCTACAAACTTCTGCTAACTGTGAATGCAAACAAAGTGGTCCTCATTGATTGAGCCATCTACAAACTTCTGCGAACTGTGAATGCAAACAAAGTGATCCTCATTGATTAAGCCATCTACAAACTTCTGCGAACTGTGAATGCAAACAAAGTGATCCTCATTGATTGAGCCATCTACAAACTTCTGTGAATGCAAATAAAGTGATCCTCATTGATTGAGCCATCTACAAACTTCTGTAAACTGTGAATGCAAACAAAGTGATCCTCATTGATTGAGCCATCTACAAACTTCTGCGAATTGTGAATGCAAACAAAGTGATCCTCATTGATTGAGCCATCTACAAACTTCTGTGAATGCAAACAAAGTGGTCCTCATTGATTCAGCCATCTACAAACTTCTGTGAACTGTGAATGCAAACAAAGTGATCCTCATTGATTTAGCCATCTACAAACTTCTGTGAACTGTGAATGCAAACAAAGTGATCCTCATTGATTGAGCCATCTACAAACTTCTGTGAATGCAAACAAAGTGATCCTCATTGATTGAGCCATCTACAAACTTCTGCGAACTGTGAATGCAAACAAAGTGGTCCTCATTGATTGAGCCATCTACAAACTTCTGCGAACTGTGAATGCAAACAAAGTGATCCTCATTGATTGAGCCATCTACAAACTTCTGCGAACTGTGAATGCAAACAAAGTGATCCTCATTGATTGAGCCATCTACAAACTTCTGCTAACTGTGAATGCAAACAAAGTGATCCTCATTGATTGAGCCATCTACAAACTTCTGCGAACTGTGAATGCAAACAAAGTGATCCTCATTGATTAAGCCATCTACAAACTTCTGCGAACTGTGAATGCAAACAAAGTGATCCTCATTGATTGAGCCATCTACAAACTTCTGCGAACTGTGAATGCAAACAAAGTGATCCTCATTGATTGAGCCATCTACAAACTTCTGCTAACTGTGAATGCAAACAAAGTGATCCTCATTGATTGAGCCATCTACAAACTTCTGCGAACTGTGAATGCAAACAAAGTGATCCTCATTGATTAAGCCATCTACAAACTTCTGCGAACTGTGAATGCAAACAAAGTGATCCTCATTGATTGAGCCATCTACAAACTTCTGTGAATGCAAATAAAGTGATCCTCATTGATTGAGCCATCTACAAACTTCTGTAAACTGTGAATGCAAACAAAGTGATCCTCATTGATTGAGCCATCTACAAACTTCTGCGAATTGTGAATGCAAACAAAGTGATCCTCATTGATTGAGCCATCTACAAACTTCTGTGAATGCAAACAAAGTGGTCCTCATTGATTCAGCCATCTACAAACTTCTGTGAACTGTGAATGCAAACAAAGTGATCCTCATTGATTTAGCCATCTACAAACTTCTGTGAACTGTGAATGCAAACAAAGTGATCCTCATTGATTGAGCCATCTACAAACTTCTGTGAATGCAAACAAAGTGATCCTCATTGATTGAGCCATCTACAAACTTCTGCGAACTGTGAATGCAAACAAAGTGGTCCTCATTGATTGAGCCATCTACAAACTTCTGCGAACTGTGAATGCAAACAAAGTGATCCTCATTGATTGAGCCATCTACAAACTTCTGCGAACTGTGAATGCAAACAAAGTGATCCTCATTGATTGAGCCATCTACAAACTTCTGCTAACTGTGAATGCAAACAAAGTGATCCTCATTGATTGAGCCATCTACAAACTTCTGCGAACTGTGAATGCAAACAAAGTGATCCTCATTGATTAAGCCATCTACAAACTTCTGCGAACTGTGAATGCAAACAAAGTGATCCTCATTGATTGAGCCATCTACAAACTTCTGCGAACTGTGAATGCAAACAAAGTGATCCTCATTGATTGAGCCATCTACAAACTTCTGCTAACTGTGAATGCAAACAAAGTGATCCTCATTGATTGAGCCATCTACAAACTTCTGCGAACTGTGAATGCAAACAAAGTGATCCTCATTGATTAAGCCATCTACAAACTTCTGCGAACTGTGAATGCAAACAAAGTGATCCTCATTGATTGAGCCATCTACAAACTTCTGTGAATGCAAATAAAGTGATCCTCATTGATTGAGCCATCTACAAACTTCTGTAAACTGTGAATGCAAACAAAGTGATCCTCATTGATTGAGCCATCTACAAACTTCTGCGAATTGTGAATGCAAACAAAGTGATCCTCATTGATTGAGCCATCTACAAACTTCTGTGAATGCAAACAAAGTGGTCCTCATTGATTCAGCCATCTACAAACTTCTGTGAACTGTGAATGCAAACAAAGTGATCCTCATTGATTTAGCCATCTACAAACTTCTGTGAACTGTGAATGCAAACAAAGTGATCCTCATTGATTGAGCCATCTACAAACTTCTGCGAACTGTGAATGCAAACAAAGTGATCCTCATTGATTGAGCCATCTACAAACTTCTGCGAACTGTGAATGCAAACAAAGTGATCCTCATTGATTGAGCCATCTACAAACTTCTGTGAACTGTGAATGCAAACAAAGTGATCCTCATTGATTGAGCCATCTACAAACTTCTGTGAACTGTGAATGCAAACAAAGTGATCCTCATTGATTGAGCCATCTACAAACTTCTGTGAATGCAAACAAAGTGATGCTCATCGATTGAGCCATCTACAAACTTCTGCGAACTGTGAATGCAAACAAAGTGATGCTCATTGATTGAGCCATCTACAAACTTCTGTGAACTGTGAATGCAAACAAAGTGATCCTCATTGATTGAGCCATCTACAAACTTCTGTGAACTGTGAATGCAAAACAAAGTGATCCTCATTGATTGAGCCATCTACAAACTTCTGTGAATGCAAATAAAGTGATCCTCATTGATTGAGCCATCTACAAACTTCTGTAAACTGTGAATGCAAACAAAGTGATCCTCATTGATTGAGCCATCTACAAACTTCTGCGAATTGTGAATGCAAACAAAGTGATCCTCATTGATTGAGCCATCTACAAACTTCTGTGAATGCAAACAAAGTGGTCCTCATTGATTCAGCCCTCTACAAACTTCTGTGAACTGTGAATGCAAACAAAGTGATCCTCATTGATTGAGCCATCTACAAACTTCTGTGAACTGTGAATGCAAACAAAGTGATCCTCATTGATTGAGCCATCTACAAACTTCTGTGAATGCAAACAAAGTGATCCTCATTGATTGAGCCATCAACAAACTTCTGTGAATGCAAACAAAGTGATGCTCATTGATTGAGCCATCTACAAACTTCTGTGAATGCAAACAAAGTGATCCTCGTCAAACAAACTCAACACATAATAAAAGCAAGTGTAAAACAACATTACCCAGGGTTCCAGAGATGATGTCCATCTTGTCAAGACAGTTATCCTGCTCTCCCACACCAGCTCCGTGATCCCCGTACAACCCGACAGCATGAACTTCATCCACAAAGGTCAAGGCTCCATACTTGTGGGCCACATCGCACATCTCTCTTGTGGGGCAGATAGTACCTGTGCAAACACAATATGTTTCAAATGGATGGATACTAAGGCCTCATACTTTGGAGGTAAGAATAGGACCACTGCATGTCGTAAAAGACAACAAAAGATAATTGTCGATTGGGTTAGCACATTATTATGTAAAACTAATTGCGCAAGAAACCACCACATCAAAACTATGTAGAAACTTTTGTTGTGGAGTTCTTAAAGGAAGGCTTCTTTTCATGTGTGTCCTGCTTGTGCCTTTCAGCGTCAGGCTAAGAAGAGGTTTCTTAACTGGGCCCTAGTGTCTCCACCGGGATTTGAACCCGCGATCTCCAGTACCCAATGTAAGCACCTTACCTTGAGACCACTGGGTTCCCCGATTGTTTGGTTATACACCTTTAACAGGGCTAACAAATTGGCAGTCTCTTATCCAGTTGCTACGTCTCTCAGCGCCTCTGCCTTGTAATATTGAAATAATAAATATTAATCATTACACAAGAATCAATGATCAAGTGCTAAGGATACCTGCCTTGCCAAAATGAATCTCTACTGGCAGCTGGCTAATGGCAAAAGAACAGATGCCCGACCACAGCTTAGGCTCAAAGACGTGTGTAACAATGACATGAATGAATTGGGCAAAAGTTGGATAACCTGAGAGAAAAAAGTTGCAGACCAATTCAAACCAAGGGGCATGCTGAAGAACCATCTCTGACTGGGTGAAAAGTTCAGTTCAGTTCAAGTGTCATCTCCGCATCGAAGGTCGGCTGTAATGGATCTCTAGTGTACTCTATCTCTTGCTGTAATGGTGTAATCTGAGAGGCTTTTTTTCCAGTCCATCTCCTGATGTTATGTACATACTTAAAACGCTGTCTGCGTCTTGAATGGCTGCCTTACACCCTACCCTATAATATAGTCTTTAGCAAGGAGGTATGTCTTGTTATGTGGCGAAAATATCTTAACTGTCTAACCTTGATTTTGGTCCTTAGTTCTCTTTTTACCTCCAACTCTTTCAAAACTTCCACATTTTTTTTTCTCTTTTTCTCTTTCCAAGAAATGTGATCCAATGTTTTATAAACCTACATCTAAAAGGCTACTATACTCTTTTCCAACTTGTTATTCAGTGTCCATGTTTCTGCCCCAAAAATTAGTGACGAGTGTACATAACACCTGATAATAATTGTAATTTTCAATTTATGATTCATCTGTTTTAATATCTGTATATGTCGCATGTTGATGAGTACCATCTTGGCCATACCTATTCTCTTTCTGATTTCTTTTTTATAGCTGCCTTCTTTCATTATTATATGACCTAGACAGGAGAAACTGTGTATTTCTTCCAGTAATTGATTCTTTATTTTTATCTGCACACATGGTTTCTTGTCACTTTAATAAGTATCATAATCTATGTTTTCTTTATGTATATGTTTAATCCAAACTCTTCACTTATTTTGCATATTTTATCTCAAGCTCCTGTAATTCTTGCTCACTTTTTTGCTATCAAAACTGTATCATCCTTCGCATATATACGGTTATTCATTGCATCTCCTTCAATGGCAAGTCCTGGCAATCCTGATATCGGTGAAAAAGGATCTCTTAACTTAACTTAAAGTCTTAACTTAATTTAACTTAACTTCTTTATACTAGTTTAGAAGACTCTGCAGAGTCTGTATACAACCAGTTTCATTTACATTACCTTGCTCTAAAATCAATGCGCATCCAATTTATTCTTAAATGCATTAATTGTCCCTGCCTACGCTACCTCCTGTGGCAATGCATTCCGAGCATTCATCACTCTCTGACTAAAAATATATTTCCTAATATCTAATCTGGATCTCTCTTTAGTTAATGTGTAGCAATACCCTCTTTTTTTGTGGGTGGTTGTATTTTGAAAAAACGTATTGGTCTAACCAATGCTTTATACAGTTTGACAATCACTTCCTTGCTGCTATGTTTAATATTTTTTTTTATCATACTTAACATTGCATTTGCCTTTTTCACTGCTACCGTAACTTGCTCACTCACCTTACAACACAATGAAATAATCTTCTTCTTCTTCGTACGCTGTCAGACGTCAACCTGTATTTTTTCCAAAAAAGCAGCGGTCATCCTGAGGCTGTCGACACTGCCATAGAGCTTGTCTAGTGTTGCCACTGGTGATGGCCACATGTGCTTTTTCTGATCCTCGTATGTCGGGCAGTTTTGCAGCAAATGTTCAGCAGTCATTTTCCCGGTACCACACGAGGATTCGTCAGTGCCACCTATCTTCAATTTATTGAATAGGTGGTACCTCATTCTATTGTGGCCTGTGCGAAGTCTGAAAACCATGACCTGCTCTCTTCTGTTCAACTGGTAATAGGCATTGTTTTTTGTGTAGCCAGTATGTTCTGTTACCCATTTGGTCATGTATCTAGCTCTAATAAGCCTTTTTGACTCTTCGTATGTCACACTAGGGTCTGGTTGCAATACAATGAAATGAAAAGGCAACACATAAATAAAATTGAAACCAAAAACTGTTGGGAGTCATTATTCAAGAAGAACATCATTCTAAGCTCAGTCATTACTGAAAGAGGATTGATAAAGAGGATGACTGATATATTTCAGATTTAATGTATAATCCAATGTATTCTTGAATTCATTGACCCTGCCTCTTCTATTTCTTGTGGCAATACATTCCAAGCATTTACCACTCTCAAATTTCTTCTTTTTCTGTTTTGCCGTTCATTCTGAAAATGACATTTGTGACGTTGCATCGTAGTTTAAATTGAAGCTGCAATATCTGCGTCTCTCGACTTGACATCTGATGTCAGCATATTTTCAAACCAAATTTGTCTTCCTTCTTCAATCCCTAATCTCTTAGTCAGACTGCATGGTTGCAGTCTGTTTCCAGGGATGCCACTTGGAGGTGGAATAGGGTTCTGTTCAGTTATGGGTCACTGCCCCTGATGCAAGCAGCCATCTATGAATCGCTAGCTGCTATCAGTTCATTCACTGCTGCATCTTCAGCATCCCTAATTGTTTCATGCTAAGCAGTGAACAATGACTGCAGCCTCCTTACAGTAAGCATGTATAATAAGACTATGCACTTTTACAGCGGTGGTTTCTCAAGTAGTTTGTATTAAGATCTGGCTCCAAGTGAACAACCATCCTTAATCAGTTTTATGTTATGCTTGATAGGTTACAGTGATTGTTTCAAGCTTTTATCTAACTTGACATGAAATGACCATTGCCTGTTTGCGTGAGCTTCTATTTCTCCTATTTTAACCAACTACCCCATAAACTAGAGAACTGAAATTTCGTACAAGCCTCTACTAGTGCGACCTGTTAATCTATCAAAGTTTGAAGGATCCTGGGCAAGACATTCAAAAACGTGTACCAATAAATGTAGTTTTTTTATAAGTACGTATGTAAAATCCCTTTCACTCACAGTCTCATGACATCTCGTCACGCTGTAGTTTCAGAAAGTTTTATGCCAAAGTTCATGGTTGATTTGTCCATAAATGTATTACACATACCTGATAGGGGTCATTTCTGAAACATAAACTCTGGCACTACTAGGTAGCTAGAGTTGTACAATAAAATCTGCTACTGCCAGAATTGATTCACAAAGACAATAGCTGAACACTTTCTTATGTTTAACCTCAAGGTAAATGTTTTTTTAAACGTTACACACATGAAGTCAACAAAACAAAAAACAAATCTTGGAATCTTGAAACCCTGGAATTCAAACAGGCATGTGAATGTCTGTTGCCGGGTAGCCGAGGGCTATCCGTAGTTGGAATTTTAAACTTCCTGTGGCTGACTAGGCCAGTGAGAAAGTACAAATAATTTGAGTAAATTTTTTACCAGATTTTCAAATTTTGTCTAGGCGGCGGCCTTTGAGTCTGCTCTTTACTATTTCTATTTGGCATTGGATTTTTTTAACGTGCTCAACACTGAATACGGGAGTCCAATCTCACTACCCAGAGATCAGGGGAATTTTTACCAGAAGATTCACGTGAAAAAATATTGGTCTCCATCGTGCTTGGAACCCGCGACCTCCGGCACCAGAGGCGAACATCTTACCTAGAGACCACTGACTCCCCTTTAAATAGAAACCTGTACCAAAAAACATAGCTTTTTTATATTCACGTTTTTCAAACTCCACAAAAATAATTAAGAGCTCTTAAAACAACTAAACTCACATACAAAACACAAACAGAACACTAACCATCCATAGAATGGACTGTCTCGAATGCAACAACTTTAGGTACATGTGGGTCCACGCTCTGAAGCAGCTCTTCCAAGTGGTCAGGGTCATTGTGGCGAAACACGTGTTTCTGAGCCATGCTGGTTCGAATCCCCTGAATCATGGAGGCATGGTTGCCAGCATCAGAGAAGAAATGCATTTCTGAAAAAAAAAGAATGTCCATGTTGTGCATACTTTCTTATACTGAATAATGTATTTATATTTGTGTACACTTTCTCGTATTGAATCATGTATTTATATTTGTGTACACTTTCTCGTGTTGAATCATGTATTTATATTTGTGTACACTTTCTCGTGTTGAATCATGTATTTATATTTGTGTACACTTTATCGTGTTGAATCATGTATTTATATTTGTTTACACTTTCTCGTGTTGAATCATGTATTAATATTTGTGTACACTTTCTCATGTTGAATCATGTATTTATAGTGTGTACACTTTCTCATGTTCAATCATGTATTTATATTTGTGCACACTTTCTCGTGTTGAATCATGTATTTATATTTGTGTACACTTTCTTGTGTTGAATCATGTATTTATATTTGTGTACACTTTCTTGTGTTGAATCATGTATTTATATTTGTGTACACTTTCTCGTGTTGAATCATGTATTTATATTTGTGTACACTTTCTCGTGTTGAATCATGTATTTATATTTGTGTTCACTTTCTCATGTTGAATCATGTATTTAATTTGTGTAAACTTTATTGTGTTGAATCATGTGTTTATATTTGTGTACACTTTCTCGTGTTGAATCATGTATTTATATTTGTGCACACTTTCTCGTGTTGAATCATGTATTTATATTTGTGTGCACTTTCTCGTGTTGAATCATGTATTTATATTTGTGTGCACTTTCTCGTGTTGAATCATGTATTTATATTTGTGTACACTTTCTCGCGTTGAATCATGTATTTATATTTGTGTACACTTTCTCGTGTTGAATAATGTATTTATATTTGTGTACACTTTCTCGTGTTGAATCATGTATTTATATTTGTGCACACTTTCTCGTGTTGAATCATGTATTTATATTTGTGTACACTTTCTCGTGTTGAATCATGTATTTATATTTGTGTACACTTTCTCGTGTTGAATCATGTATTTATATTTGTGTACACTTTCTCGTGTTGAATAATGTATTTATATTTGTGTACACTTTATCGTGTTGAATCATGTATTTATATTTGTGCACACTTTCTCGTGTTGAATCATGTATTTATATTTGTGTACACTTTCTCGTGTTGAATCATGTATTTATATTTGTGTACACTTTCTCGTGTTGAATAATGTATTTATATTTGTGTACACTTTCTCGTATTGAATCATGTATTCATATTTGTGTACACTTTCTCGTGTTGAATAATGTATTTATATTTGTGAACACTTTATCGTGTTGAATCATGTATTTATATTTGTGCACACTTTCTCGTGTTGAATCATGTATTTATATTTGTGTACACTTTTTCGTATTGAATCATGTATTCATATTTGTGTACACTTTCTCGTGTTGAATCATGTATTTATATTTGTGCACACTTTCTCGTGTTGAATCATGTATTTATATTTGTGTAAACTTTCTTGTGTTGAATCATGTATTTATATGTGTGTACCCTTTCTTGTGTTGAATCATGTATTTATATTTGTGTACACTTTCTTGTGTTGAATCATGTATTTATATTTGTGTACACTTTCTCGTGTTGAATCATGTATTAATATTTGTGTACACTTTCTCGTGTTGAATAATGTATTTATATTTGTGAACACTTTATCGTGTTGAATCATGTATTTATATTTGTGCACACTTTCTCGTGTTGAATCATGTATTTATATTTGTGTACACTTTCTCGTGTTGAATCATGTATTCATATCTGTGTACACTTTCTCGTGTTGAATCATGTATTTATGTCTGTGTACACTTTCTTGTACTTCTGACTTATTTTGACTTAGTTACCCCTCCTCCATGCAAGGGCGCAGATGTTTTAATGTTTTTTTTCATTCGCCCTGACTTTGTTGCCCCTAAAGAGAAATGATACACCCTTGAAAACAAATATGGAGGGAAAGTTTGAGGGTAGCCTGGTAAGAGGATTGCAGGTGTGGGAGAGCAATATCAAGAGATGGACTAATAACAGTCTGTAGTGGTGTACCATAAGTAGGATGTTGAAGGCCCATTGCAGTCGACCTTTGGTGTGGAGCTGCGACTTGACCTCATCATCAGTTGCCCCTCTTTTACCTAGAGGCACAGTCGTCTTCATTTATTTATCTTGTCAAAACCTAGCAGCTCCAAGCAAATTCATGCTCGAAACGGGTGGACAAGTTCTCCGGAGGCAGAACTCAGTGCAATTTAACCTACGCCATGAAGACAGCCACAAATATAGATCTTCAATGACCTCTGTCTCTTGCCTTGATGGTACAACCTACCAAGGTTTTCCTCGTCCATTTTGTAGAGGTTATCCTCCAACTTATGGCAATGTTTACCTCTGACACGTTAACCCTCCACCTTCCTTCCCCTATTATTTCCATCAAGGTGTTGCCTATTTTAATGTGACCAAAATATCTAAACTATCTGACCTAAATTTAGTTCATCTTTTCTCTTTGCACACATAATTTTTCCCAGATTTCCTTATTTGTTTTCCTTTCTTTCCAAGAGGATGCTCCTTGCTCTTCTATATATTTCCATTTCAAAA
This sequence comes from Ariolimax columbianus, assembly GCA_036924085.1. Classification (NCBI taxonomy): domain Eukaryota; kingdom Metazoa; phylum Mollusca; class Gastropoda; order Stylommatophora; family Arionidae; genus Ariolimax; species Ariolimax columbianus. The sequence goes on along the minus strand of JAVGWX010000022.1, from coordinate 806,192 downwards.
GTGTAAATTCTCTTCTCTAATCATTTGTTCATCGCCCATATTTCAATGTTATACAGTTTAGCTGAGTGAACATATGACCTTTTCACTCTCATTTTTAATGGATTAGTCATTTGTTTGGATATCAATATGGATGTCTCATGTTGGTAAAAACAGATCTGGCCTTCCCTATTCTCTACTTGATTTCCATTTCACATCTTCCATCATCCGTCATTATATTTCCAAAATCATCAATATTATGTGCCATCTTCGCAGCCGAAGTTGATGGTAATAGATCTCTAGCTGTCTGTGTTCCATGCTAGGTCAGATTGTGTCCCGACCACATCTTGATGTTGTCTGTTCATTTGTACCTCTGCCGTCCTTCGGATCTCCTGCCCTCTACTCTTCTCTCCAATATAACTTTCAGCAGGGAAGGAAGACTAATGTCTGGTCAGACAAAATATACTGATCAGACATGTTAGTCACTATTAGACAAAATGTACTGGCTAAGAGCCTCACCTCAGCTTCCTAGTAGCCCTCCCTGAAAACGGGTTGTTTTCATGTCAGCCTGGCTAACGAGGTGAGGGATCAACTTTATCCCTATAGTGGTGAGCTACACGCAGATGAAGCCAAGCATAGCACAACCGCATGTAGGACCCCGGTCTACCTTCTTCAGCACGCTTGGGACGGGAGGAAAGCTACTGCAACCCGTCACTTAACGTCCTTTTTAGGGCGCACAAAAGAGTAACCTACTCATTGTGGGCATTAGCAAACAACAAGAACAACCTTCAGCAGACTGTCATACAAATGTTGTTGTAATGTTTTATAGTTCCCCCAGAATCATACTTCTCCACATTGAGCTGTTCCATGACATAACTATTTGTTTTCCTATTTTTCCAAGAAACTTATCCAAGTCTTCTGAAGACCTACATTTCAGAGGTCTCAATCTTCTTCTCTATTATCAAATAGGTATGATCATAGTCTAGAGTCTTCTTTCATGGCATCTGTTGCCATCTTTATCAAGTTAAAGGAAGCCCAGCTTGCTTGTAGGCTCTTGGCTCTGGGCTTCAGGTTATTTCTAGGTTGAGACAGCAGAGGTAGATGCAATCATCAACATCCTCGAGTGGTGTAGTGTTTAGGCCTGGGCTTTGCAAAACGGTTGCACATAGCTTTCATTTTTCCTATAAATTAAGGTGAGCATCTTTCTTCCCTCAGCTTTTGCCGATGCTAGCATTCGTGTCACTTTGGTGGGTGTCTCTGTGATGAGTGTATAAAGGTAAAGTGTGTAAAGTGGAAATTTAGCAGAATTGACTCCTGGTTGGAAATGGAGTTTTTGAAGACTCCATTGTACTAAGTCACAGCCTGTGAGAGGTGGGGTGGGGGGCAGTGCCCTTACTTGCTGTTTTTACTTTCCCTAACTATTGCGTCCAGTACCCATTACAGCTGGGTTGACTGGAGAAGCGGTTCACAATTAAAATGACAACACGGATTTATTTAGTCCCCAGACGCGATTCAACCCGAGGCATACTGTTACCACAGAAAATAGCGAACTGTTCGCTATGAACTGAGTTAACGCGCCCATCGCGTATAAAGGTATTCAGCGGGAATCCTTTTTTGCAATAACTTGATCTTATTTTCCACAATATGATTTGCATTGAGTTAGAATTGCATTAAGTGGCGCAATGTGATTATAACTAATACAACTTGCCAGGTAAATGTTTGCCAAGGGTAAACAAAGTAGAATCATTTGCCACGTAGCATGATGTAAAGACCAAACCAGCCTCCTTGTGGTGTAGTTTTGCCAGTTCTCGCTCCAGAGATTCGTGTAGTGGGGAGTTGCCAGAAATGTTCCGAGTTCCTCCAGCACCTGCTCCGTGCTTGAACAGTGCTTCTCTGTGGGGGAGATATTGAGATAGAAATCCTGATCAAACTGCTAACATTTCTTCCGGAGATATTATATAATATATAAATAGTAACAGTCCCATATCAGTTACAATACTGGCAAGAAATGAAGTTGTTAAAGGCTTCAGTAAAGGTCTGTCTCATAACAATTACATTACTGTCAAGGAATTACGTTTTTAGATGCTTCAGTAAAGGTTAGTCCAATAGTAGTTACACTACTGTCTAGGAATTAAGTTTTTAGATGCTTCAGTAAAGGTTAGTCCAATAGTAGTTACACTACTGTCAAGGAATTAAGTTTTTACATGCTTCAGTAAAGGTTAGTCCAATAGTAGTTACACTACTGTCAAGGAATTAAGTTTTTAGATGCTTCAGTAAAGGTTAGTCCAATAGTAGTTACACTACTGTCTAGGAATTATGTTTTTAGATGCTTCAGTAAAGGTTAGTCCAATAGTAGTTACACTACTGTCTAGGAATTATGTTTTTAGATGCTTCAGTAAAGGTTAGTCCAATAGTAGTTACACTACTGTCAAGGAATTAAGTTTTTAGATGCTTCAGTAAAGGTTAGTCCAATAGTAGTTACACTACTGTCAAGGAATTAAGTTTTTAGATGCTTCAGTAAAGGTTAGTCCAATGGTAGTTACACTACTGTCAAGGAATTAAGTTTTCAGATGCTTCAGTAAAGGTTAGTCCAATAGTAGTTACACTACTGTCAAGGAATTACATTTTTAGATGCTTCAGTAAAGGTTAGTCCAATAGTAGTTACACTACTGTCAAGGAATTAAGTTGTTAGATGCTTCAGTAAAGGTTAGTCCAATAGTAGTTACACTACTGTCAAGGAATTAAGTTGTTAGATGCTTCAGTAAAGGTTAGTCCAATAGTAGTTACACTACTGTCAAGGAATTAAGTTTTTAGATGTTTTAGTAAAGGTTAGTCCAATAGTAGTTACACTACTGTCAAGAAATTAAGTTTTTAGATGCTTCAGTAAAGGTTAGTCCAATAGTAGTTACACTACTGTCAAGGAATTAAGTTGTTAGATGCTTCAGTAAAGGTTAGTCCAATAGTAGTTACACTACTGTCAAGGAATTAAGTTTTTAGATGCTTCAGTAAAGGTTAGTCCAATAGTAGTTACACTACTGTCAAGGAATTAAGTTTTTAGATGCTTCAGTAAAGGTTAGTCCAATAGTAGTTACACTACTGTCAAGGAATTAAGTTTTTAGATGCTTCAGTAAAGGTTAGTCCAATAGTAGTTACACTACTGTCAAGGAATGAAGTTTTTAGAAACTTCAGTATACTAGATAGTTGCTTGTGCAAAGTAGTGTGGCCAGTTCCATTCCTGACTGCCTTCTACTTCCCTAGATGTATTGCATGTTCCCATTTACAACTTGGTTTACTGAAGAGGGACGGTTGTGGGAGTTCTTCTTCTTCTTCTTCTGCGTACACAGTCAGACAGTAACCATTATTTTCTCGAAAAAAGCGGCGGTCATCCTGAGACTCTCGCCACTACCATAGAGCTTGTCTTGCAGTTCCACTGGCAATGGCCACATCTGCTCTCTCTGATCCTCGTATGTCGGGCAGTTCTGCAGCAGATGTTCAGTGGTCATTTTACCAGTTCAACTCCAATCCTTTGACGTCGAATATCAATGAGTAAATATAGGAATAAGTGGAACCAGCGCAACGACAAAAAGGAATGAAGCAAATTCACCGCGGTCCACCATTATCAGCGCACTCAGGATGTGAGGAAAGCTACTACAAGCCGCCACTTAACGCCCTTTCAAGGTGCACAAAAGAGTAAGCTTACTTACTGTGGACATTAAACAACAACAACAACCAAGTCAACAGAAGTGAACACCTGGTAATATATATGTGTGCAGGAAGAACACCCTTTAACACTACCCGGGTCAAAGTTCACGTGAGAAAACCTGACCCAAAAAAAGAAGCATGAGAGACAAACTGGAGGCAACCATTGATGACCTACAACAGACATTTGACTTCATGAAGGCAACCAATCTGGTGACATGCAACGAGCATACAGAACCAAAAGCTTCGAAAATTAGAAATTCTTGAAAAGGTTTGCAATTCCTACAAAGAGATCAAATGAGTTAGTATGACACCATTGATATAAAATATTAAAATATCAAAGGCAAAGGCCACCGTCCATTGTAGACGATAGTGGCATAATTAATTTTGCTAGCGGTATTTGTTGTAAGGATTAACTGCGCTACTTTTTATCCTCACTCTCTCGTCTCGTGCCATCCGACCCCAGTGGCAACTCAAGGACAAGGCGTTAAAATATAACGGTTGTTTTATATAAGGTAAATCAGGGCTCATCAGCCTTTTTATAATTGTCACACAATTTTATAACTTTCATGAATGTACACTCGCGATCGTCCATGGAATCTGTGTATTTTGGATGTTTTAAATGTATCATCATCATGTGGCATGTCTTTTGCAGAACATCGCTCCCATCACTGTCTGTCTGAAAGAAACTTGATTTCTTGCCAAAGCTCCAGTCGGCTCAGGGAATCATGCCAAAGCGTTCCTTGACATCTTGGTGCCATCGCCTTCTTGATCTACCTCTGCATCTCTTGCCTGACACCAAACCTTCCAATTAGTGTTCCCTCAAGACCGGTGTGTCTTTTGACGTGGCTAAAGTATTTCAATTTTCTGTCCATGATGGAATTTATGAACCAATTCTCCTCTATGCCAAACCTTTGTAAAATGTCTGCATTATTCTTTTTTTTCAATCCATGGTATTCCGAGAACCATTCCATAACATTTTGACTTGAAGGACTCGATTCTCTTCCTTGAGGTTTGGGCAACTGTTTATGTTTTACAGATATATGCTACCATGAGAATAACGCAGATTCTCAAATTTGTCATTTTTATTGGTTTACTGGAATTGTGCCATAGTTTCCTCAAGTTGTGTAATCTCTGCATTACCAGAATAATAATATGTTTTTAATAAAGAATGAAATTATTATGTTACCGCCCAGCTGAAAGTTAAAATCGTCCACTAGAGGTAGCTATCTCTCAGATTGAAGAGCACCTGATGTAAATTAAATTACAGCAACCTTTATTTGGAAAACTGGTCCCCATGTAGAGGTAATAAGAGGAACGTAGTAAACGAGAAGAAGATGAATAATAATAAGAAGAAGAAGAAGAAGATGAATAATAATAATAAGAAGAAGAAGATAAATAAGAAGAAGAAGAAGAAGAAGAAGAAGAAGAAGAAGAAAAAAAGAAGAAAAAAGAAGCAGAAGAAGAATAAGAAAAACAGAAAGAAGAAAAAGAAAAAGAGGAAGAAGAAGAAGAAGGAAGATGATAAAGGAGAAAAAGAAGAAGAACAACAACAACAACAAAAAGTACAAGAACAAGAAAAAGATACAGATTTGTAGTCAAGATTCAAGGAAACATATTGTTCTTTCAGCTTACCTAACAGCCTCCTGGACCTTGGGATGCCAGCTCATACCTAGATAATCGTTACTGCACCAGACAGTGATGTCCTTCTCTGTGCCAGTACTGAGCTCCTGAGCATGGGGGAAGGAGGTTGCATCTCTCATCACCTTCTTGAACACCCTATATGTGTGATCTTCCTTCATTTTGTGGAGCTTCTTCCCAAAGAAGCCCTCATAGTTGAAGAAACTGGAGCCTTTTGATTCTAGTTCATTTAAGAAACAGCAGGGAATTGTAAGTTTAAGTCATGCTATTCAACTTACTTGAATTTAAGTCATACTATTCAATATTCTTGACTTTTAGTAACACTATTCCACTTGTTTGACTTTAAGTCATACTGTTCAGGGGACGGCGTGGCCTAGTGGTTAAGTGGCACGGCTCACAACCAGAAGGTGCTGGGTTCGATCCCCATCACAGCACCGGCCGTTACCCCGGGGAAGCAAACCCTTAGAAAATGCAGGAGGAAGCAGACCCTTACATAAAATGCATGCTGAAGTCGGATGCACTGGGCCGACAGGCGCAAAATAAAAACCACAGTGTAACGCACACACGCTTTGGGGAATAGATAAATAAGGGGAACGCAAAAAAAAAAAAAAAAAATCCTGTTCAGTATTCTTGACTTTTTTAGGAATACTATTCAATTTATTTGTTTGACTGTAAGACATACTATTCAATTAACTTGACTTTAAGTCATACAATTCAGTATTCTTGACTTTAAGTCATACTATTCATCTTGCTCGACTTTAAGTCATACTATTCAGCTTGCTCGACTTTAAGTCATACTATTCAACTTGTTCCACTTTAAGTCATACTATTCAACTTGTTCGACTTTAAGTCATACTATTCAACTTGCTTGACTTTAAGTCATACTATTCAGCTTGCTTCACTTTAAGTCATACTATTCAACTTGCTTGACTTTAAGTCATACTATTCAGCTTTCTTGACTTTAAGTCATACTATTCAACTTGCTTGACTTTAAGTCATACTATTCAGCTTTCTTGACTTTAAGTTATTCTATTCAACTTGCTTGACTTTAAGTCATACTATTCAGCTTTCTTGACTTTAAGTCATACTATTCAACTTGCTTCACTTTAAGTCATACTATTCAACTTGCTTGACTTTAAGTCATTCTATTCAACTTGATTTAAGGGATATCTCGTTTCCCCTGGAAATGAAGAATGCACGAGGGACAGTCAGTAAGTAACAATTTTATTTATAACATTTTTACAAGAGTGCCAACCAGACATTTTGTCTTATTTTTATAAATAGTCGTCATACCTGGCAACACACTTTGTCCACCTATCTACCAGCTTGTGGGTGTCCTCTATAAAAAAAACTCTTTGTGTTTGATCTTTAACCAATTTTGCACTGCCTCAATTACCTCATAATCTGCAAACCTCTGACACAGCAAATGTTCTTTCAAGGATCCAAACAAGTGAAAGTCCGATGGTGCCAAAGTTCTGACTGTATGCTGGATGTTTTAAGACCTCAAATTTCAGAGCACAAACGGTATCCACGGTAGGCAAGCGCAGTCTTATGTGTTGTGCACCAGTAATGCTCTTTTTGAGAAAAGTCCCCGAGGTGTCAATCATATCGCGGACCTCATCATATTCACTAGCATGTCACTGAATCGAGCACTAGTCACCGCCGCCCCCCCCCCCCTTTCCTAAAATGCACCATAATTGGGCATTAACATCCTAAACATGGCTATCACGACTTTTGCAGCGCCAGACTGTGTTTTGAATAAAATAGTCGGAGACAACTGGTGCTTCCATCGCGTGGACTGTCTCTTACTCTCTCGTTTGTAATCTTGCACCCAGGACTTGTCTTGTGTCACAATTTTATGGAGAGAAACATTTCCTTCACGAGCATGATGGTCCGACTGCTGCTGACATATCGTCTGCATTTTACCCTTTTGATCATTGGACAGCTGCTTTGGAATCCAACAGCTACACACTTTCCTAAAACCGAGGTCATTATAGACAATTCCATACCCAGCACCGTGACTCATGTTGAAATCTACAACAATTTCATCAATATTGACTAGCTGGTCGATCTGCTGTTTCACTGTATCAGTTGTCACACTTGCTGGTCTCCCACGCCTCCGTTTGTCAATGATGTTTTGTATTACGTTTTGAAATGTTTCTACCCATTCATACACGTTCCTCTGACTCAAACAAGTTTCTATGTACTGAACTTTCATTCCTCTGTTATAGATTTAAGAATGTTTCAAACCACACAAAAAATAACCAAAAAAAACACACTCAACAAAAAAGAAAAATGCCTCATTGTTCTTCCACGATGACAGTCGGGCGGCCATGTTGTCCGCGATAGTGCACACGCAGCATGAGGTATTGCTTAGGAGCATTTTGTCTCATGAACTAAGTTATTCAGATTGTCTGCTGCTGGTGCTGCTGCTGCTAGAGCCTCTCCTCTCTCCCCCCCCCCCTCCCCTCCTTTACTACTGCAGCTGCTGCTTTTAATACTACTACTACTATGACTACTAATACTACTACTACTGCTACAGATACTACCATTACTACATTACAACGGCATTTGTTCCCATTTCCAGCAAGCACCAGGACGATTGACAGAACTGAGGTATAAAGGTTGCTTGCCTTGGCAGTTGGATGTACTGTACATGCTAAGTGTTTATTTTAACTCCAATAAAAATAACATTCATTTCCAAGGTTCTTAATGTACGCCTCTTGATCAGGAGATGGACATCCAACCCACTCGGCCAGCCGCTCCTGTGTTCACAAAGATCCACACAGATCCACAAAGATCCACAAAGACATACAAAGATCCACAAAGACATACAAAAATCCACAAAGACCTACAAAGATCCACAAAGACCTACAAAGATCAATAAAGATCCACAAAGACCTACAAACACTCGCTTAACCATAAAAACCAACAAAGACCCCCAAACTGTACCTGCAGTGCTCTCATCCCAAATCTGGAGATCTGGAAGCTGTGGATGGCTAATCGTGTCCTCTTGAACAGCTGCGCTTGTCTGTGTCACTGTCACATCTCCTTCATTCAGAAATGGGCACAGGCCAACATCTGGACTTGGAGCAGCTGTTACATAAAAGCAAACTACAATAAACAACATTTTTTTAACAAGTCAATATTTTTAAACAACGTTTTTCAGCCGTGTTTTGTATTGTCTTGTCTGATCCACTTGTGCCGAGGGACGCTGCAGTTTTCTGTTCAAGGCCAAACGTGTCACTGAAGTAGCTGTCTTCCCATGCCGATTTAGAATTTAGTGTCGCCATCCTGGTAGAGTGCTTCTTTAACTTCTTCTTCTTCTGCTTCTTCTTCGTTCATATCAATCTCCCTCAACCAAACCCTGCAAGTAGCAGGATGTAGTCAGGAGAACAGAATGCGCTGTGTCGTGGTTTACAGTTTGACTGCGATATTTGCGTCTTTCAGTCTGACACATCCGACTTCAGCATGCATTTTTTTAGTACCGGGTTGACTTCCCTCTTTGATCCATTCTACTCAGCCAGTCTGCTCTATGCTCTATTGCAGCCTGTTATCCAGGATCACCGTGTGGAGGAGAAGACGGGTCTAGGCAGCTCTGGTTCACGGGTCCTGCCACTAGCAGTCAGCTATGGGTCACTGACCGCTTAAACTGAAACTGACCCTTCACGGTCTTAGTCCCAGGCAGTTTGTACATTTACTATGGCAGTTGCCCTTTGTGCAGGTCCCAACTCTTCTGGGAGTTGCTGATAGCCTCTATGTGTATTTCTGTGATTAGCGGGCTGGACTCGAGCAGTGCTGGGGTTGTGGGTTTTGTGCTAGTCCGAGTTCAGTATCCAGTTGGATCTGTCTCGGGCACGGATTGTCCAGTGGAAGGCTAATTTGTTGGTTTGAGGATCACGAGAGGTGTGTAGCTAGTGCGAATCTTGCCAACCAGAGGGTGAAGGCAGGGGGAGAGGGGGAGAATGGATCTTCCATGAGGTCTTTTTTCTTCCATGAGGTCTTTATTCTTCCATGTGGGTACCACAGAGTGGTTGCTGTACGCTAGCGTTCCGCTTTCCGTCTGACAACATGGTCAGCCCAGCGGTACTTGCAGTTATTGGCATCTTGTAGGTCATCCTTTACGTGTGACAATTCTCGGAAGTCTTTCTTCCTTGCGTTCAGGATCTTTTGGTCATGCTATATCTGCAGGTCAGTCGCCATGATAAAGTCTGTAGTCTTCACCAGGTCAGAGCGTCTGCCCCACAGCTTTTGTCTCAGCTCTGCATCATCTGACCAGGTCTGGCACCTCATTTCCCTATAGATTGGGCATTACTGTAGAATATGCTCAGTGTTTTGGCCTCCTGTTCCACTTGGGCACTCATCGGTGCGTGAGATCTTCAGTCGGTATAGCTGTTCTAGTAGTCTGCAGTGTCCAGTTCTCAGACGAAATAAGGTAGTTTGTTGATTTCTTTTGAGTTGGTGAATTGGGTCTGATGTACTGCCTATGTTTCTGTCTTCTCTCCATTGGTGTATATACTGATTTCTGATAATGTTCTCGATTTCTCTGTATGGTACTCGATGATTAAATTGTGCCTTTTTGCTGCCATATTTTGCCAGAGCGTCAGCTCTCTCGTTTCCCGTGATTCCGCAATGGGAGGGTAGCCACTGGAGCGCTATTTTTGAGGATCTCAATCTGGCCCACGAGATGGTGCTCAAGCGACGCATGTGTTGTCCGTAAGCTGTTTCTCCATAGCTTTTTTCAGAGACCAGGTTTCACTTCCATGATATAGACCATGATATAGACCATGATATAGACCATGATATAGACCATAATATAGACCATGATATAGACCATGATAAAGACCATGATATAGACCATGATATAGACCATGATATAGACCTGGTAAGACCACTGAACCGAATCGGTCTTTTCATAGTCTGGTGTCTTTCATTGTGTCTTTATCGAGATGAAGGACGCCCAACCTGGTCGTCGGAGTCTTACCATCTCGGGCTTCAGGTTATTTTCCATGTTGAAGAGACGGCCGAGGGAGATTTATTTGTCGACGTCCTCTTGTAGTGATTCGTTTAAGAGCATTGAGGCTTGGCTCGACAAAGCGGTTACAATTAGCATCGTTTTTCCTGATATTTATGGTAAGGCCTGCTTTCTTGCCCTCAGCTTCCAGCGGTGCTAGCATTTGTGTCGTTTCGGCGGGTGTCTCTGTAATGAGTGTAATATCGTCTACAAATCTAAGGTGGTTGAGTAATTGTCCATTTATGTTGATGCGGTTCACCCTCCAATCGCAATGTCTCATCGTCGACTTCATCATGTAGAGAAAAGGTTGAACAAGACGCGGTTGCACTGTCGTACGTCTTTTTTCCGTGGCGAAAGTTTTCGGTACAAGTTTTTAATTTTTACTGACATATTTTATGGTGACTTCAGCCGTGTAATTTTGACACATTAACTTATCGAGCCTGTGCACACAGTGTCAGCTCTCTAGGTTGTGGGGAGGTTGGTTCAAATAGGAGAAATATGAGTCATTGCCAACGGGCAGAGATCAAGCAGATTCAATGGAAGAATTCTGAGTTCTGCCTTATGCGCCGTATTTGGCGCTGAAATACTAGAGAAAGATAGAGAGTGTGAAAGAGCGAGAGGGAGAGAGAGAGAGAGAGAGAAAATATCCTGGTGCAGATCTTGGAGACAATAGCAAATGCATCATCATCGAATGGTCTCTGAAAGCTGATGAGATAGCCTGGACTGGAAGCTGATGAGATAGCCTGGACTGGAAGCTGATGAGATAGCCTGGACTGGAAGCTGATGAGATAGCCTGGACTGGAAGCTGATGAGATAGCCTGGACTGGAAGCTGATGAGATAGCCTGGACTGGAAGCTGATGAGATATCCTGGACTGGAAGCTGATGAGATATCCTGGACTGTGAGCTGATGAGATATCCTGGACTGGAAGCTGATGAGATAGCCTGGACTGGAAGCTGATGAGATAGCCTGGACTGGAAGCTGATGAGATAGCCTGGACTGTGAGCTGTGCTCGTAAAGAGGACGATCAACATCTGAACCGCCCGTCATCGTGTAGCCGACAGAACCACAACAGACTCGCCTGGTCGCTCCAGTGGTTCACTTATAGGTTTGTTTCCTTGCAGGTATGCCGTGATAGCTGACTAGGGAAGGTTGTGCATGGGACCGGCAACCTCATTATAAAAAAAAAACATTGCTACTGAAATAAAACTGTAAACAGAATCTAGATTATACAGAAACTGTTTGTTGTTGTTGTTGTTTGGAATGCCCACAATGAATAGGTTTTCTCTTTCGTGCGCCCTGGATAGGACGTTAAGCGGAGGGTTGCAGTAGCTTTCCTCACATCCCAAGGGTGCTGATGATCGCGGACCTGGATCCTCCAGGAGGTTGTGGTATGCTTGGCTTGAAAAGATAAAAGGTACTCCGAATGGTGTATTGGACCTATCCTCCGCCATCTGAAGTGACAGGCATATGATGGTGAAGGTGATGATGGTCGTGATGATGGTGAGGGTGATGATGGTCGAGATGATGATTGGGCTGATGGTGATAATGATGATGGCGATAATGACGAAGGTGATGATAATGATGGTGGATGATGATTGTGATGGTGATGATAATGACGATGGGGGTGATAATGATGATGATGATGGTGATGATGATGGTGATGATGATGATGATGATGATGGTGATGATGATGACGATGGGGGTGATAATGATGATGATGATGGTGATGATGATGATGATGATGGTGATGATGATGATGATGATTGTGATGATGATGGTGATGATGATGACGATGGGGGTGATAATGATGATGATGATGGTGATGATGATGATGATGGTGATGCTGATGATGATGATGATAATGATGATGATGATGGTGATGATGATGATGATGATTGTGATGGTGATGATGATGATGATGATGATGATGGTGATGATGATGATGATGATGATGATGGTGATGATGATGATGATGGTGATGATGATGATGGTGATGATGATGATGATGATCATGTTGACGTTGATGATAAAGGTGGCAGCGATGATGATGGCGAAGATGCACCAATTGTATTGAAATGTAAAAGTGAAGTACGGTGCAATTATTTGATTAATTACGGTAAAGCCATGGACAAGCTCGCATGTTGTACTAACCTATTACACCCCTACTGAGTTTTTCATCTTGTATATCTTTGAGCCTTGTGTAAGGGTCATTATATATCTTGGGGCGTGTTGTGTCCACCTATCTGTAGTACGGGCGTACTCAAATGAAACCGGACCTAACTGCAACAAGTGTACATACGTAGGATGCATATTATGACGCCACTTTTGGTGTAAACAGCACATACAAACCGTCAAGTTTGCAAAATTTAATTATCCTTCGATTCATAATTTCCTCAGCAAACCGTTGAAAACATGGCGAGTGTAATACGGAATCCGTCCAGAGTTGATCAGTGAGCGGCGATTCGGTTTTTAACAGCTGAAGGATGTCGACCAGTTGACATTCATCGCAGAATGAAGGCAGTGTATGGTGACAAAAGTTACTCGAAGACAACAGTTAATAATTGGACAACGATGTTTAAAAAAGGACATGAGTTAACGCAACAATATACGCCTGAACTGGTCTCGGACGTGAGTTGACGCAACAATATACGCCTGACCTGGTCTCGGACGTGAGTTAACGCAACAATATACGCCTGACCTGGTCTCGGTAGATCTTTAACTCACGTCCTTCATTAAACATCGTTGTCCAGTTTCATTTGAACACGCTTCGTACGGTTCTCAGTAGACTCAGAACTACAGAGATCATTCCGACCTCGTTGGTGTGCCTGCCCTGTAACACACTGTGTTTTCACGTACGCAGTGTGTACTTGAAAACGGTAGGGTCTCAGTCAATACATTGCATTTAACCCTTGACCACAGCTCTCACACACAAACAAACTCAAACAATTTTGATGGGAACTTACGATTCTCCCCACTGGCTCTTGTAGTCAACAGTCGGGTACCTGTTGTCATCACCGGACATTTCTCCACGCAGTTCAGTAACAAAGGAGCGAATTTCCGGATGTTGTACAGCGAGAATTTGTTCAAAAATGGGCAGGCTTTGGAGGTCATTGTCTTTGGAGATCGTACGATCAGTTGGCTAAAGGAGACACATAAATGGTTTTTGTTAGTTGTCTTCAACTTTTTATTTTTACCCCATGTCCCAGTTTCACCATATGTTGTTGTTGTTGTTGTTGTTGTTGTTGATGTTTAATATAGACAATGAGTACGTTCGTTCTTTTGCGCTTGAAAAGGGTGGTATGTGGCGGGTTGTAGTAGCTTTCTTCACATCCCGAGGGTGTTGATGAAGGTCGACAGCGGTCTTCCAGGCGGATATGTTATGCACCCATGTAACGCTCACTACTACCGGGATCACATCGATCCACATTTCTTAAGACAGACTGCCTTGAAAACAGCCTGTTTCCAGGGAAAGTTACAGGGAAGAGAGATAGTGGTCGTGGTGTCTGACCCTGACTCGACGTTTCTGGTCAGTATGTTGTGTCTACCCTGACGCGACGTCCTGGTCAGTATGCTGTGCCTGACCCTGACGCGACGTCCTGGTCAGTATGCTGTGCCTGACCGGACTAGCGTCTCAGTTCCCCTTGACCATATGTGAGAACGCCCCCTTCCCAAGATTATCTGAGTCTAAAGGTGCGCCCCAAATAATTCACGTATTTGTGAGCTCCATACCAGTCAACAGGGGATGACGTGTTTCAAACTGTTCTAAGTCACAGCGTGTGGGAGGTTCGGTGTCCAGTTCCCTTCCTCGCTGTATTTCTTTCTCTAACATAGGTCATATATCCATTTACAAATGAACCCCTTCCCCTGATGGGTCAACTGAAGCATATCGGCAGAGGGACATGAAACTTGTACGTTTGCCTTGAAAAGCGAGTGTTTATAATGTGTTACTTTGTTTTTGTATATATTAGTACATATACGTTTACTTGTATTATTTTTTACAAACTTAATTACTGTAGAACATGTTGATGTATCTTACAACTTGAAAATGAATTGTCTTTTTAATACTTCAATATTCATAAATAATTACGAAAACATTATATTTAAGTACAGTTCTTTGTAGCACTGTAGTTCAATTTATCGATGGCTTTAGTGGTAGCGGAGGTCCATTTTAGTATGGACAACACTCAGCGTGTGAGTGAGTCTGGCATCTCTCCCCAGCTGTATTCAGTTCATCATAGTAGCATCTAAAAGGAGGTCCATTTAGATTCACCATAATGAACTAGCTTATGTACAATCTATTCGAACAGTAATGTTATTAATAATCGTGCGAGAGTCGTTATGTAGTAACGATTAAAAATGTTATTTTACTCGTCAAGCAAATATTTTTAATCGTCACAGACGAGCGGACGAGCGCTTTTGTCAAGCCCTGTTTATATATATATATATCTTTTCTTCTTCTTCTTCTTCTTCTTCTTCTTCTTCTTCTTCTTCGCCCTTATCACCTTGGTGTTTTTGTTCTATCAATCAATTCTCTCCAAACGGGACTTATCCTGTGCAACTTTATCTAATTCAATCTAGCTCTATCCTGTTCTTGACGTATCTACCTCTATCCTGTTCTTGACGTATCTAGCTCTATCCTGTTCTTCACGTATCTACCTCTATCTTCTCCATTTGTTCTGTAGTCTTCATGTGCTTCTCTTTTCCATGTGGGTTCCATGACAGGGATTGCCTAGAGATACTGACTTGGATCTTTTGCAGTGTGTGGCCTATCCAACGCCAAATTCTTTCCAATATGGTCTGTGCTCTATTCATGTATCATGTTATGTCCCAGAGGCTTTCATTTGTAACCCTGTCTCTATTGAGTTCAATCATCACATAAAACTGTAGGTGTTATAATGTGTTTTGCACTTGACATTCATGTACACTGGATCTCACTCCAATGTTTTTTCAAATGTAATTACTTCCCATAAGAGTAAAATGTATTTACTTCCCAAAAGAGTAAAATGTATTTACTTCCCATAAGAGTAAAATGTATTTACTTCCCATAAGAGTAAAATGTATTTACTTCCCATAAGAGTAAAATGTATTCACTTCCCATAAGAGTAAAGTGTATTTACTTCCCATAAGAGTAAAATGTGTTTACTTCCCATAAGAGTAAAATGTATTTACTTCCCATAAGAGTAAAATGTATTCACTTCCCATAAGAGTAAAGTGTATTTACTTCCCATAAGAGTAAAATGTATTTACTTCCCATAAGAGTAAAATGTATTTACTTCCCATAAGAGTAAAGTGTATTTACTTCCCATAAGAGTACATCCCTTATGTGCCGTGAATACGGACAGGAAAAAGTTTGGGTTGTGCCAAAGCATGTCCCTCCCCCAACCCGTCTTCCCTTAAGGTTAGAATTTGATTCTGTCCTGTAAAGAGCAACTAGGACTTTCTAGAGTTTGAACCTACGTCTCCTAATCAAGAGACTGGTATTCTAACCACTTTGCCCCGTGTTTTACAGTTACTATAGTTTGGGGAACTATTGTGTTCGTGTATAGTGAATATTGATGGAGAACTATATTTATTCAGTACGAGTGAAAAATGACTGGAGAATTATCATTTTCAAGTTTAAGTTAAAATAGACTGGAGAATTATGATAGTCAAGCACAACTTTAAATAGACTGGAGAATTATCATTTTCAAGTTTAAGTTAAAATAGACTGGAGAATTATAATTGTCAAGCACAACTTAAAATAGACTGGAGAATTATAATTGTCAAGCACAACTTAAAATAGACTGGAGAATTATGATAGTCAAGTACAACTTACTTATAATAAACTGGGGAATTTATGATTATTAAGTACCAGTTTACAGTTCTTCTATCAAGCTATAGTCCGGCCTTTTGTTTGGTCAACCGTATTAAGCCCATACATCAACAGATGTGAAGCGACAGCGCTAGAGCTCACACCCTCAACAGCGTGGTTACTCCAACAATCGTTAATGGCTTCGGGGTGGGAATCTACGGAAAGCTGATGCAGATAGACTTCGTGTTTACCAACGAGCGATAGAGCAAAGAACTTTTGAAGATCTCCATTTGAGACAAAATCGGCTTCGTAGAGATCAAACGTCGAACATCTTTCACTGAGGTCATAGATGTCGATGTTACGGAAATAGAAATGGGCCGGTTTGTGAAACGCATGCCGGATAACAGATGGGCACGTAGAGTGAAGTCCTGGTGGCCCTTCACCTTCACCACACCTTCGCCGGCGAACGATGTTGAGATGGAGAGATGACATTAAAGAAGCCGTGTGCCCAACATGGTGCACGAAGGCTAAAGAACGAGATGAGTTTACTCAATATTTGGCGACCTGGCATTAGACTTACGTAGCTGATTGAATACCAGGATTTCAAGAACCAGCTAAATTTACAGAGAACATATTTATTTATTTTTGTTTTTTTTTTGTTTTTTTGGCGTTCGTCTTATTTCTCTATTCCCCAAGGCGGGTGTGCGTTAACCCGTGGTTTGTTTGCGCCTATCGGCCCAGTGCATCCGACTTCAGCATGCATTTTATGTAAGGGTCTGCTTCCTCCTGCATTTTCTAAGGATTTGCTTCCCCAGGGTAACGGCCGGTGCTGTGATGGGGATCGAACCCAGCACCTTCTGGTTGTGAGCCGTGCCACTTAACCATAAGGCCACGCCGTCCCATCAGAGAACATATGATAGCTTTTGGCCCAGTCATCTGAAATATCGTTATTACGCTGATTGGCCTGGACAGAAAACGTAGAAGTTGCAGTGCAAAGAAAGACTCACGCAATGAAACGTTGATTGGACAACTCAAAACCTTCATTTCAAACCTGTGTTTTGAATAAAGGCATGAAATAAATTAGACCAACGATAGTCTTAGATCTGACACTGCCATCGGGGATAAAGTGTACATACTTTTTGGGAGATTGGTTGTAATGATCATGGTTCGTTTCGGCTTTGCCTTGCCTTGCCTTGCTTAACTATAAAAAAGGCTCACAATTACAGCTGGGTATACTGGTTCAAGCTTCGATCTGGGAGCGACATGATACATTTTTAACGAAAGACAAACCATCCAACAACTCTGCTTTAAGAAATGTAACAGCTACAATATTCTAACGGAAAATATATGCACTCAATACAAACTATACGTTCTGCAGTCAAAAATCCCCATTACATTCTTTGATTAATAAAATTTGCAGTATTAAGAAAATTAACATATATTATAGCAATGCAGAAAACGTATTTACAGTAGAAAGATTGAATGAGTCCTCACATATATCGTCAATGGGTTGAGCACCAGTACTCCACGGGCTACTGTAACCCTGCTATTTATACTGGCTTTCGTTTCCACGTTTTATAGAGGCTAACACACGCCCCGCCCTTAGCGACAACGGATCTTAAGCCTGGTAAGAAAGATACATCGAACACACAAGACTTCAGTACAGTTGTTCTTCTGGCTCTGGGGGTAAAGGTAGTCGCATAGCAGACACTGTTGTGTCAGATCAAGTGTTAGGGATTTCATTACTTGTTTATGGGATGGGGGTGGCTCAGTTCTCCCCTCACTGTCTTTACTTCCCTAATACTAAGTCCGCAACCATTTTACAGATGGGTCTGCAAAGGCGTGTCCGTAACAGAAACAAAATCCCGACAACTATCTGTAATTCTAACGTGCTTCAGATCGAACAAAATAACGAAGAATAGCTGACAAGACCCTCCCCAAATGACACGATCTACGGATGTTTTTGGGTTAGCGAAAGAACTTTCTTTAAAGGATATTCAAACGGAATTTGTTTTTCAATCTATTTATGGTGAGAATCATTTATTGCGTTAAGCGGTGCATAGTTGGGAGGATACGATTCCTTAACTACGAACAGCAGTCCCTGGCGAAGACCCACCTGGTCGCGCAGTTCAGATGGTAGCAGAGGAATCGGTACGGCTGGTTCAGGAGATTAATCATAATTGGCAGGGGTGGGGGTAATGATAGACACTGCAGCAACTCCAATATGTTGTCCACAGGTTTTGATGCACCGACAAATCGATGGGATATGCGTATCAGTGTTGGTGGAAATTATGTTGATAAATAAGGGGCAATGTATGCGCATTAATAAATGGGTCAGCGACCCGTAGCTGATTGCTAGTGTCAGGGCCAGGGAACTAGAGCTGCCAAGACCCTTCTACACCTCCACGCGGTGATCCTGGACAACACTCTTTAGCAGGGCAGGCTGGCTAAGTAAAAGTGATCGAAGAGGGAAGGCAGCCAGGTATTCAAAAAGGCCTGCTGAAGACGGATATGCTGGGCCGAAAGGTGTAAATATCGCAGCCAAGCTGTAAACTTCGACACAACCTTTCCGTTCTCTGGACTACATTCTGCTACTTAAGCTCTTTTAGGGTTTGGTAACGGGAGATTGAGAACGAACGAAGCCAAGCCAAGCCAATTATTGCACCTGGAGAGAAGAAGAAAGAGCAACACAGGGCCGTGTATGCTGCGGGAGGTTGTCAATGGACTGTGCATCGTGAGGAGCATGGGATATGATTGATTGATTTGATTGACTGTCCCTGGTGCGGGTCCCCCTCCGGCCATTATGCCATCCATTCCCACAAACCCTAGCATGGTCAGGACCGTAGACTCACACACGTTCCCGGAAGTTCGAGCTCTCGGCGTCCACCCTCTATTCATGCAAAAGCCAGCCCTGCTGCACCCACAGGAACAAGAGTTGAGAGTCAGAGACGCTAATGGTGTCATTGCTTTTCTAGAATGTATTTGTTATTAACCTAAAGACATTCCATATTAAGATGTGGAAAAAAACACTTTACATTTTGTTGGCACGCACAGCCACATCCCTCTTGTATAACGTGGTCTTATCAGAACTTTCGCACGTGATATTCAGGAATGGGAGGTGGGAGGAGGAGACGGGGGGGGGGGGGGGGGGAGTGGAGGATGTCGTGGCTTACTATTTACTGACGTTATTGTGTGAGCATGGAAAGAGTGTGGTGGGGGAGAAAGTGTGTTGTTGTAAGACAGCGGTAAAGCAATACGGAAATAACATTTATTTTCTTCACACTGTCTCTCTTTCTGCCCCTTCTCCCCTCCCCTTCTCTCACACTCTCTTTCCTCTCTGCTCTCTCCCTCCTTTCCTCTCTTTCTCTCTCCCTCTCCCTCTCTCCCTCTCTCTCCCCCTCTCTCTCCCTCTCTCCTCTGTCTACCTCTCTTTGTTCCCTCTCCCCTTTCCCTCCCTCTCTCTCTATTTCTCTCCCTATTTCCGTCACTCTTCCCTCTCTCTCTCCCCCTCTTTCTCCTTCTCATCCTCTTCCTCTCTCTCTCTCTACATCTATCTCTGCCTCTCTCTACCTCTCTCTACCTCTCTCCCCCTCTCTCTCCCTCTGTCTCTCACACATACACAGCACACACACAAGACACACACAACACATACAACACACACACAACATACATAACCCACACAATACACACAACACACAATACACACAACACACAATACACACAACACACACAACACACACAATGCACACAACACACACAATACACACGCAGTACACAGAACACACACAACACACACATAATACACACAATACACACCAAAGCTAACACATTATGGGAGGGGATGAAGGTTAACGTCTGGTCCGGCAAAACATACTGATCAGGCTATGTTAGTCAGGGTTAGATCAAACATACTGATCAGGCTATGTTAGTCAGGGTTAGATCAAACATACTGATCAGGCTATGTTAGTCAGGGTTAGATCAAACATACTGATCAGGCTATGTTAGTCAGGGTTAGGTCAAACAAACTGATTAGGCTATGTTAGTCAGGGTCAGGTCAAACATACTGATCAGGCTAAGTTAGTCAGGGTTAGGTCAGATATACTGATCTGGCTATGTTAGTCAGGGTTAGGTCAAACATACTGATCAGGCTATGTTATTTAGGGTCAGGTCAAACATACTGATCAGGCTATGTTCGTCCGAGTCAGGTCAAACATACTGATCAGGCTAAGCTAGTCAGGGTCAGGTCAAACATACTGATCAGGCTAAGTTAGTCAGAGTCACGTCAAACATACTGATCAGGCTATGTTAGTCAGGGTCAGGTCAAACATACTGATCAGGCTAAGTTAGTCAGGGTCAGGTCAAACATACTGATCAGGCTAAGTTAGTCAGGGTCACGTCAAACATACTGATCAAGCTATGTTAGTCAGGGTCAGGTCAAATATACTGATCAGGCTATGTTAGTCTGGGTCAGGTCAAACATATTGATCGAACTATGTCAGTCAGGATCAGGTCAAACATACTGACAAAGAACTCCACCCCAGGTTCTCCCTGGTCATGGCAATCTCACAAACGAGGTGTGAATCGACGCTGTGAACCCCATAGTAGTGAGCTTACATTGGAGCCTCGCATTGCACTACAGCCAGGAGGACCCGGTCCACCTTCTCAAGTACGTCTCGGAATGTTAGAACCACCGTAATCCACCATCAAGAAAGAGTTAAAGATCTCCAAATTGAAATAGAAGTGTACTGTTATCAACAACACAAATATTCACAACAACAATAACACATTAGAGAAGAAGAGACGAACACACCAGAAAGATATAAGAAGGTACCTGTAACGATCCAGTAGATATCCATTATCCAGATAAGTAACTTTTGATATCTTTATTTTCATTTCTCTTTTTGACCTCTTCTTCCATCTTCTTCATTTCATTTTTCATGATGTGTTAGTTCATACGTTTATTGTGTGTTGTCGTTAGTTTAGTTTAGTTTAGTTTAGTTTAGTTTAGTTTAGTCGAAGGATAAACGTCATTGCACACAGTTTACCCATGCTATGGTTTAACCCAAAAATGCTATGTTCTCCATATTTTTGGAGAATCTCAGAATAATGCATGAACTCCTAGCACTGGTGAGAATTCCGTAAAAGATTGAGAAGTTTTTTAACATAAATGTGAATGTTGTTCTTGTTAACCATTAAGTAGGCGTATACTTCCAGTGGGTTATCTGAACCATTCCATATCTATTTTTATACATTTTATTCAATCCACAATTCCGTTGCAATCTCTCCTTATTTGTAATTGCTACTTTCTATCGCCCACTACAGTATATCTGTTTTTCTGAAACACAATATATATATATATATATATGTACAAATATACTGTAGTGTTCTGTTTGTTTGAACCAACTTAAACTGCTTTAGCAGTGGCATGTCACTGGACTACCATAACACTAGGAATTCCGAGGACCCGCTTTAGAGTTTTTTTTTTAAATTATTGTCAGATGGCGAGCCAATCGGATTGCAGTATGATCATGTCGGTTATACGCCAGCTAATCAGGAACTGACCAGGACGTCGTGTCAGGGTTGGACCCATATACACTGACCAGAACGTCGTGTCAGGGTTGGACCCATATACACTGACCAGGACGTCGTGTCAGGGTTGGACATATATACACTGACCAGGACGTCGTGTCAGGGTTGGACATATATACACTGACCAGGACGTCGTGTCAGGGTTGGACCCATATACACTGACCAGGACGTCTTGTCAGGGTTGGACCCATATACACTGACCAGGATGTCATGTCAGAGTTGGACCCATATACACTGACCAGGACGTCGTGTTAGGGTTGGACATATATATACTGACCAGGACGTCGTGTCAGGGTTGGACCCATATACACTGACCAAGACGTCTTGTCAGGGTTGGACCCATTTACACTGACCAGGACGTCGTGTCAGGGTTGGACACAATACACTGACCAGGACGTCGTGCCAGACACAATACACTGACCAGGACGTCACGTCAGGGTTGTACCCATATACACTGAACAGGACGTCGCGTCAGGGTTGGACCCATATACACTGACCAGGACGTCGCGTCAGGGTTGGACCTATATACAATGTCCAGGACGTCGCGTCAGGGTTGGACCCATATACATTGACCAGGACGTCGCGTCAGTGTTCGACACAATACACTGACCAGGACGTCGCGTCAGGGTTGGATACATATACACTGACCAGGACGTCGTGTCAGGGTCAGACACAATACACTGACTAGGACATCGCGTCAGGGTCAGACACAATACACTGACCAGGACGTCGCGTCAGAGTCAAACACAATACACTAGCCAAGACGTCGCGTCAGGGTCAAACACCAGACACTAGCCAGTACGTTGCGTCAGTGTCAGACACAATACACTGACCAAGACCACAATATTTATACCATGTAGCATTCCCTGGAGTCAGGCTGTTTTCAAAGCAGCAAGGCTGACGAGATGTGGATCGATCTGATCTCCAAAGTATTGAGCGCCACGCAGATGAACCCAAGCATAGCACAACCGCCCGGAGGACCGCAGTCCACTTTTATCAGCATGCCTGGGATGGGAGGAAACCTACTACAATCCGCCACTTAACGTCCTTTTCATGGTGTACAAAAGGGTCAACTTACTCATTGTAAGCATTTAACAACAATAAGATGGCGATAAAGCTGCTTTCAAAAATCTACATTCTGAGTTGTCACCAGGTCTCTCGGACAAGCTAGTAAGAAATGGTAGCCGATGGTATGCTTACGTTATATAAGTCGTGTTACTTTTGTCGTGTTTTTTTATGTTTTCATCACCAAACAAGTCCACGCTATTAACTTGACCATTGCTTAGATCTCTTCTATAGCTCCTTACAATTCTGAGTTTAGTGTTGATTTGTTATGCCCTATTATCTCCCTTAACAGATCACACAGGGAAGAGTACTGAAACCCATGCTCGGCAGTTTGTTCGTCTAGTCCACATGTGCACAGTGATGAAGTGGACAGTCGCGGCTTATACACAAGCCCGTTCTGTGTAGTGTGCCCCGGTCCTGAGACGAAGAATTATGGTCTTTCTTTGCTGGTCGTATGATGGTAGGCTACGATGGAGTGATTTTGTTTGCCCCTGACTGCGTCCAAACTAAGGTAGACAACCCTAGCAAAAATCCCTACTGCCTCTTAGGTCAGTACGCCACTGGAGAAGCTAGAGGTGTAAGCCTTAATCTAAATCTGGAGGGAAGTACCATAAGGTATCGATGGCTAGGCGTCTGCCAGTCCATCTTCTGGCATCCCCTGCAGTCTCTGCTTGCTTGCAAACGTAGGAACTGTTTTTCCTTTGGAATAAAACAGTAAAGACGAAAGAGGGTATGTTCAAAATGGACAAAGCACAATTCCCATACCAGCAGCCCGGGCTAAGCGGAAAAAACCATAATTCCAAAACCTGCACTCACTGTGGTAGTAAAGTATGCATGTCTGAAATAGCAAAATCAGCAATGGAAATAGCTGCAAAATCAGAGTTGTACCGGCTTATAGGAGCCATGACAACCTGGATGATCTCTCTTTTTCTCAATGTATTGTTCACAATCACCTCCCCTTTTTGGAAACATTCTGCCTTCTCGTTCCCTGGTAACCACTCAAATATTGTTTCACTCTCTGACACTCATCTTGATGTATTCATTACATAAATTGGGATGTATTCATTACTGCAATTATAGTTATGGCCGAGACTGTCAACGCATTCTCTTTAACCCTTGGTCGGGCTTTGTGTTTGTGTAGTGACGTTATTTGTTGCGTTATATCGTGTCTCCTTTCTTCTCTGTATGAGAGTGTACATGTTTGTGTTGCAATGTCATTATCATATGTGCGCATAGAAACGTGTACATATTAAAAACTACATTTTTCGGTGCAAGTATTTATTTATACTAAGACCGTTTTTTGTTTTGTTTCAAGAACTATTTGAGTAACGATTTGATAGCTTAACAGGCACCATTAGTAGAGGCTGTGTACAATATTCTGCTTTCTAGGTAATGGGGAAGTTGGTTCAAATAGGAGAAATAGAAGTCCACGCAGACGGGCAGTGGTCATGTCAGAAGAAGAAGAAGAAGAAGAAGAAGAAGAAGAAGAAGAAGAAGAAGAAGAAGAAGAAGAAGAAGAAGAAGAAGAAGAAGAAGTACTGCAGTAGCAAATGAAGAAGAAGAAATATAGCAGTAGTAAATGAAGAAGAAAAAGTATAGCAGTAGTAAATGAAGAAGAAAAAGAAGAAGAAGAAGGAGAAGACGAAGAAGAAAAAGAAAAAAAAGAAGAAAAAGAAAAAGAAGAAGAAGTTGTAGCAGCTATGAACAAGAAGTAGAGCAGTAGTAAATGATGAAGAAGAAGACGAAGAGGAGGAAGAAGAAGAAGAAGAAGAAGAAGAAGTTGTAGCGGTTAATTAAGAAGAAGTAGAAAATAATGATTAAGAAGAAGAAGAGAAAGAAAGATAAAAAGAAGTAGTAGTAGTAAATGAAGAAGAAGAAAAAGAAAAAGAATATATTTATTTACACTGCACTTAACGTATTCCCATCCCTGCTACCAGTGCGGTGTAAAGGTCTTTGTAATCGAGTGTGCAGACATAGGTGATTTGTCTTACAAGGCTTTCGGAAACTAAAATAAGCGGCGCTTACGTCTTGAAACGGTGTAAGAAAGCAGACAAATAAAGGCAACATAAGTAAGAGGAGTAGATGAACTCAAATCAAAGAAGTTAAAGAGTTATAGAGCAGAAGAGGTGTATTGCAGAAGAGATGTATAGCAGAAGAGATGTAGAGCAGAAGAGATGTATAGCAGAAGAGATGTATAGCAGAAGAGATGTATAGCAGAAGAGATGTGGAGCAGAAGAGATGTGGAGCAGAAGGGATGTAGAGCAGAAGGGATGTAGATCAGAATAGATGTAGAGCAGAAGAGATGTAGAGCAGAAGAGATGTGGAGCAGAAGGGATGTAGAGCAGAAGAGATGTATAGCAGAAGAGATGTATAGCAGAAGAGATGTGGAGCAGAAGAGATGTGGAGCAGAAGGGATGTAGAGCAGAAGGGATGTAGATCAGAAGAGATGTAGAGCAGAAGAGATGTAGAGCAGAAGAGATGTGGAGCAGAAGGGATGTAGAGCAGAAGAGATGTATAGCAGAAGAGATGTAGAGCAGAAGAGATGTAGAGCAGAAGAGATGTGGAGCAGAAGGGATGTAGAGCAGAAGAGATGTATAGCAGAAGAGATGTAGAGCAGAAGAGATGTAGATCAGAAGAGATGTAGAGCAGAAGAGATGTAGATCAGAAGAGATGTAGAGCAGAAGAGATGTAGAGCAGAAGAGATGTATAGCAGAAGAGATGTAGAGCAGAAGAGATGTGATGAGTAGGGAGGTCCGGATGGTGGCTAGGAGTCTGCTGGGAGTGGGTTGGGAGGGGCTGCAGCGATTAGGAAACAAAAAGAGAAGGGGAGGGGGTAGTAATGTGGGCAAGAACATCTTGTATATAGTGCAGAACAGAAACATGAAAGACACCTACGTTACGGTCAAATAGTCTTCATCAGGAGCAAATAAGTTGCCGCAGCAACTTCATTTTTATTTTTATTAGGACTAGAAAGAAAAGTAAGGAATTATAGATAATGCTTGGGCTATATTAGGGCAATGTTTCGGATTAAGTAACGGAGCGTTTAAAATGGCACAGAAGTTTCTCGAGACATAAGAACTTGGTGCATTCTTAGGTGGCTGCATGTTCCAGTATAACAGTACTGAAAATGAGGTCATTGACTTGCTGGTGAATTAATTATCAATGGGAAGATGAAGAGTCGTTTTACTGACCGGAAGCAGGGATAAAAAGAGGGGGGGGGGCGATGGGGAGGGTGGAAGTCAAATTAGTGAACTAAGATTCCATACAGACAATTTGATAACCAAGGGCACATGAAATAAATAGTGTTACCAACGGAGAGTATAAATAATTTAATGGGCCACTGGAAACATGAGGATTCCGTGGCGAAGTGGTTAAGCCAGGTTGATCAGGTGGTGTGGGTTCGACTCCGGACTCCGCCGTCTTTTTCACGGGTGTTGATGCGGAGGCCCCTGCATCTCGTAGTCGCCCCCCTAGTCGTCTTGTCCTTGACTTGCCACTGGGGTCGGGTGGCTCGGGACGAGAGAGCGAGGATAACGAGTAGCGCAGTTAATCCTTACTAAAAATAGCGCTAGGAAAATTAATTATGCCATCGTCGTCTACGATGGAAAGCGGCCTTTTTAATGATCAAGGGTGCATGGAATACATTTATTGATCAAGGGTGCATGGAATACATTTATTGATCAAGGGTGCATGGAATACATTTAATGATCAAGGGTGCATGGAATACATTTATTGATCAAGGGTGCATGGAATACATTTATCGATCAAGGGTGCATGGAATACATTTATTGATCAAGGGTGCATGGAATACATTTATTGATGAAGGGGTCATGTAATTCCTTTATTGATCAAGGGGTCATGTAATACATTTATTGATCAAGGGCGCATGGAATACATTTATTGATCAAGGGTGCATGGAATACATTCAATGATTGTAACAGTGTACTTAATTATTTCATATCCTGGTCACTCAGACCAATATTTATATTATAGAGTAGGCTATTATTTCTTAAGAGTTGACTGACCAGCAACATAGACTAACTGTCGTCCCACTTGAGCACAGAAAACACTAAAACTATTGTCAACTATTGACAAAAAATAATATCATTTATTTTCACGAATAATGGTTACATAATTTCAACAACCGAAAATAACTTATAAACTAAATAATAATACTAAATATATAATGAACTAACACAAAAGATCCAAGCAAGGGCTAATAATGCTAGTTCTGTAAACTACATAAACTCCAGATTCTACTTCTCATATGAAATAACAAAAATCCTAATTTAGTCTAATTCAATAGTAATACAAATCAATGGTTATATCTAAGTCATCTCCTGGCGTTCTCCAGATAGTCTTCGTTGGTGATGACCGGCCGTTCCTATCAGGGTTGCTGCTTTAGGCTGTCAAGCGTCCCCACATAGTTGAACAAATGAGTTATGTTTCCCTTACAGCTGTTGGCAGTTCTCGTGTGATTGCGACATGCCAGTTTGGTGCCTGTTTTACACCTGTATTGAACAATGTTGTTCTCTGAGGGCTCACGTGAAGCGCCTCTCTTTCCGAACTCATGTAGCTTTGGGACAGCAGTCCCTGGGATTCGCTGAATCCTTAATCGAACCGAACTGTCGTACCACTGGGACTGCAGTCCCTAGGATTCGTTGAATCCTTAATCGAACCGAACTCTCGTACCACTGGGACAGCAGTCCCTAGGATTTGCTGAATCCTTAATCCAACCGAACCTGAGTACCACTGGGACTGCAGTCCCTAGGATTTGCTGAATCCTTAATCGAACCGAACTCTCGTACCACTGGGACTGCAGTCCCTAGGATTTGCTGAATCCTTAATCGAACCGAACTCTCGTACCACTGGGACTGCAGTCCCTAGGATTCGTTGAATCCTTAATCGAACCGAACTCTCGTACCACTGGGACTGCAGTCCATAGGATTTGCTGAATCCTTAATCGAACCGAACCTGAGTACCACTGGGACTGCAGTCCCTAGGATTTGCTGAGTCCTTAATCGAACCGAACCTGAGTACCGCTGGGACTGCAGTCCCTTGGATTCGCTGAATCCTTAATCGGACCGAACCTGAGTACCACTGCGATTGTAAAAGGGCCACCGTTCTTCCAACACACACCAAATGCAATGGTCCTTTTGAGAACAGTCGGACTGCCTTCTAGATCAACACAATTCGTACCGAGACGAATCTTCTCCCTCGATGTGATCAGATTTCTATCTCATTTTGTTTACAGGGGGTCAATCAGTCGCACCAATGAGCATAACTGAAAAGCTCTAGGTGAATGATGGAGTAACCACCACGTAAACGCTTTCTGTCTCTCTCCAAATCTCTAGATTTGTCTGTGCCTTGTCTTTTATAGATTTACTTAGCTCTAGAAACCCCCATGGCTGTAGAGTGGTCATCCCCAGTTGGCTGATTAGCCAACACTTTAATTTGGTCCCACCAAATCTAGAATCCCATTGGTTGCACGATCCATAGGTCATTGTCACTTTTAACGTCAATCAAACTCGCTATAACTTAGGTCTGATACTAGAATTGGTAAAACTAGCACTCATCCCTAAACCAGCCAAGTTAACTACAATTCAGGCAACGTTTGATCCTTAGCGAACACAGTCGCCATCCCAATCCCCTCTGCCATAATCGCCCAAGCTCCACATGGAGCAGGAACTGTCAATGATCAAAGGGTATATGAATTCATTCTACTGTCCAAAGGCGCTTGGAATACATTTAATGACCAAGGGCTCTTGAAATATATTTTACAGACCAACGGCGCTTGGAATATATTTAATGATCAAAGGGTACATGAATTCATTTTACGGACTAAGGGAGCAGGGAATATATATACAATATCTCGTATGGTTCAGAAACTTGGACCCTACTTAAACAGGAAAGCCATATTAAGACTCGATGCCTTTCATATGCGCAACCAGCGATACATCCTAGGTATCTGATGGTCATCTCATCCGAAATGACTGCAAAGACGAGTCTTCTCTCCATCTCGAACACTCTGGTCCGCCGCCTGTCTGTGTTTGGTCACGTGGTACGCATGGATCGGGAAGTTCAGGCTCACCAGATAATGTGCAAATAAACTATGTGTAACAACGGTTTCCCGCCGGTTGGCTGGAGGTGTGGGAGAGGCTGCCAGCGTTCTACATGGTCCCGACAGACGGCAGCCTCTCCATCGGCACTGAGCGAGGTTTGGCTACAAGCCTCAGCGGTTGGACATGGTAGTGGTCGATCCATACAAGCCTCAGCGGTTGGACATGGTAGTGATCGATCCCTACAAGTCTCAGCAGTTGAACATGGTAGGGGTCGATCCCTACAAGCCTCAGCAGTTGGACATGGTAGGGGTCGATCCCTACAAGCCTCAGCAGTTGGACATGGTCGATCCCTACAAGCCTCAGCAGTTGGACATGGTCGATCCCTACAAGCCTCAGCGGTTGGACATGGTCGATCCCTACAAGGCTCAGCGGTTGGACATGGTAGTGGTCGATTGCCGCAACGGGCCCTAGATTTCTTGACGAACATTATTATTCTTATTAAAGGCCTCAAGGCTGGACACCCCAGAGCTGCACCTTCCCCAGGTTTAGTAAGCTGGAAGAAGGAAACCACTCACTAATTTCATTCTAACTACCAAATGCGAGTCCGGGATCAAGATTTTGTGCAGCTCATTAGCTGCAGCGGTCAGAGACTCACAGCTGATTCCTAGCGTCAGGGTCAGAGACTCATAGCTGACTCCCAGCGTCAGGGTCAGAGACTCATAGCTGACTTCTAGCGTCAAGGTAAGAGACTAATAGCTGATTCCTAGCGTCAGGGTCAGAGACTCATAGCTGACTCCTAGCGTCAGGGTAGGAAACTCATAGCTGACGTTTAGCGTGAGGGTCGGATACTCATAGCTGACTCCTAGCGTCAGGGTCAGAGACTCCTAGTGTCAGGACCAGCGAACCAGGGCTGAGCAGCGTATGAGCTGCAGCGGCCAGTGACTCATAGCTGACTCCTAGGGTCAGGGTCTAATAGCTGACTCCGAGCGTCAGAGTCAGAGATCCATAACTGACTCCTAACGTCAGGGTTAGAGACTCCTAGCTGACTCCTAGCGTCAGGGCCAGGGAATCAGAGGTGAGCAGCGCATGAACTACAGCGGTCAGAGACTCAAAGCTGACTCCAGGCGTCAGGGTCAGAGATTCATAGCTGACTCCTAGCGTCATGGTCAGAGACTCAAAGCTGACTCCTAGCATCAGTTTCAGAGGCTGACAGCTGACTGCTAACGACAGGCCTAATGAACCAGAAATGTCAAGAGAATTCTACACCTCCACGCTGTGATTCTGGATAACAAGCTGTTTCAGGCTAGACTGACCACCAAGGGGGGGATCAAGGAGGGAAGGCTAACCCAGTATTAAAAAATGTCTGCTGAAGTCGGATGTATCTGACCAAAAGGTGGAAATATCGCATTCAAGCTGTAAACTAAACACAACGCATCCCGTTCTATGGGCAACAACCTGCTACTTGTAAAGCCCTTTTCGTGGCTAGATAGCGGGCGACTGAGAACGAAAGAAGAGAGAAAGAATAAATGCGAGTCTAAAAGGCAAACCAAAAAGACACTGGTTGGCACTTTCTAAAGACTGATCAAATGGATTTCATGAACAGAAAGATAGCTATTGGCTACCCGGCATCAAACACGTATCTGATTGGTTGAATACTTACAGAAGTTAAGTGTTATGTACCTGTTAGAGTAATACAAACTCAAATAGAAACTTCATTCACTTTGTAACCACATAAAGAAATATGTTAACCATATATAGCCAGACATATACAACAACTAGCTAAACAAGAAATTGCAGCATATATTTCACATATACAACAATTAGATAACTAGAAATTACAACAAAGATTTCCCATATAAAACAATCAGCTAAACTAGAAATTACAACAAAGATTTCACATATACAACAATTAGCTAAACTAGACAATACAACAAAGATTTCACATATACAACAATTAGCTAAACTAGAAAATACAACAAAGTCACATGCATACACTTTTATACTTTGACGACCCATATTTAAATTCCAGAAGAAATATTCATTTTCCTCATTCCTCGCTCTGTACGGCTCATCGGGTAACCATCGAGGTAACGCCCCTCTTCGTATCTCGGTCTCGACATTCTCCAGTAGACCTAGACGTGAACTATTAACTGGCCCAGTGTTAGGGAAGGCAGTGCAGTAAGAAACTGAATTAACGACCGATATTTAAAAGAGCTGTGATCTACCGCAGCGGTACTCAATCATTTCGTTACCGTGGCCCCCTCTAAAAACATCTTTTGTTGACGCGGGCCCACACATAATAATAGCACCACTGCCCCACAGTGAGCATGTCGTAAGAGACGACTAACTATGCGACATGGCATAACACCCGCCATGCTTAGGTGTGTTTTTTTTAAGAGCAGCATAGATGGCACTTAACAGGCTGTGGGTATACTTTGCTCTAGTGTTTGAGTCTATTAAGATGGACTCGCACATCGGTTAACCACCCTCCGCGGACTTGTCCCAATGCAGCGGAGTAATAAGCTGCTCGAGCCTAGCCCACTAAGCAGGAAATCCTCCACCCGGCTACATCCAGCTCATTCCAGAGCTGGGACCTACATAGAGGCATCCGCCCCTGTAGAAGTACAGGTCGACTAAGACTAAGATGAAATTGTTCAGAATTCAAGTATGTATGTGTTTGTAATAGTAAACAATGTGGCAATTGAAACTGTTCATGGGTTGCTAATAAACACGAAAACATACATTTCAGAAGTCTGCGGTCATGGACGACAGTCCTGCTGTAATGTTCGGTCAGCTGTCTTTCCCGCTCAAATTCCTACAAGAGCGTCTGTTTATCTAATTGCTTGAACGTTGTCTAATTTAACTTCTGCTGTATTTGTAATTGTTTCTGTCTTTCTATCTTGTTATATCTTTCTTTTTATGTTTTAATTGTAAATGTAACAGATCACGACATTTCTTCATTAAGTTTTCACTAGGTTCAAGCAATACCGGCATATATTTTTTTAAACGGGAGACCCAGTGGCGGCTTCAGTTTAACTTAATGACCTCGCCAGCTTTAGAGCACTAATACATATTTCCAGGGAATGTTTGACCGTTGGCTTCTCACGTGAGGGGTATTTATTTACTGAAGACCTGGGAGGAACGATTATATGGAACAATACGAGGAACGATTAAATGGAACAATACGAGAAAAGATTATATGGGACAATACGAGGAGCGATTATATGGAACAATACGAGGAACGATTAAATGGAACAATACGAGAAACGATTATATGGAACAATACGAGGAACGATTATATGGGACAATACGAGGAGCGATTATATGGGACAATACAAGGAGCGATGATATGGGACAATACGAGGAACGATTATATGGGACAATACGAGGAGCGATTATATGGGACAATACGAGGAACGATTTTATGGAACAATACGAGGAACGATTATATGGGACAATACGAGGAACGATTATATGGGACAAATTGAGAAATGGACCGTGTTTTATTTTTTATTTTTGGTGTTCATAATATCGTGTAACTCGCCCAACATATGACCTTGGTAATACGGAAAGTATGAGCATTTTAGGGAATTCGGAGGGGGACAGAAGAGAATTTCATCCGTTTTTAAGTAGCACAGTGGTTACGGAGCTCATGAATCTACGAGGTGTGTTCAAATGAAACCGGACCAAAATGCAACAAGTAAACATAGATACGATGCGCATGATGACGTCACTGCAGGTGTAAACAGCACATACCAACCTTCAAGTTTGCAAAATTTCATTATCCTCCGACTCATAGTTTCATCAGATGACCGTTGAAAACATGACAGGCTTAATACAGAATCCGTTCAGATTTGATCAGCGAGCGGTTATTCGGATTCCATCAGCTGAAGGATGTCGACCAGTGAAGAACTGGACAACGATGTTTAAAGAAGGACATGAGTTAATGAAAGATCTTCCGAGACCAGGTCAGGCGTATATTATTGCGTTAGCTCACGTGCTTCTTTAAACATCGTTGTCCAGTTCTTTACTGTTGTCTTCGACAGACTTTTGTCACCATACACTGTCTGGATTCTGCAATGAATGTCAACTGGTGGACATCCTTCAGCTATTAGAGACCAAAGAAACCGCTTATGAAGGGTGGTTAACCGATGTGTGAATACATCTTAATAGACTGAAACACTAAAGAAAAATAGACCCGCAGCTTGTTAGGGGACGTCTATGCTCCTCTAAACAAACCACCTTACCATGGCCTGTGGTTAAAACCACCTAACCATGGCCTG
Organism: Ariolimax columbianus; assembly: GCA_036924085.1. Taxonomy (NCBI): domain Eukaryota; kingdom Metazoa; phylum Mollusca; class Gastropoda; order Stylommatophora; family Arionidae; genus Ariolimax; species Ariolimax columbianus. The sequence continues at coordinate 773,070 of JAVGWX010000022.1, read as the reverse complement.
GGGTATGCCATGTCATAGTCGCCTCTTATGACGTCCTCCCTGTGAGGCAGTGGAGATGGTATTGTCCTTCTCATACACAAAGACACCGACAGACCACTCGGGACCATTTATATTAATTATTTTAATAATAATAATTGTTATAATAATAATGTTCGTTTAGGCGTCTGAGGCCTTTTCGTCGGCTGGCCACATCAATGACCCACAGCTGTGGGGTGGTTGCAGGCCTAGTCCAGGGTGGAAGAGAAGGCTGCTACTTGGTGGAGCCACATTATTCGGAGCCGGATGCTTCTGCGCCTCCAGCCGGTCGGGGAAGACTTTTGGCGCTGAGGAACGACATGTGTAGTATCTTGTGGGCAGGGGTTTCCTGGTCAAGTCGTACAACATTTCCGAACAAAGTAACTCGACGTCGGTCAAGTGTTTTGGGTGAAGGCCTGTTTTAGCAGAGACCTTCACGTTGTCGATGTAGTCATGCCATCGAATGCCTAGGATACGTCGCTGGATGCGCATGGGAAACGCTTCCAGTCTCGACATGTCATGTTTCAGCAATGTCCAGGTTTTAGAGCCGGAAAGCAGGACTGGCACAACGCAGGACTGGGACAATGCAGGACTGGGACAATGCAGGACTGGGACAATGCAGGACTGGGACAATGCAGGACTGGGACAATGCAGGACTGGGACAATGCAGGACTGGGACAATGCAGGACTGGGACAATGCAGGACTGGGACAATGCAGCTCTGGTAGACGCAGATTTGTGTCCCACGGAAGATCTTGCCATTACTCCACACACGTCGGAGGTCGTGCATAGCAGGCGCAGCTAGTCCGATCCGCCATGATGTATCGGGACCACTGCGCCCATCTGATGATATGCTACCGAGATAGATGAATTCGTTGGTGCCCTCCGCAATGTGACCTTGAGATTCAATACCCTTGGGTGCTGGGTTTGAAATGAGGTTCTGAACTTTGGTCTTGGTCCAGGAACTGAATCCTGTGTCCGTGTACACAGATGGATCTGTCTCGGTGAGCGATAAAATTGGAGGCTGTGGAATCTACATCGAACACTCCAATGGCGACATAGAAAATCACTCCATGCCAGCAAGATAGACTTATACTAATTTCAGAGCTGAAGTAAGAGTATTTCATGCAGAAACTCAGATTCTTATCAGCTATAACATACATACAAGGAAAATAGTCATTCTAACAGACTCCAGGAATGTATTCCCAGTTATCTCCAGCCACAAACATGATATAATCTCACGTGAAATAAAATACAACATACGATTGCTGTTTCAAAAAACAGATTAAGTCCTACTATGGATTCTGGCCCAGAAATGGATCCCTGGAAACGCGACAGCAGATGAGCTCACAAAAGCCGGAAGTGGCGGCAAGCAGACTCCCCATCCACAGAGCTATAAAGAAGCAGAGACTCTCATCAAACGATCCATTAGGACAGAATGGATAGAACAGCACAAAGAATACAAGCCAGAAAATGACAGCATAGACAAACTTAGCAGAGATGGACAGACAAAGATCTTCAGACTCCAAACGGGACATTGTAGACTCAAGGCCAACCTTCACAGAATGGGTCTCAGGGACACTGCCACGTGCGATTGTGGAGCACCCAAGCAAACACCAGAACATATTCTGCAAGAATGCCCTACCTATGCAGACCAAAGAGAGGCAGTTTGGCCTCGGGGAGCGATCATGCTCGAAAAGCTGTAGGGGACCGGCTAAGACCTCAAATGCAAGGCTTCTTCGTGAATCTCACCGGACTAGAAGCAAAGTCCCAGTTGATCATAAACCTCACCGGACTAGAAGCATAGTCCCAGTTGATCGGGAACCTCACCGGACTAGAAGCAAAGTCCCAGTTGATCGTGAACCTCACCGGACTAGAAGCAAAGTCCCAGTTGATCGTGAACTTCACCGGACTAGAAGCAAAGTCCCAGTTGATCGTGAACTTCACCGGACTAGAAGCAAAGTCCCAGTTGATCATAAACCTCACCGGACTAGAAGCATAGTCCCAGTTGATCGGGAACCTCACCGTACTAGAAGCAAAGTCCCAGTTGATCGTGAACCTCACCGGACTAGAAGCAGAGTCCCAGTTGATCGTGAACCTCACCGGACTAGAAGCAAAGTCCCAGTTGATCGTGAACTCACCGGACTAGAAGCAAAGTCCCAGTTGATCATAAACCTCACCGGGCTAGAAGCAAAGTCCCAGTTGATCATAAACCTCACGGGGCTAGAAGCAAAGTCCCAGTTGATCATAAACCTCACCGGACTAGAAGCATAGTCCCAGTTGATCGTGAACCTCACCGGACTAGAAGCAAAGTCCCAGTTGATCGTGAACCTCACCGGACTAGAAGCAAAGTCCCAGTTGATCGTGAACCTCACCGGATTAGAAGCAAAGTCCCAGTTGATCATAAACCTCACCGGACTAGAAGCAAAGTCCCAGTTGATCGTGAACCTCACCGGACTAGAAGAAAAGTCCCAGTTGATCGTGAACTTCACCGGACTAGAAGCAAAGTCCCAGTTGATCATAAACCTCACCGGACTAGAAGCATAGTCCTAGTTGATCGGGAACCTCACCGGACTAGAAGCAAAGTCCCAGTTGATCGTGAACCTCACCGGACTAGAATAAAAGTCCCAGTTGATCGTGAACCTCACCGGACTAGAAGCAAAGTCCCAGTTGATCGTGAACTTCACCGGACTAGAAGCAAAGTCCCAGTTGATCATAAGCCTCACCGGGCTAGCTGCAAAGTCCCAGTTGATCATAAACCTCACGGGGCTAGAAGCAAAGTCCCAGTTGATCATAAACCTCACCGGACTAGAAGCATAGTCCCAGTTGATCATGAACCTCACCGGACTAGAAGCAAAGTCCCAGTTGATCGTGAACCTCACCGGACTAGAAGCAAAGTCCCAGTTGATCGTGAACCTCACCGGACTAGAAGCAAAGTCCCAGTTGATCATAAACCTCACCGGACTAGAAGCATAGTCCCAGTTGATCGTGAACCTCACCGGACTAGAAGAAAAGTCCCAGTTGATCGTGAACCTCACCGGACTAGAAGCAAAGTCCCAGTTGATCGTGAACCTCACCGGACTAGAAGCAAAGTCCCAGTTGATCGTGAACCTCACCGGACTAGAAGCAAAGTCCCAGTTGATCTTGAACCTCACCGGACTAGAAGCAAAGTCCCAGTTGATCATAAACCTCACCGGACTAGAAGCAAAGTCCCAGTTGATCGGGAACCTCACCGGACTAGAAGCAAAGTCCCAGTTGATCGTGAACCTCACCGGACTAGAAGAAAAGTCCCAGTTGATCGTGAACCTCACCGGACTAGAAGCAAAGTCCCAGTTGATCATAAACCTCAGGGGGCTAGAAGCAAAGTCCCAGTTGATCATAAACCTCCCCGGACTAGAAGCATAGTCCCAGTTGATCGGGAACCTCACCGGACTAGAAGCAAAGTCCCAGTTGATCGTGAACCTCACCGGACTAGAAGCAAAGTCCCAGTTGATCGTGAACCTCACCGGACTAGAAGCAAAGTCCCAGTTGATAGTGAACCTCACCGGACTAGAGGCAAAGTCCCAGTTGATCGTGAACCTCACCGGACTAGAAGAAAAGTCCCAGTTGATCGTGAACCTCACCGGACTAGAAGCAAAGTCCCAGTTGATCGGGAACCTCACCGGACTAGAAGCAAAGTCCCAGTTGATCGTGAACTTCACCGGACTAGAAGCAAAGTCCCAGTTGATCGTGAACTTCACCGGACTAGAAGCAAAGTCCCAGTTGATCATAAACCTCACCGGACTAGAAGCATAGTCCCAGTTGATCGGGAACCTCACCGTACTAGAAGCAAAGTCCCAGTTGATCGTGAACCTCACCGGACTAGAAGCAGAGTCCCAGTTGATCGTGAACCTCACCGGACTAGAAGCAAAGTCCCAGTTGATCGTGAACTCACCGGACTAGAAGCAAAGTCCCAGTTGATCATAAACCTCACCGGGCTAGAAGCAAAGTCCCAGTTGATCATAAACCTCACGGGGCTAGAAGCAAAGTCCCAGTTGATCATAAACCTCACCGGACTAGAAGCATAGTCCCAGTTGATCGTGAACCTCACCGGACTAGAAGCAAAGTCCCAGTTGATAGTGAACCTCACCGGACTAGAAGCAAAGTCCCAGTTGATCGTGAACCTCACCGGATTAGAAGCAAAGTCCCAGTTGATCATAAACCTCACCGGACTAGAAGCAAAGTCCCAGTTGATCGTGAACCTCACCGGACTAGAAGAAAAGTCCCAGTTGATCGTGAACTTCACCGGACTAGAAGCAAAGTCCCAGTTGATCATAAACCTCACCGGACTAGAAGCATAGTCCCAGTTGATCGGGAACCTCACCGGACTAGAAGCAAAGTCCCAGTTGATCGTGAACCTCACCGGACTAGAAGAAAAGTCCCAGTTGATCGTGAACCTCACCGGACTAGAAGCAAAGTCCCAGTTGATCGTGAACTTCACCGGACTAGAAGCAAAGTCCCAGTTGATCATAAGCCTCACCGGGCTAGAAGCAAAGTCCCAGTTGATCATAAACCTCACGGGGCTAGAAGCAAAGTCCCAGTTGATCATAAACCTCACCGGACTAGAAGCATAGTCCCAGTTGATCGTGAACCTCACCGGACTAGAAGCAAAGTCCCAGTTGATCGTGAACCTCACCGGACTAGAAGCAAAGTCCCAGTTGATCGTGAACCTCACCGGACTAGAAGCAAAGTCCCAGTTGATCATAAGCCTGTTAGGCGCCATCTACGCTGCTCTTTACAAACCACTTAACCATGGCCTGTGTTATTTCATGTCACATAGTTAGTCGTCTCTTACGACATGGTGGCAGTGGTGCTGTTCTTGTCTTTGTCATACACAAAGTCCCCGGTAGACCATTCGTCTAGTTGCTATCAGATCTTCAAGTCAATTTTGTGCCGCGCTTACTTACATATTTACATGTGAACAATTCGACTTTAACTTGAATTAGAAGAGCTTGCATTCAGATAGTGCAAGAAATCAAATAAATGCATCATCTAATCTAGTTGTTTCAAGAGATACGTCGCTTTAACTTAACATTTTCATACTGTTTTAGAAAACTCACCAGAGTTTGTAAGCAACCAGTTTCTTTTACATTTCCTTTCTCTAAAATCTATTCTTAAATGCATTAATTGTCCCTGCCTTCACTACTTCCTGTGGCAAAGCATTTCAAGCATTCACCACTCTTTGACTAAAAATATATTTTCAAATATCTTATCTGGACCTTTCTTTAGTTAATTTGTAGCTGTGCCCTCTTTTTCTTGCATGTTGTATTTTGAAGACAAAAAATTGTTATAGTCTAATTTATTCGTTCCTTTGATTGACTTAGAAACCTGTATTAAGTCACCACGAATTCTTCTCTTTTCTAGACACTGTAAGCCTGTTTTTCTTAGTCTTTCCTCATAACTGTAATTCTGGAATCCCACTATCAGCTTTGTCGCTCCTTTTTTGTATCATTTCCAGCACGTTTATATCCCCTCTACCATAAGGACTCTACACCTGTACACAGTACTCCAATCTAGGTCTAACCAATGCTTTATATAGTTTGACTATCACTTCCTTGCCTGCACCTTCAATGCACCAAAACATGGAAAATGGCTCATAAAACTAACTTTGCTCCTGGACCTCCCCTTAAGTGTTCAGTAGCTTTCATCCCTGATATTACAGACCACAGAGCACGAACTCCATAGCTGCTACAGCAGCTGCTCCGACATTTTTTCCTGATTTATTCAGTAACAATGTGCAGCTCGATCCACTTTGTGAAGCGGTAATACCAGTAAAAATCTCACGACATGCACAGTCTGAAGACTTAACCTAACTTAACTTAACTTAACTTAACTAAACTTAACTTAACTTAACCTTACTTAACTTAACTTAACCTAACTTAACTTAACTTAACTTAACTAAACTTAACGTCTTTATACTAGTTTAGAAGACTCTTCAGAGTCTGTATACAACTAGTTTCTTTTACATTACCTTGCTCTAAATGCTATGCCCATTCAATATATTCTTAAACGTATTAATTGTCCCTGCCTCCACTACTGGATTTGAACCCTGTACGTTCAGATTCTAGAAAACTCTCAACATCCAGGCCACACGCTTTTTGTTTTATGCCAAATAAGCAGTTATCAAAGCACGTGAATGCACGCACAGCTCACATTTCTTGCGTGCAACCTTAATTTTATTTCCAAAAAGAAAAGAAATCCCTTCTTGACTTACTTTTTCCGGTCACGAGACATAGTTTAATCACATGACGGGTAAATTTTCTTTCTTTTTTGGCCTGAATCTTTCCTTTTTTTTTCTTCTTCTTTTATATTCGAACATCCTTCTTACGTAAACCTAATAGGCACGGTACATTTAGCAACAGAAGAAATATTCCTGAAAAATCTGGAAACGGGTTATACAATTCTCAAACATGGACTGACAACATTTGTTCCGGCTATTCTTGTACCCTTTTGTGTGGTCCATAACCTAAATTCTCCCGATTGGTTTCTGTGACAAACAGAATAGGACCACCGCTTCTTTATTTGCAAGTTGTAAATCTGTGACTAAAGAAGGGTGTGGATGGGAACGTTATCATGCAGCAAGTATAGCTTTAGAACCGCATTGCAAATGATTGATATCAGGTTTACATAACAGCTGATTAAGGGAAGCATATTCTCTAGTTGTTGTTGTTGTTGTTGTTGTTGTTGTTGTAGCTGTTGTAGCAGTTGTAGTTGTAGGTGTTGTAGTTGTTGTAGGTGTTGTAGTTGTTGTAGCTGTTATTGTTGTTGTTGTTGTAGCTGCTGTAGCTGTTGTAGTTGTTATTGTGGTTGTTGTTGTTATAGCTGTTGTAGCTGTTGTAGTTGTTGTAGGTGTTGTAACTGCTGAAGCTGTTGTAGTTGTTATTGTTGTAGCTGTTGTTGTTGTTATTGTTGTTGTTGTTTTTGTACCTGATGTAGCTGTTGTAGTTGTTATAATTGTTGTTGTTGTAGCTATTGTAGCTGTTGTTGTTGTTGTAGATGATGTAGCTGTTGTAGTGGTTATTGTGGTTGTTGTTGTAGCTGTTGTAGTTGTTGTAGTTGTTGTGATTGTTGTAACTGTTGTAGCTGTTGTAGCTGTTATTGTTGTTGTTATTGTAGCTGCTGTAGCTGTTGTAGCTTTTGTAGCTTTTATTGTTGTTGTTGTTGTAGCTGTTATTGTTGTTATTGTTGTCATTGTTGTTGTTTTTGTAGCTGCTATAGTTGTTGTAGTTGTTATTGTTGTTGATGTTGTAGCTGTTGTAGCTGTTGTTGTTGCAGGTATTGTAGTTGTTATTGTTGTTGTTGTCGTAGCTGTTGTAGCTGTTATTGTCGTTATTCTTGTTGTTGCCGGTGTAGCCGTTGTAGATGTTATAGTTGTTTTTGTTATTGTTTTAGCTGTTGTAGCTATTGTAGTTTCTGTAGTTTTTATTGTTGTAGCTGTTGTAGTTGTTATTGTTATTGTTGTTGTAGCTGTTGTAACTGCTGTAGCTGTTACAGTTGTTATTGTTGTAGCTGTTGTAGCTATTGTAACTATTGTAGCTGATGTAGTTGTTGTAGCTGCTGTAGCTGCAGCTGTTATAGTTGTTATTGTTGTAGTTGGTGTAGCTATTGTAGCTATTGTAGCTGTTGTAGCTGCTGTAGTTGTTGTAGCTGTTGGAGCTGTTGTAACTGCTGTAGTTGTTATTATTGTTGTAGTTGTTGAAGCTGTTGTAGTTGTTATAGCTGCTGTAACTGTTGTAGATGTTGCAGTTGTTATTGTTGTTGTAACTGTTGTAGTTGTTTTTGTTGTTGTTATTCTTGTTGTTGCTGGTGTAGCTATTGTAGTCGTTGTAATTGTTATTGTTGTTGTTGTTGTTGTAGCTGCTGTAGCTGTTGTAGCTGTTGTAGTTGATGTAGCTGATGTTGCATCGATCCCCACCTCGTTGACCCCTGCGTATTACGTAGCCTATTTTCAGGAAAACACACAAAAACGTGAGGTAGGCTATTGATAAGTATGTTTCACCAGATCTTACTTACTCTTGGCGAAGTGGTCAAGCCGTGTTCCTCGTGTTCAGACGGTCGAGGTTCTATTTCGAGCTGCGACGGTCGGTCCATGATGTCAATTTTTTTCCGGAGATGCCTCGGTTCATCGCTGTAGCTACGGAGTTCGTGCTTTGTGCGATGCTCTCGACAGATGGGGGTACCCATCTGCCGTGAGAGACCGAGCTAAATGGAGAAAAAATCCGAGGCAATAAAGTCGAGCCCCCGCTTAAAGTTTGTTTGTTTTTTTGTTTTTTTTAAAGTTAAAGTATGTTTCACCAGATCTTGCTTACTCTTCGGTCCCATCTCGTAAAATTCAAAAGAAGAATCTTCTTTTCGTTCGCCAGGCAAGTTGTATGGTGTCCTGGTCAAGTTTGCAGAAACATGTACAAATAGATGATTCATTAGGTCAAGAATAGAAATTCTAAGCGTTAAAGTTGAAGGACACATTAACAGAAAAAAGTACATTGGAGCAGAGCTTATTCCAAAATGGAGGCCTTTCATTCACGTTGTTTCTAGCTTGTATACGTGATATAATTGAGGATATCTCGAGATGTGCAGACATCTTTGTCTTTGCAGTTGATTTAGCCTAGTAGGCCCATCTTGTGGAATGGCGGATGATCAGCGAAAGCATGCTGCAAAATAAAAACCACAAAAAACCACACCGATCCCATTGTTGGATCCCCAAATGTGTGCCCTGAATGTGACAGGGTGTGCCGTTCCAGGATTAGTCTTTACAGTCATCAGAGAACACATGTTTCTCAGCAATAGTCTTATGATGTCGCCATTTTTGCTTGCGAAGGGCAACTATTACTTTTACGATCATTGTGGATCTCTGGAGAAAATTTGACCACATCAAGGGCTTAATACGTTCGAACATCTTTGGAGAAATTGGCCAAGAACACGATTATGGAAGCTAAATGAGAGAATAAAAATCACAAGTATAACGTTAATCTCTCTAAAAAGACCTGCAGAGCTTTAATCTAATGCTAAACGGTGCAAATATGCAACGACAGAAGCCCACATTTTTAAAGTGTTACCTTTGATCGAAGTCTGACTTATTGAAGAACGTTTTATTCTTTGCGTTCGCCTTATTTCTCTAACCCCCAGGCGATGTGCGTTGCACTGTGGTTTTTATTTTATTTTGTGCCTGTCGGCCCAGTGCATCCGACTTCAACATGCATTTTATGTAAGGGTCTGCTTCCTCCTGCATTTTCTAAGGGTTTGCTTCCCCGGGGTAACGGTCGGTGTTGTGATGGGGATCGAACCCAGCACCTTCGGGTTGTGAGCCGTGCCACTTAACCACTAGGCCATGCCGTCCCCTAGCCTTCGAATATGACGTAGCAGGGCGGGCAACTGAAGTAAAACCAACATTTGACAAAAGAAAAAGAGCAGAAAACTAAGTAACGGAAATCAAATCTGAGAGCGCGAGAACCACAACTAGAAAAACATGCGCACCTGCAACCAATGAAAGACAGAAAGGGTAGCAGGTCGCAATAAAAAAGTGAGAAATTAAGAGGACCGAGGGTCCACCCAATGTACACGATAATAACTCGGTTTGGATGGAAAAGACTCAAGCAGAGCAGTTTTTTCGCTTCAGAAAAAACAAAATAAAGAGCAGTTCATATAAATAACACATCCCAAATACAATCAATCCACTACACATGTGCTTTTCAGCTGGAGAAAATAGTGCTTTCAATGGCTTATAGGGAGACGAGGAGACTAACGTCTGGTCAGGCAAAACACACTAATCAGAGAACGTTAGCTAGGAGCAGGCAAAACACACTAATCAGAGAACGTTAGCCAGGATCAGGCAAAACACTCTAATCAGATAACGTTAGCCAGGATCAGGCAAAACACACTAAGCAGAGAATGTTAGCTAGGAGCAGGCAAAACACACTAATCAGAGAACGTTAGCTAGGATCAGGCAAAACACACTAATCAGAGAGCGTTAGCTAGGATCAGGCAAAACACACTAATCAGAGAACGTTAGCCAGGATCAGGCAAAACACACTAATCAGAGAACGTTAGCCAGGATCAGGCAAAACACACTAATCAGAGAACGTTAGCCAGGATCAGGCAAAACACACTAATCAGAGAACGTTAGCTAGGATCAGGCAAAACACACTAATCAGAGAACGTTAGCCAGGATCAGGCAAAACACAGTAATCAGAGAACGTTAGCCAGGATTAGGCAAAACACACTAATCAGAGAACGTTAGCCAGGATCTGGCAAAACACACTAATCAGAGAACGTTAGCCAGGATCTGGCAAAACACACTAATCAGAGAACGTTAGCCAGGATCAGGAGAAATATACTGGCCAAGATCCTCACCTAACGGGATGTTGTCGAGGGTAACAGTCTGGCTAACAAGGTGAGGTTTGACGTGATCTCCGTAGTAGTGAGCGACACCCAGATGAAGCCAAGCATAGCACAACCGTCTGGAGGACACAGTCCACCTTCATCAGCACCCTCGAGATGGGAGGGAAGCTTCTGCAACCCGTCACTTAACGTTCTTTTCAGGGCGCACATAAGAGTAACCTACTCATTATGGGCATTCGAAACAACAGCAATAACTTATAAACACCATCCATTTCCCAGCTTGAGAAAACAACGCTTCAAATAACTTATAAACACTATTCCTTTCCCAGCTTGAGAAAACAACACTTCCAATGACTTACAGACACCTTTCTTTCCAGCTTGAGAAAACAACGCTTCCAATGACTTATAGAGACCATTTGCGACATTGAAAGAAGTTCAACCAAACATATACATAAGGAAGAGCCATAACTGTAAAACACACAGAGAAACACTAAAAGCAGCAGAACGAGACATGTCTTCATAAATGTCTTTGTAACAAAAAAAAAGGCAACGCATAACCGAAACAGGAGAATCCTTCTGAATTTAAAAAACAGTATACGCAAAATAATATTAGTGACAACAAGTACATTCTCAAGTTTCGACAGCAAGGCGCTGGACCTGAAGAAATGTACAGCGGAAGTTCTAATAACAGATGAAAGCACGGGGAGACAAGTGGTGATCTTCCCAGACAAGTGGTGATCTTCCCAGACAAGTGGTGATCTTCCCAGATGAGCTGTCAGTAGTTGTGACATTTGGGAGCCCAAGAAAAACACATCTAAACGATTTAAGAGTAAAACTATATTAACTATGACACATGTTGAAGATAGTTCTGATTCAGTGGATTCCATCTCATTACAACCGAAGGTGCTGGGTTCGATCCCCATCACAACACCGGCCGTTACCCCGGGGAAGCAAACCCTTCGAAAATGCAGGAGGAAGCAGACCCTTACATAAAATGCATGCTGAACTTGGATGCACTGGGCCGACAGGCGCAAAGTAAAAACCACAGTGCAACGCACACCGTCTTGGGAAATGGAGAAAATAAGGCGAACGCAAAAAAAAAAATTTTTTATTTTAAATTTACAACATTCTTGACAATTAAGAGGATGACACGCTGTCAAGTTGGGATGGAAACCTAAGACACCCTGATACAGGTATAACTCATTATGGAGATTTGCCAGGTGTAGATACAGGAACAAGTGGGAAGCAGAGCCCACATGTCATCAATTAAATGGCGCGTATTACCAGTAGAACAGACGTGAGCGTGTAGTCAATTTTAGACTGCACAGGTCACAACATAGTGACATACCATCTGTTCAACAAGCTCAGGATAAGACATACTACTATGAATGTCTGCGAAACTGACAAAAATGACATATGTTACAAAGGTGTCCAACATACGAGGGATAGAGAAAGCACACATGCCCATCACAGATACCAAAGATGGATAAGTTCTAGAGACACCAATGTTGGACAAGTTCTAGAGATACCAATGTTGGATAAGTTCTAGAGATACCAATGTTGGACAAGATCTAGAGATACCAATGTTGGACAAGTTCTAGAGATACCAATGTTGGACAAGTTCTAGAGATACCAATGTTGGATAAGTTCTAGAGATACCAATGTTGGACAAGTTCTAGAGATACCAATGTTGGACAAGTTCTAGAGATACCAATGTTGGATAAGTTCTAGAGATACCAATGTTGGACAAGTTCTAGAGATACCAATGTTTGACAAGTTCTAGAGATACCAATGTTGGACAAGTTCTAGAGATACTAATGTTGGACAAGTTCTAGAGATACCAATGTTGGACAAGATCTAGAGATACCAATGTTGCACACGTTCTAGAGATACCAATGTTGGACAAGTTCTAGAGATACCAATGTTGGATAAGTTCTAGAGATACTAATGTTTGACAAGTTCTAGAGATACCAATGTTGGACAAGTTCTAGAGATACCAATGTTTGACAAGTTCTAGAGATACCAATGTTTGACAAGTTCTAGAGATACCAATGTTGGACAAGTTCTAGAGATACCAATGTTGGACAAGTTCAAGAGATACCAATGTTGAACACGTTCTAGAGATACCAATGTTGGACAAGTTCTAGAGATACCAATGTTGCACACGTTCTAGTGATACCAATGTTGGACAAGTTCTAGATATACCAATGTTGGATAAGTTTTAGAGATACTAATGTTTGACAAGTTCTAGAGATACCAATGTTTGATAAGCTCTAGAGATATCAATGTTGGACAAGTTCTAGAGATACCAATGTTTGACAAGTTCTAGAGATACCAATGTTTGACAAGTTCTAGAGATACCAATGTTGGACAAGTTCTAGAGATACCAATGTTGCACACGTTGTAGAGATACCAATGTTGGAAAAGTTCTAGAGATACCAATGTTGGATAAGTTCTAGAGATACTAATGTTTGACAAGTTCTAGAGATACCAATGTTTGACAAGTTCTAGAGATACCAATGTTTGATACGATCTAGAGATACCAATGTTTGATAAGTTCTAGAGATACCAATGTTGGACAAGTTCTAGAGATACCAATGTTGGACAAGTTCTAGAGGTACCAATGTTGCACACGTTCTAGAGATACCAATGTTGGATAAGTTCTAGAGATACCAATGTTGGACAAGTTCTAGAGATACCAATGTTTGACAAGTTCTAGAGATACCAATGTTGCACGTTCTAGTGATACCAATGTTGGACAAGTTCTAGATATACCAATGTTGGATAAGTTCTAGAGATACTAATGTATGAAAAGTTCTAGAGATACCAATGTTTAACAAGTTCTAGAGATACCAATGTTCGATATGTTCTAGAGATACCAATGTTGGATAAGTTCTAGAGATACCAGTGTTGGATACGTTCTAGAGATACCAATGTTTGACAAGTTCTAGAGATACCAATGTTTGACAAGTTCTAGAGATACCAATGTTTGACAAGTTCTAGAGATACCAATGTTGGACAAGTTCTAGAGATACTACTGTTGAACAAGTTCTAGAGATACCAATGTTGGACAAGTTCTAGAGATACTAATGTTGGACAAGTTCTAGAGATACTAATGTTGGACAAGTTCTAGAGATACCAATGTTGGATAAATTCTAGAGATACCAATGTTGGAAGTTCTAGAGATACCAATGATCGACACGTTCTAAAGATACCAATAGCCTTAGTCTAACCACTGCTTTCTTTAAATACATTCAAGTTCATATTTTAAAGCGCACGAAGAAGACGAAGAAATAAGGAACAAGTTCAAGCTGACAAGTAGCTGACAACAATATGCAGCAACAACAGTAATATGCAGCAACAACAACAATATGCAGCAACAACAGTAACCCAATTGGTTACATCAATTGTATATATTATAACGGTCATTGAAGATTGTGTACAACGGATAAGCTTATTTCAGAGCATAAAATGGCTCTTATGGGATACTCAACGTAAGGATTGTGACGATCGAGCAGTATGTGCCTGCGCAATATAGCGTACAACATGACCGTCCAACTGTCGACTTACAACGTGGAAGAACAACGAGGCGTTATTTGTTTTGTTGTGGTCAGGGGTTGTGAAACATTCTCAAATCTGCAGAAAAATGAAGGCTCAGTATGAAGACAGTTGTTTGAGTCAGGGAAGAGTGCGATAATGGATAGAAAGATTTCAAAACGGAAGACAAAACGTCATTGATGAACCGTGGCATGGGAGACAACCAAGTGCTCAAATTGAGACAATGAAATAGCAGATCGACCAGCTAGTCCGTGGCAACACGAGAATCACATTTGATGAAATAGTCTTAGATCTAAACATGAGCCACGGCACTGCGCACAAAATTGTCCATGATGACCTCGGAAAGTGTGTAACAGATGTGACCCTAGGTAGCTGACAGCGAGATAATAGAAACCGTGCAAAATTGGTTAAAGGTCATGCCAAAATATTTTTTTTCTAAAGGGCATCCACGAGCTAGTGGACAGGTTGAAAAAAAAGTGTGTTGCGAGGCATGGAGACACTTTCGAAAAACACGACACAAAAAATTTCAGTTTCGCACTCTTCTAAAAATGTTATTAATGAAATTGTTGTTACGAAAGTCCGCCGAAGACGGATGTGTCGGACCGAAAGGTGCAAATATCGCAGTCAAGCTGTAAACTAGCGACACAACGCATTCCGTTCTCCGGACTACATGCTGCTACTTGCGAAGACCTGTACAGGGCTTGGTAGCAGGAGATTGAGAACGAACGCAGAAGCAGAAGAATAACTCAATGAAAGTACAATCACAGATTGGTTGGTAAAGTGACCAACAGACACAGAGTTGGTAGACAGCATGCCAAAAATGATGAAAAACAGCAGCCAAATAAAAACAGAAGGAAAACATGTTTTAAAAAATGTTCAAGAGCATACACAAGAACAGAATGTAATCACATATACACAGACGGATTGGCAATGAGAGCTATGAAAAATGGAGAGGAGAGAAGTTTTATAAAATTAAATAATGGATAAGAAATATTAATTTCAATTGCAGATGCGAATCTATGAAAATACCGCTACTGGTAAGCAATGAATTTGCGACCTCGACCAAACGGCTTGACCCCCGTCTTTAGATGTTCCCATATCAGCTCACAAATACATGCCACGCTCATTAATCGTTTAATACAGACACTTTAATGCTACATGAAAATTATAACTGATGCAAATTCCTATATGAAATGCTCAAAGTCAGGGTGTCTTTTTCTTTCTACGCATCAAAGCAAGATCACAGAGCCTGCCTTGACCCGTGTACGCTCTCAAATATGAAAGTTTTGGGTTTAACTTGCTAAAATATCTCTCACAGCTGCCGATAAAAACTGCTACTGTCAGCATCACTTGCACAGAAATGTGAAGATTTGGGTAAGATGCTCTAATCTTCATGGTGAATAATACATTAAGAAAGTCTTTTCAGGTTTTCATATTTGACAGCCAGATTCAGCAATTCGTAATGGCTTCATGCTGGTCAGATTTGATAGCAAGTTTCAGCAATTCGTAATGGCTTCATGCTGGTCAGATTTGATAGCAAGTTTCAGCAATTCGTAATGGCTTCATATCTTCATGCTGGCCAGATCTGATAGCAGGTTTCAGCAATTCGTAATGTCTTCATATCTTCATGCTGGCTAGACCTGATAGCAAGTTTCAGCAATTCGTAATGGCTTCATATCTTCATGCTGGCTAGACCTGATAGCAAGTTTCAGCAATTCGTAATGTCTTCATATCTTCATGCTGGCTAGACCTGATAGCAAGTTTCAGCAATTCGTAATGGCTTCATATCTTCATGCTGGCTAGACCTGATAGCAAGTTTCAGCAATTCGTAATGGCTTCATGCTGGCCAGATCTGATAGCAAGTTTCAGCAATTCGTAATGTCTTCATATCTTCATGCTGGTGTCGTCTGTTGTTTGCGAATGGCCACAATTAGTAGGTTACTCTTTTGTGAGCTCTGAAAAGGGCGGTAAGTGGCTGGTTGCCGTAGCTTTTCTCACATCCCGAGCAGATGATAATTCTCTGGCTACGCACAGGTCACAACAGGCTTAGATGCCATCTGTACAACAGGTTCAAGATTGGCCCTACAGACCTTTGTACCTGCGGCATAGCCCCCATGAAAGCAGAACATATTTTGTAGTCCTGTCCACTGTATACCTACAAGAGAAGTAGCATTTGGCAACAGCCAGTGTCTTTCCACGAGAAGTTCTACGGAAGCGTACATAGCCTTGAGTCGATTGCTGCCTTCGTTAGAGTCATTGAAGTTGATGTCTGAAGATGAACGAAGAAGAAGAAGAAGAAGACGAAGAAGAAGAAGAAGAAGACATCACGAGCGTGCTGATGAAGGTGGACAAGGATCCTCCATGCGGCTGTGTTATGATTGGTTTCATCTGCGTGTCGCACACTACTACGGCGATCACGTCGATCCCTCATCTCGTTAGCAAGGCTACCATGAGAACAGCCCGTTTCCAGGGAGGGTTACTAGGAAGCCGAGACGAGAGTCTTGGCCAGTATGTTTTGCTTGACCAAACGTTAGTCTTCCTCCTCAATCTCCATGCTGTACATCAACATCAGAGCTGTACAACTGAACCATAGTTTTATATTTCGTTGTCAAGTTGTTAATGTCAGAACTGTAACACAGTCCCTAGAGATTAAGAAGGAACTCAAAATTGGAGTCAGTGATTTGGAAACGAGCGAAACTTTTCCTCCATTTCTCTGTGAAGACGGTCGAGTGTTCCTTTCATGCCTCTTTCTATTTATCCGTGAAGATTATCGACTATTTCCTTCATGACTCTTTTTATTTATCCGGTGGAGAAAGAATTTAAAGATATGTGGATACAGGGAGGATGAGGCTGGTGTATCACGGTGGAGGAAGAACTTCAAGAGATGTGGATACAGGGAGGATGAGACTGGTGTATCACGGTGGAGGAAGAACTTCAAGATATGTGGATACAGGGAGGATGAGGCTGGTGTATCACGGTGGAGGAAGAACTTAAAGATATGTGGATACAGGGAGGATGAGGCTGGTGTATCACGGTGGAGGAAGAACTTCAAGATATGTGGATACAGGGAGGATGAGGCTGGTGTATCACGGTGGAGGAAGAACTTCAAGATATGTGGATACAGGGAGGATGAGGCTGGTGTATCACGGTGGAGGAAGAACTTCAAGAGATGTGGATACAGGGAGGATGAGGCTGGTGTATCACGGTGGAGGAAGAACTTGAAGAGATGTGGATACAGGGAGGATCTTCTTCTTTCGCTATAAAACCCTGAACAAGGCTGATGAAACAGTCGACTGTGGAGCAACACAAGACCCAGATCACCACATAATCTGCTAAATCCTTCTGGAAATATATATGTGGATGTTGCTGTTGTTGTTAAATGGGTAAGATTACTCTTTCGTGCACTCTGCAAAGGACTTTGTGGCAGGTTACAGTAGGTATCCGCACATCTCGAAAACGCTGATGAAGGTGGATTGGGGTCCTCCATCTGGCTTCATATGTGTGTCGCTAACTACTGCGGGGGTCACGTCGATTCCCACCACGTTAGTAAGACTGCCATGACAACAGTACGTTTCCAGGGAGACCTACGTGGAAATGAGCTGGGGGTCTTGGTCAGTATGCTTTACCTGATTCTGATGATAGCCTGCTCTAGATCTACAGACGGCATTGCCCTCAATAAGACTTAGGATCAGTATGTTTTGCTCAACTAGATGTTACTCTCTTCTCCTCAATATGGATGACGGGGAATGACAATCCGCGTCGCTGAACACTGGAAACAAGAAGTCTGATAGGGAGTCCAGGATAGGGGAAGTAAGTCAGTAATTTAGATACTGGATGAAAAGATGAAAGTAAAGTGTTATACAGCGTAATGTGTTTGTTCATGTCGATGCACGTTTTAGTCTACCCAGGTGCAAATTGATAATTCATCCTATTCTTCTTCTTTTGTTGCATTTGTCTTGAAAATGACGTTGCAAGGTTGTGTCGTAGTTACCAGCGAGGCTGCGATATCGTGCAGTTTCAGCAATCATTCTGGGGATGTGGTTTGAAGTCTCTATGCGATCCTTATTCTCTTAGCCATACTTCATATGTGCAGCCAGTTTCCAGGGCCGATACCTGGAGGCCGAATAGGGTCTTGGTCGTCTGTCGTTCGTTCACCCATCCAGCTATGTCGCTGGTTAGTCTCAGATTATTCACTTTTGCATCTTAGTCCCTTTGACTTCATCCAAGACAGCGATGGGAGTGCGGACATTCAAGATTATCTCAACTGCCAGCAATAATAAGGGACGTAACTCCATTTTAATTAACATTCAAACAAAGTAGCGACTATTTCCCTTGATGAAAAGAACAGAGTAACTGGCACCATCCTCAGGCGACTAAAGAGGGTTGTGAATAGTGCAAGCAACTTCAGTTTGTAAACAATATTATTGAGTAGCGCTGGGGTTAGCAAGCTGGCTTCGCATTTGAGTGGTCCTAGGTTCATTCCCCAGTTGAGACGGAAATGTTTTTTTCAGACCACAACTGCATTTTGGTCGACCCAGACTTAAATGTGTACCGGTTCAGTCTTAGAAGTAAAAGCAGCGAGGGACAGAAGATGGCTACCGCCCTCATATAGCCGAGCCTTTGAAATGTGAGATCGCTAATAGCTCACACCCCTACGGCAGTAATGCTATGGGTTAATTAAATTTTTTACTTAATCAGCCACTGCAAAAGCTCATATATAGACTGGGTAAAGGAACAAGCTGCAGTTTAAAACATGGATATGAGCGATCAATTTAATCATTGGAAAAAGCTTAGAAAAAAAAGCTTCATTAAAAGAAGTCCAGCAGGAATGGACTAAGCTTCAAGTCAAGTCAAGTAATTCTACTAGGCAACATGGCCGTCGCATTATATCCATGACCCCAGTTGATAGCAAAATCCCAGTAAGCATATATGATGGATGGAGACGATATGTCAGGTGATGCATGGGCGCCCCGGAAAAGACTTCATGAGGGCAGCGGTCTTATGACCCTCCAGATTTCCAGGGACAGGCATAGAAGCTGTCAAGCCAGAAAGTCCAGGCCACTTGTCCGAATACAGAAATGCGGCGCCGATCCAGCCTTGAGGAAATGCTCTCTAGTTGTGCCCGTCTTGAGACCTCGGTGTTGATGACTAGGTCAAACCAGCGGACTCTAAGGATTTGTCACTGGTTACGCATGTGAAAGGACAAGTCGTTTCTGGTTTTTCTGTAAGACGGTCCGGGTTTCAGAGTCATGCACTAGGATTGGAATGAGTCACTGACACATGATTTATGAAAACCTTTATGCTTCACGTTGGAACAAAAAGGAGAACACAGTTTCTGTGGAATAAGAACTTGACGAGAGTGAAGTAGAGTACACAATACAACAGCAGCGTGTTGACAACACTTAGTACAGCAAAACATCATGGGCACGGATCTTGATGATGAGAATAATCACGAAGATCCATCTGTATAGATACACTGATCCGATTGGATGACAGAAGTGGCATAAATGTAACTTTAAACTTGATTGGATTCTTCTGTTTCTTCTTCGTTCAACCTCATATCAAGGTTCCGGTTTCTCTTACAAAGGACACCGTTGTTTGTAAGGCTCTTGCATCTCCATGCAGCTTCTGTCTCATATTTGTCTCACGAGGCCAGCATTGTTCTCTCTTTCCCTGCGTAAGCATGCAGCTGTGTAGGATGTGTTCCACGGTCATGATATGCTCCCCACATGGACACCTGTCATCTGCACCAATCCTAATTTTTTTGTAAAGTTGACCCTTGAGTCTGTTATGCCCAGTTCTCAGTCTGAAGATGATGACTTGCTCTTCTCTAGTTAAGTTAAAGTAGCTGTCTTCTTTTCGGAAGTCGGGGTGTTGATCAGCCCATTTTACCCTGAAGTTGGCTTTAATTGTGGTCTTGGCCTCATTATATGTGATACTCAGGTATGTTTGTGCGGATGCTCCTCCACTCTTTGCTAGTTTGTCTGCAGCTTCATTGCCTTCAATATTGCAGTGGGGTGGGATTCACTGTATGACCAACCTTAAGTGTTCTGCTGAGAGCTGTTATTGAGAACATACATTGCTCGAGATCTTCATCTTTGTGTTGTTTTAGCGCTGCTAATACTGACGAAGCATCAGTCAGGAATACTATGTTTTCTTGGATATCTTGATCTTGGATTAGAAGCTCAGCTGCGGCTTTCAGTGCATCTGCTTCTGCACGGAAGTTACTGGAGTATGTTCTCGTTGTTAATGCTCGAGTTTTTTCTTCTCCATTCCTTAGTCTGTTATAGACCCCTCCACCTCCATTGAATGTGACTTTGTTAGATGAGCCATCTGTATATACGTGTGTCCATGTTGCTGGCCGGTATACTCTCCTAAGATATTTAGTTCCATTCTTCCTCATTCTCTCTATGGTTTCTCAGTGGACTTGGCTTTTTTTCTGTTGGAATTTGGGATGTTTGTTTTAGATCCCTTCTTCTACTTCTTCTGCGTTCGTTCTCAATCTCCCTCTACCGAGCCCTGAACAGAGCTTAGCAAATAGGAAGTAGTTCGGAGAACGGAATGCGTTGTGTCGCTAGTTTACAGATTGACTGCCATATTTGCGCTTTTCGGTGCGACACATCCGTCTTCGGTGGCGTTTTAGATCTATAACCATTGCCTGGCTTATTATTTGGTCTGCTCTTGTAAGTTCTTTTGTTTTTGATATGAAGTGGTTTCTCTTTAATCTCCCTCTTCCCATGCGATTTATCCTGTCATATATTGGGTGATCAGGCATTCGTTTGAACTTGTTTCCCTATTGAGGTGTTTGTTGGTCTCTGTGCGCTTCCATACTTATGATTTATGTGATGTTCTCCATTGCATTTATTGGTGCTGTTCCTATAGCTCCAGTTATGATAATTATACCTTGGTTTTGGGTTGTATTTATTTTTTGGGAAGTTATTTGTTTGTTGTGGACGATGCTGGTATCCCGTAATCTAGCACCGGTCACATATAACCTGTGTATCGTTTCTTTACGGTGCTCGTGTCAGCTCCCCGTGTGTGAGCCTGATATCTTTTTGATTTCGGCCATTTTTTGTTCTTATCTTTCTTGGTGGCTCTTTGTTATCTGATTTCTCCATGTCAACCTTAGGTCTATTGTTATTCTCAGATAAGTTGGACTTACGTCAAGGGGCTGAGTCTGGCAATTTACTTTTAGAATCACTTCTTGTGGCTTGTGAGATAGAGAGAAGATTGTTTACGTGGTTTTGGTTTCGTTTATAACGAATTGTCATTTCTTTGTTCAAGTCTCTATTTTTGTTAGAGCCTCCTGCATGTGGTTTCTAGCAACAAGTGTAGACTCTTCGGATGTCCATAGTGCCAGGTCATCTGCATATAGTGCACTGTGTACTTTACTTAACTTAACTTAACGTCTTTATACTGATTTAGAAGACCCTGCAGAGTCTGTATACAACCAGTTACATTTACATCACCTTGCTCTAAAAGCTATGCGCATCCAGTTTATTCTTAAATGCATTAACTGTCCCTGCCTCCACTACCTCCCCTGGCAATACATTCCAAGCAGACACCACTCTCTGACTAAACAAATATTTCTTAATATCTAACCTGGACCTCTCTTTAGTCAGCTTGTAGCTATGCCCTCGTGTTATTGTAGGTGGCTGTATTTTAAAAAAACTTGTTATAGTCTAATTTATCGATTCCTCTGATCATCTTATAAACCTGTATTAAGTCACCACGAATTCTTCTCTCTTCTAGACACTGTAGGCAGGTTTTTCTGAGTCGTTCCTCATAACTGTAATTCTGGAATCCCACTATCATCTTTGTCGCTCTTTTTTGTATTCCTTCTAGCATGTTTATGTCCCCTCTATGATAAGGACTCCACACCTGTACACAGTACTCCAATCTAGGTCTAACAAAAGCTTTATACAGTTTGACGATCACTTCCTTGCTCCTATGTTTAATATTTATTTTTATCATACCTAACATTGCATTTGCCTTTTTCACTTCTACCTTAACTTGCTCACTCACCTTTCCTGTATGATCTATTATAACCCCTAGGTCCCTTTCCTTATCTATCTTTCTAATATTGTTTTCTCCCATTCTGTAATTATATTCCATATTGGATCAACCCATGTGGATGACTGTACATTTATCTACATTAAACTCCATTTGCCAGCTTACAGACCATTCTCGAATTTTATCTAAATCCGACATCAATATATCCACTTCCTCTTTAGATGAGACACTACTGCATAGTTTTGTGTTATCAGCAAATTTTGCAATCATGGATCTCATATCAATGTCCAAATCATGTATATATATCAAGAACAAAATTGGTCCCAAAACCGAGCCCTGTGGCACACCACTTTTCACTTCACACCACTCAGAGTACTCCTTATTTATGCCCACCCTCTGCCTTCTTCCCGTTAACCAATTTTCAATCCATTTGGCAACTTCCTCACCTATTCCATGTGATTTTAACTTTCGAAATAATCTTTGATGAGGTACTCTATCCAAGGCCTTTGCAAAGTCTAGATAAATAACATCCACTGGCTCCCCTTTATCTATGATTTTAGTAACCTCCTCCATGAATTCTAATAGATTTGTTAAGCATGATCTCCCTCTAGTAAACCCATGCCGACTATTTCTAATTAGATTAAATTTGTCTAAATGCATTACAATGTTTTCTTTGATTATTGATTCTAACAATATACAGACTATGCTCGTTAAACTCACCGGTCTATAATTTGCTGGATCTGATGTTTTGCCTTTTTTGAATAAGGGGATCACTCCTGCATCTTTCCAATCCCGTGGAACAATCCCTTTTGTCAGTGATTGAGAACATAATATAGCCAATGGTTTTGCTAGTTGGTCTCTAATCTCATACAGCAATTTTGGATGAATACCATCTTGACCTGGACATTTATTCACTTTCAACCCCTCCAATTTTTTTTAAACCATTTCCTCTGTAATACAGATTGATCTTAATCCCGCTGTATCCATGTCTGAAAATATCTATGAAAAATATCTATAGGCTCTGGGATCTTAGAGCAGTCCTCTTTTGTGAAGACTGTGCCAAAGTACTGATTGAGCAGATTAGCTGCCTCCCTATTCTCACTTATTATTTTCCCTGTATTGTCTATGAGAGGGCCTACTTTGTCTTTCGTTCTTTGTTTATTTCTAACTAAGAGAAGAAGCTTTTACTGTCAGTCTGGATCCTCTGAGCAAGTTTTTTTTCAAAGTCTATTTTTGCTGTTTTATTCGCTTTCTGAGATATGTTCTGCTTTTCCAAATATTTTACATGTTTCTTTTGATTTACCTGCCTCTATATATTTTGTCCATGCTTTATTTTTTGCTCTTCTACATTTTACTACAAATCTAGTTATCCACTTTTTACGCTTTGGGTTTACCTCCCTACATGGAACACATTCCTCTTTTAGCGTTTCTAGAACTGTTTTAAAACTTTCCCACTCCTGTTCAACATCTGTTCCTACGACAATATCTTTACAGATTATGTGGTTTGCTGCCTCTTTCATTCTGCTAACATCTGTTTTTGTACTTCAGTCACCCCACCAGCGATGAAGGCTTTAAGATGTTAATTTAGTATATTAGTTTATTATTTTGTTAGAGAGAACAGGCACAGGGCACCTGAGATATGACATGGTATAAAAGGTGGATAAGTTATCTATATATCGCTTGGTAATTGAAATTAGCAGAACTTATGTCTGGCTCGACTACATTGGCTAAGCAGACGGACAGACGGGACCTAGGCGTTTTCTGTGCTCCACGACCACAAAACGTTCTACGAGGCGCTGAAAAGACTTTCTGGTCAACAAAACTGTAAATGAATCAGACGAGGCCATCAAAGATTTTTATCTTAGAAGAGCCGCCGGTTGAGACGCAATACCAGCAGAGGTATAAGCATCAGCGGTTGATATGCCTCACTAGGAAGCTCAGTGCACTCTTCTGTTTCTTCTGGGCTAAAGGATTAGTCCAACAAGAAATGAAGGACGCGCCGATTGTACATATCTACAAGAAGAAAAGCAATCGCCAGAAGTGTAACAGTTAACGCAGATTTTCGCTGCTGTCTTTTATCGGCAAGATCCTCGCTAGCGTGTCCCAACTCAGGATCAAGTCTGTCGCGGGCTCGTATCGTCCAATGGTAAAGTTTTATGTCTGTTGTGGGGTCGTGTGTGTCGTGCTTGTCTAGTGAATCTCGCCAGCGAGTTGGGGTCTTTTTGGGGTCTTTTTGTCGAGTAGGTACCACATAGTGACTATGGTACTCCATCTTTTGACTTCTGGATATATGACCAGCCCAGCGGTGTTTCGAATGCTTTACGTGTTGTAAGACATCCTTGATGTGTGACATTCTCGCATATGTCGCTATTGTGTAGTTCGCTCTGCCGCTGTTATTTGGTAGTTATTTCCACGAGGCGTCTTTCAAGAGCTGCGTGTGCTGTTCTCAGTTGGTTCTCTGCTGCTTTGGTTAGAGACCTTTGTGGCATCTGTTGCTGTCATGCAGGAGTTAGAGGCTGCCCAGCCCGCTCGTATCTGTCTTGCGTTCTCAGGTTTTATGTTGTTCTCCATATTGAGGAGCCTTCCCAGATAGGCATATTCGTCAGCATCCTCTAGGGACGTTCCACTGAATAGTAAAGGTTTTGGCTCTGCGAAACGGTTGCGTATAGCCCTGGTTTTCCCTAGGCTCATGGCTAGGCCTGCCTTCTGGGTCTAGTGACCGCAGCATCTCTGTCGCTACTATTCTAGGGACCTCTGCAACGAGGACGATGTCGTCTGTGAATCTGAGGTGATTCAGTCGTCTGTATCTATTTTGATGCCATAGTTGTCCCAGTCGGAGTGCCCCATCGTCGACTCCAGGCATGCAGAGAATAGGTTCGGCGACTTCGGGTCTCCCTGTCGTACTCCCGCCTCGGTCATGATGCTGATGGGTTGAGTGAATAGGCGGATGACGGTTGTACATCCTTCATAGAATTTCTGGAGAATTTATTGAGTATTTCTATGTAGTGGAGGTCTACTCATTGCTCGACCAGCGATTTGCACACGAATCTTGTTACAACCGAGCAAAATGGTTTTTTGGAGTCAATGAATGTGAGTATCAGCGTTGTTTGTTGCTCTCGTGCCTTCTCGATTTGATTACAGCACGTTCTTTTTCTGTTTTAAATTACTTTTATTGATTCATTGTGTGGTACAGATTCACGTAACTTGTTTATAAATTTGGAAAAATGAACATTTCAATGTAAATAAGGAATGAAATACGAAAGGATTTGCGGAAGGAAAATAACATATTTTTTTGTTTTTTTATTTTTGTTTTTTGAAACATCCCCGGAAAGGATGAAAGGGGAAAAAACGAAAAAAATTGAAAACATAGCATTCAATTACGTGTTGTCTGAATATTTATGTCAGTATTTTGTGTCTCTGTGTGTATATGTAATTGAAAAGTTGTGTAGTGTATATTCTTTGTTCGTAAAGTGCTTTGTTCCTGCATGTCCAGATTAAGTATTTAAATTCTGCTAAAAGTGCTATTAGTCTGTTTTGGGTGTTTCTATCTGTTTTGGGGATAGTGTTTAGCATGATTGCTCTATATATATCAACTTTCTTTTGTGTGTGTTTGTTTATTGTCTTTCTAAGTGTTGTTAAGCTTTGGGAGATGGTTATACACTCGTAGAATATGTGTTTTTCTGTCTCTGGAAAGTTTTGTCTACAGAGTTTACATTTTGTTGTTCTGAATGATATTTTGTTTTGAAGTGGTGTTATATTAAATAAGAGTCTATATGATAGTTCTTTAGTTTTAGGTGATATTTTTAGTGTGTGTAGGTTGCTAAATATGTTTGTATAATCTGTAATAAAGTAGTTGTACCCATTTTTGATTCTATTTTTCAGTGGTGGTTCTTTAGATTGCACTAGGTGGTTATATATAATTTTGGTTTCTTGTTTAAGTAGGAGTTCATTCCCTTGTATATGTTTCAAGCATTGTTTGTAGAATGGGGGTAGACTCCCAAAGAAATTTGGCGTATTGTTATTTAATTTACACCATTTGCTAAGTCTAAGACTAACATAGAAGTGTGCCAGTGGGTATTCATTTGGATTAGCAACTATTTCACTTATAAATTTAATTCTTAGGGCTTGAATTTTTGTTTCGATGTGTTGTAGAGCAGTTCCGCCTCTGTTTTTGTCTTGTATTAATGTTAAAGTTTTGATACTATACCTTTTTTTTTTAAAATGAAGCGTCTAATGTGCTGGTTAATTTCCTCCATTGCGTTTAAAGGGGGGTTAAAGATATTTGATACGTAAATTAATTTGGGGATAACGAAGGTATTTATTATGACGCTTCTTCCGAAAATTGTTGTGGCTTTAAATTTATAGTGATCTTATCTGTCCTTAGTTAGTTCTGACATTTTTTGCCACATTTCTCTGTTTTCGTTTAAAGGGTTGGCCGAGTAAAGTTTGCCGTAAATTTTTAAATTTGTAACCTGTATTAACTGAAAGTGGAAATCAGTTTTATACTTCCACTTACCAATTCCCATGATTTTTGATTTTAGGATATTTAATTTTGTACCGCTTTGTTTGCCAAAGGTTGTAAAGGTGTCTAGGATGTTTTGTATAGATGTTTGGGTCGATGGAAAAAATATTGTGTCCTCTGCATAGGCTATTAGTTTTTTTTCTCCTGTCCCTGGTATATGAGTTCCCTCAATGGTTTTATCTTACCTAATTTTCTTTAAGATTGGTTCTAATGCTAATACGTATAGCAGTGGAGATAGAGGGCAACCTTGTCTCACTGGTCTAGTTAAGTGTATGCATCCAGTGTTCGTTTAGTTTTAGTTTGTCTTGCTCATTCAAGCACCGTGTGAAAGTTTCACAACTTTCACGTGTTTCTGTTGGACTGCTCTCCGCTGAGTAAAAGTGTTCGTATAATTGTTTGAACTCTTGACATATTTGTTCGGTGTCAGTTGTAGTGTGGCCGTCTTGCCCCTTTATTTTGTGTATTATTCTGCTTCGTTGTATGGTTTGTTCTACTGTTTGATATTCTTTACTAGGTGTTTCTTGTGCAAAAGCATTCCATTTTATTCTTAACATTGCCCCTTGTAGTCTGTGGTTTTCTAATTTATCTAACTCTTCTTGAAGTAAATGTGTTAGGGAGCTATTTTTATCTAAAAGTTCTGTTAGCCTTATTGCTTCCTCTATAATTCGTTGTCTACAAAGGCCATTACTAAGATTGTGCCATCGTCCAGTGCCAGTCTTTGCAAGGAGTTGTCCCACAGGTCTTGGGGGCGTTCTTGGTCCTTTGTGTCTTCAGCGTCAGCTTGCGGTGATGAAAGTCTTGGCTGGGTGCAGGTTGCGGGTGGTTGCTGTTTCAGTGGTGATGTTGGTCTGCGTTGGGGTTTCTGAGGTGGTGAAGGTTGTTGTTTCTGCTGCGACAGTTGTCTGGGAGGTGTCTGCTGTTTTGGAGAGGTGTGGACTCGTTGCGACTGTGGTCTGGGAGGTGTCTGCTGTCTTGGCGTCAGTTCTGGAGATTCCTTGCCATTTTGAGTTTTGTATTTTCTCTTTCTTATGTTTTCCACTTCTATAAGTCCATCGTCACACTTTGATGGTGTGTACGTTTGTGTTTCTGGTGGTATTGTTTCTTGTTCTTGTCCTGTGGTCTCGGCCTCTGGATGTGTCGGCTTCTTCTGCTGGGCGGGTTTAGTAAAACATTGGCTGGTCCAGTGTGATGTTTCGCCACAGATATCAAAGGGAGTCTTCCTTCCTGGAAGGGTGACCCACAGCCGCCATGTTTTGGTTATATCGCCGCAGAGATTGATGTTAACGTAGTGAGGGATAGTTTTCGACGTCTTTTTATACAAGAAAGTCCATTTGTCTGATGCGTTGGCAATCGGTATATCTCAGGATCTTGGTCTCCTGATATGAGAGCTGCGACTTTCTTGATGGCTTCCTTCTTCACGGGCCCGGGCGCCCAATGAATCATGCCTTTGCTCCTGATATTCTCCAGCTGTTCAAGGACTTCACTGATCTTGGGATTTTGCCATTCAAAGCGTTCCCCATGTAGATTCTGGTAGTGAGTAAGTCGCGCATAGAACACTTTCGGGTTTTGGAAGCGAATGAGCGTGCTGACACCGTGTGGGCCTAATCCAGCTGGCCCGGCAAGGATGCTTGAAATAAGTGAGTATGACACTCTTGAGGCTGTTGGGCCTGAAACAGTGATCACCAAGGTGCCAGCTTGATGAATCGATTTTCCTTCTAGAAATTCTTCTGTCTTGAAATCAATACTCTCTTCCATTATTTTGGAAGCGGACATAGTCACACGGACTATTCGAAAAAAAGATTATATATGTCGCGTAACCCTACTGCTAGGATTACGCAGACGTAAGTACCGCTCTCCGAAATATAGGTTCGGAACCTGGTAAAGTAAGAGAATATCAGGCTGTGGGGCCAATGGCCGTACAGATCAGAATTATCCTACCAAGCTAACAAGGAGCACTGCCGTATTAGGCATAGTAGCTCCCGAGCCAGGTCATGATGCTGATGGGTTGAGTGAATGGGCGGATGACGGTTGTACATCCTTCATAGAATTTATGGAGTATTTCTATGTAGTGGAGGTCTACTCATTGCTCGACCAGCGATTTCCACACGAATCTTGTTACAACCGAGCAAAATGGTTTTTCGAGTCAATGAATGTGAGTATCAGCGTTGTTTGGTGCTCTCGTGCCTTTTCGATCAGATTACAGCACGTTGGTATGTTGTTTTTTTTTCGTTTTTTTTTTTGTGAAAAATTCTTTATTGCACAATTTTAAAACAAAATGTTGTGTGATGTGAAATGAAGTGAGGTGAAAATTCCCATGAGATGAAACGTGAGATAGTGGGAGTTACACTTTTTGAGGTGAAAGGTGACATACATTTATTTGCCAAAGCATAAATGAATGCATATAAATGATTTCCCAAATAAAATAATGCACATGTGTACTTGCTGTTACATACCTATTCATTTTGCACATACATATATCTTTTCACACCCACAGGCACATATATATATATATATACACATGCGCACACACATATATATGTATATGCATATATGCCCACTCATGCTTACACCCATGTATACATACATACATACATACATACATACATACATACATACATACATACATACATACACACATACACATACGTTCATACATACATACATGCATTCATCCGTCTATCCATCCATCCCTCCATACATACATATGTATACACACACATATACGCACATTCATGTACACATGTACATACGCACATATATATATATGTACGTATGTGTACATGAATAAACTTACGTACCCACATACATATATGCAACATGAGTACATATCCGTACATACATATTTGCTTATACACACACATTTGTACGTATACATATATATAAGTATTATATTATTCCAAGAAAGCTATAGAGTCATAAAGGTTTTGTGTACTTGTACAGTAGTCAAGGGGGTGAGTAATGTATGGCCTACATGAGAACCATTCTTTACCCTAAGATTCCTGTCAGTCCACTCTGCCATAAAAAAAAACCCACCCATTTCCTGTCCATTGTCCTTTTAGTCCAGACGGAGGAACTGACCGGTGGAGGAAAGGACCACCATAAAACTGGTGAATTGAAAAGACAGGATCTACAGTAGTTGTCTCGCCGCCGCGATTCAATTTCAACCAGTGTTAGTAAAGCGATCTCAGTCCCGACAGGCGGAGCGATAGCGCGGGCTTGCGGAAAACGCTTGCTCGCCTTTCCCCGTAGAGCTATTGGGGTGCGGTTTTTTTTTGACGTCTCCTCCGCCGAGTTGCGCTGCTCTGGTCCGTATCAAGAAACGTTGTCAGTTGGTGGTGATTCATCTAAGGCTTATAGCAGAGCTCGACAGTTCGTCTCGCTGGTGGTCAGACTCTCGCAAAGAGCTTGTGACCGGCAAATGGAAAGCAGGAATCATGCCTGAAGGCCTTGTGTTCTTCCGGGGACCAACCCTCGGAAGAAGGGCAGGCCGGCAGGCCAAATTGTCTCTAGTTCCAGTGAAATTCATCGCCGAGGTCGTTGGGATCCGTTCTGCACAGAGCGCTGCCATCCCTCCTCGAGCGAGCCCGGTCGGTCGGTCGTCTGGTGCGTGTAGGGGCCCCTGTCAGGCGGTCCTAGGTCGACTGAGTGAGGGACGGGTGGAACAACCGTCCGTCCGTTCCGTCAGTCGGTCCCTGCGGCCGTCCCAGTGAGGCTTTTTACACACCCATCCTCCGCCGACCGGTGTGTGCGGTACGTACGTCTCCGACAGATATCTGGTTGATCCTGCCAGTAGGCATATGCTTGTCTCAAAGATTAAGCCATGCATGTCTAAGTTCACACTGTCTCACGGTGATACCGCGAATAGCTTATTAAACCAGACGAGGTTCCTTAGATGACACGATCCTAATTGGATAACTGTGGCAATTCTAGAGCTAATACATGCTTACCAAGATCCGACCCTCGCGGACAGAGCGCTTTTATTAGTTCAAAACCAATCGTCGTTTCCCCTCGCGGGGTTGCGGCGTCCCCACTGGTGACTCTGGATAACTTTGTGCTGATCGCATGGCCTCATGTGCCGGCGACGCATCTTTCAAATGTCTGCCCTATCAAATGTCGATGGTACGTGACATGCCTACCATGTTTGTAACGGGTAACGGGGAATCAGAGTTCGATTCCGGAGAGGGAGCATGAGAAACGGCCACCACATCCAAGGAAGGCAGCAGGCGCGCAACTTACCCACTCCCGGCACGGGGAGGTAGTGATGAAAAATAACAATACGGGACTCTTTCGAGGCCCCGTAATTGGAATGAGTACACTTTAAACCCTTTAACGAGGATCTATTGGAGGGCAATCTGGTGCCAGCAGCCGCGGTAATTCCAGCTCCAATAGCGTATATTAAAGTTGTTGCAGTTTAAAAGCTCGTAGTTGGATCTCAGGCGCAGGCGGGTGGTCCGGCTCGCGCCGGTTCACTGCCCGTTGTCTCCTGCCCTACCGTCTGCCGGCTCTCTTCCACGGGTGCTTTTCGCTGAGCGTCCTGTGTGGCCGGTGCGTTTACTTTGAAAAATTAGAGTGTTTAAAGCAGGCCTCGGCTGCCTGAATAATGATGCATGGAATAATGGAATAGGACCTCGGTTCTATTTTGTTGGTTTTTGGAACTGGAGGTATTGATTAACAGGGACAAACGGGGGCATTCGTATTGCGGCGTTAGAGGTGAAATTCTTGGATCGCCACAAGACGAGCTACTGCGAAAGCATTTGTCAAGAATGTTTTCATTAATCAAGAACGAAAGTCAGAGGCGCGAAGACGATCAGATACCGTCGTAGTACTGACCATAAACGATGCCGACTAGCGATCCGCAGGAGTTGCTTCGATGACTCTGCGGGCAGCTTCCGGGAAACCAAAGTGTTTGGGTTCTGGGGGCAGTATGGTTGCAAAGCTGAAACTTAAAGGAATTGCCGGAAGGGCACCACCAGGAGTGGAGCCTGCGGCTTAATTTGACTCAACACGGCCAAACACTGAAATGATTGACATGCCGAGAGCACTTTCGGTGGGTCTAATATGGAACGAGTGCTGGAATTAGACCCTCGAAAATCTGGGGCTATCCTCTCGGTAACTTGATTCTCACATCTAGTGTTCGGTAAAGGAATTGACGGATAGGCACCACCAGGAGTGGAACCTGCGGCTTAATTTGACTAAACACGCCAATACTGTAGAACGACTGACAAATCGAGAGCACTTCCGTTGAGTCTAATAATAAACGTGTGTTGGTATTAGACTCACGGAAGACAAGTCAGCTCTTTAACATTCTAATGAAAGAACACTACGGAAATCGTGTTTAACCCCGCAGAAATCGCAGATTTCAAATACCTGGTCATTGACAAACAAAAGTCCTCAATTAATTCGTCTGGTCAAATAGAGAACGGGTGCTGGAAATAGACCATCTGAAGACAGGTCAGTTTTACTCTACTAATGACAGGGCGTTGCTACGGTAATCCAGCTCAATTCGAGAGGAGCCGCAGACACTTTAGTTCACGTACCAGGCTGATAAGCCAATGGCGTGAGGCTACCATGTGAGGGATTACTGCCGAACGCCTGTAAGCAGGAATGCCGCCCAAAATCTCAGCACCACTGCAATGGGTGGCTTCTACATGTTCGGGACCTGGGGCTCCCGCCCCAGCCCTATCCGGTAGAGCCACAGAAAGAGGTCTCTGCCGTCTGCCGATCAAAGCAGGCGGACAGCTGCTTGATATTCACCTTATACGGCGATGGGGTGCGTAACCACCAAGATAAGACTTAATTCTTGGTCGGGGTGTCGAAAACAGTAGAGCAGCCACCTCACTGTGAACTGTCGAGACTAAACCAATGACCATGACATCTGTCCGCACACTAGGCGTACAACATCTCCGTGACATTACCAGGCTTGTCCCCTGGTTAAATGCACTTCTGCCTCGATCTCTACCTCTGTACGCTATCAGCCATACCAATGGACGCAGAAGAGATGCAGACTAGAGAACATTGCACATCTGCCCTACTGTGTCAACCTCCCAGGTGGCGGGGAATGCTGGGCGTACCATCACTGAAGATGTGCCGAGAAAATAAAGGGAGCAAAGAGGTACCCCGCCCACATGCACATGATACGTTTCTGACAGGACGTGACGATCCTGGGATACAGACACACTGGACTGCCTCTCTTCCGGGTTAGTACAAACCAGTACATAGTCCATGTCATATATCACATCACATATATCATTACCGCATCCTATAGACACGAGTAGTGAAGACTCGTCAGTCTTGTAAGACAACTTCCATAAGAGAGACAACTCTGATCACAAACAACTGCTGCCTTGTAGATAGGCTGGGGACAGCCAAAGGCTAAAGAGGGCATCCCTACAGAAACGCCTGTTGAAATCGGATGCACAAGGCCACAAGCCTAACGAAACAGTGCAACGTAAATCGCAGTATGATGACAGTACAACCTATCAGAAAAACGTATGGCGCTCATCCTGCGGAGTCCCGCCAGGCAGCGAGAGTGCCGGGCCTCACGCCTCGAAGGGGCCCACCCTTGACTACTGGTGGTCACCCACCCATGTGTTGTGGAGTCAATGCACATGGCTATGGGGCAATTTCCATTGACCAAAAACTCAAGACCCTCAAAATACTACAGTGGAATGCGGAGGGAGTCATTAACAAAAAGCTTTCCCTAACACATCACCTGCATGAAGGTAAGATTGACGTGGCATGTATCCAGGAAGAGCACCTCAACAATAATCATAAATTCTCAATCAGAGGATACCAGACCTTCTTTCTCGATAGAGAAGGTCACAAAGGAGGGGTCCTGATACTGACCAGAAACTGCATACCGAGTAGCGCGACACCTGTCAATCACACCGGACAAGCAGAAATTGTAGGAGTTGGCATAATGGCTCAAGAGACGAAGCTCCGCATTTTCAATCTGTACGGACCACCAAATAAAGACCTATCGCTCTCGAGTATGGAAGTCAAAGACTCCAACTGCAAAGTAGTTGGAGATTTCAACAGCCACTCGGAGAGATGGGGATACTCTGACACAGACAGCAGAGGTGACGAAGTGGAAGATTGGGAGATAGATACAAATCTCTCCCTAATCAATAGGCCGGAGGATAGCCCTAGTTTCTATTCTAGAACATGGCGTACCACCTCGACTCCAGAGTTGGCCTTCTCCACACAGGACATACACCATAAAATAGACCGCCAGGTGCTAAACCAACTGGCAGGTAGCGACCACAGGCCGATCAGGCTAGACATTGATATGGAAGTAGGCCCACAGGAAACAAAACCGCTCCCACGTTGGAATTACAAACGAGCCGACTGGGACAGATTTGCAATCCTGACAGATGGGCTGTGTGAAACCATCAACACACGAAACAACAAAATGAAGCCCATGGTGGAAAGCCTAAGCAAGGCAATAATGCAAGCCGCCACTGAAACCATCCCAAGAGAAGCTAGGAAAAACTATAAGCCCTATTGGAATGATGAGTTGCAGAAAGCGGAAGACGCAGTAACAAATGCTAGGAACATGGCAGAGCGAGAAAAATCTATGGAGGCAAACATCGCCCTCAAAGCCGCCACGGCGAAACACAAATACACTCTTAACCAAACAGCAAGAGACAGCTTGAAAAACAAAACGGAAAGCCTAAACCTGGACAAAGAAGGGAACAAGCTATGGAAGCTAGTCAGAGCCATGAACGACGAAACCCCGTCAAACAAACAAATTACCATCAAGCAGGGCGAAAACTTGCTCACTGGTAAGAAAGCCGCAAACGCTTTTGTCGATCACTATGCCAGAGCAAACCACATCGAGGTCCCTGCAGATAGGCATACAGACATTAGCGAAGAGCAAAAGAGCAAAAGAGTCAAGCTAAAAAGAAGTGATCTTTGTGGGAAAATGTACAAGTGGATCAACCACTACCTCAAAAACAGAACGGCCAGAGTCCAAGTACAAGGGCAGATGAGCAAAAAGGTGACACTCGAGCAGGGAGTACCCCAAGGGGGAATACTGTCACCCACACTCTTCCTGGTGTATATAAACGACATTACAGAGAATATACCAAGAAGAGTCCATAGCTCAATGTTTGCAGACGATCTGGCTATGTGGACCTCTGAAAAGAATCTCACCATAGCAAGAAATCGGATGCAGCAGGCCCTAACATCGCTGGAAGAGTGGGCGAACTCATGGCTGGTCAAAATAAACGAGAAGAAAACCACATGCACAATATTCTCGCTTACAATCAAACCCCAACATACCAAATTAAGTTTAAATGGCAAATTCCTGCAACCAAACGACAACCCAAACTATCTGGGAGTCACATTTGATCGGCGCATGACATGGAAAAGTCAGATTGAGAGAAGCCGAATGAGAGCCAGAGAAAGAATGGCAATCATGAAGAAACTTGCTGGCGCATGCTGGGGAGCAGACGAAAGCATACTAAAGAAACTGTACACTGGAGGAGTGAGGCCAGTTCTCGAGTATGGCATTGCGGCATGGACAACAGCAGAAAAGGCGAACTTCGATAAAGTTAGCAAACTTCAAAACCAAGCCATGAGAGTTATAACAGGAGGCATGAAGTCAACGCCAATTATAGAACTTGAAAAGATCACAAAACTGCAATCCATGACCGATAGAAGAGACTGCAGAGCCCAGCTGCAGTCAGAGAAACTCCGAAGACTGACTGACCATCCAATGCACCAGAGACTAAACAATTTCGAAATGGGAAACTAAAGCGGAGAAACTTTGCAGAAATAGCCAAAGAAAAGATGCACGAAGATCCCATAAACGCACTAACAACACCAAAACCCATCACTACTGTACGAAAACCTACCTGGAGGCAGGATATATTTCCAGAGGTGGTAGAAAATATACCAGGTATTGGAAACAAAAACTGCCAGACTTAAAAAGAAAGGAGAGATACTACCCTAAGCTTTATATCGAAAAACTACCCAAGCATGGACTGGACCCATGCATACACCGACGGTTCTGTAACAAACACTACACAGAACGGAGGGGCAGGAGCATTCCTGAACCTACCAAATGGCAGAAAAATAACACTGTCATTCGCTACTGGTAAGTACACAAGCAATTTCAGAGCGGAGGCAGAGGCACTGAGGGCGGCAGTGGAAGAAATGGTGACACATAAAGAAAATGAAAGCCATACAGTCCTGCTTACAGATGCTCTGGCCGTAGTCACAGCGCTAAAAAGCCAGAAAAACACTGAGATTAATGACTTAAGAGCAGCACTCTGTCAACTGTGCCAGCAGTCCGCACCAAAAAGGGTAGTGGTACAGTGGGTCCCATCACACTGCAACATCCAAGGCAACGAGGAGGCAGACAGACTGGCAAAAGAAGGTGCAAGACTACCACAAACAGATACTAGTATGACGTACGAAGAGTCAAAACGGCTTATTAAAGCCAGATACATGACCAAATGGGAAACTGAACATACCGGCTACACCAAAAACGATGCCTATTACCAGTTGAACAGAAGAGAGCAGGTCGTTGTCTTCAGAGTTCGAACTGGCCACAATAGACTGACCTATTCAACAAATTGAAGAAAGGTGGTACCGACGAATGCCCGTGCGGTACCGGTAAAATGACCTCTGAACATCTGCTGCAGAACTGCCCGACATACGAGGATCAGAGAGAGCAGATGTGGCCATCACCAGTGGAACTGCAAGACAAGCTCTATGGCAGTGTCGACAGCCTCAGGATGACCGCCGCTTTTTTCGAAAAAATAATGATTACTGTCTGACTGCGTACGAAGAAGAAGAAGAAGAAGAAGAAAAAGAAGAAAAGACAGGAGATAAGATTTGACCGCTGGGGGAGTGTTTGAGTGATTTAGTTTAGCAGAGAAGCCACCCCTCAGTTGGAAAGGGGGAAATTGATACTTTCCCGCTCTGTGAACTGTTTAATACTGTTATTTTTGGTTGTGGGGTTTTGGGAGAAAAAGGAGGAATAGTACCAAAACGGCAAACATTCATTCACTCTTTTCCCCATTAATACATTTTTTTCTGTTTGACTTGGCAAGAGAAATTTAAGTTTAAATTGAAATTGAAAGTTGAAATTGAAAAAGATGAAGCATATTTTAACATACATATTTCCAGTACAACATTTACATTTGTATGTCGCTACTGGACAACGCCTTTCTCATGAACATGTGAAGTAGAGTGTCTGGGGAGTATGTTCTGAAGCGATAGGAGGCTTCATTTCTACATCTCCATGTGATGTGTCTGTATTCTGATAGCAGAATTAGCATTTGTGTTTGAATGTTTGGTGTCGTGTCTGGTATAGTGTTTAACATTATTACCTTATACATGTCTACCTTCTGTCTTGTTTGTGTCTCGATTGTGTCTTGTAGAATTTGTCTTGTGGGTATGGCTGTACTGCACGAGTAGAAAATGTGGTCTTCTGTTTCTTTTTCTCTCATCTGACATAGTTGACATTTGGGTTTGCGTTGTTTTCCTGTGTTTATGGGAGTTAGGTTAAAAAGAAGTCTGTAGGCGACTTCTCTAGCTTTCGGTGTAATGTGTGGGCTGTGTAGATTTGTGAACGTGTTCGTGTAGTCTTTTTTAAAATATTTGTAACCTCTTTTTATTCTAAGGTGTAGTGGGGGTGCTTGTAGCTTGACTAGATGTTTGTATATTTGATTTGTCTTCTGTTGTGTTAGTTGTTCGTGTCCTAGGATGGCCTTTAGACATGACGCGTAGAAGGGCCGTAATGTCCCACAGAAGTGTGGTGTTGCGTTGTTTATTGGTATCAGCTTGGATATACTGAGGTCAATGTAGTAGTGCGCAAGTGTGTGTTGTTCTGGATGTTTGACAATCCGCCCGACATGGCCTATTCGGAGGGACTGTATTTTGGTCTGAATGTTTTGGAGTGCGATACCTCCGAGTCTCTTGTCTTGTGCCAGTGTGTGTTGGCTTATGCTGTGTATGGTGTTTGCGAAAATGAAACCCCTAATGAGTTTGTTGATATCTTCGATTGTCTGCTGTGGGGGTTCAAATACTGTGGCTGTGTAGATTAATTTGGGGATGATGTATGTGTTTACTATTATGCTACGGCCAAAAATTGTGGCTGTTTTGAATCTGTATCTTTGTAGCATGTCTTTTATTGTGGTCGTTAAATTTGTCCATGTGTCGTGGTGAATGTGGTTGGGGTCAGATAGGAAGGTTATGCCGTACAATTTAATGGAGTCTGTTATTTTTAGAACAAAAGGAAAGTCTACTTTGTTTTTCCACTGGCCTATGCCCATTATGGTGGATTTTTGTACATTTATTTTTGCCCCACTGTCTTTGCCAAATTGTGCAAACGTGTTTAGAATGTTTTCTATTGATGTGTAGTCTGGGGGAAAGAAGACGGTGTCGTCTGAGTAGGCAAGCAACTTCTTCTCCTTTGCTCCATGTATGTGTGTGCCTTTTATGGAGCTGTCTTTTCTGATTTTCTCTAATAGGGGCTCTAAGGCAAGGGTATAGAGCAATGGGGAGAGGGAACATCCCTGTCTCACTGATCTCGTTAGCCGAAAGGCACTTGTAACCTGGTGGTTTACCAGTACCTTGCTTTCAGGCTTTGCGTATAGGATTTGAATCCACTTTCTAATAACACTGTCATTCGCTACTGGTAAGTACACAAGCAATTTCAGAGCAGAGGCAGAGGCACTGAGGGCGGCAGTGGAAGAAATGGTAACACACAGTGAAAATGAGAGCCATATAGTCCTGCTGACAGATGCTCTCGAAGTAGTCACAGCGCTAAAAAGCCAGAAAAACACTGAGCTTAATGACTTAAGAGCAGCACTCTGCAAACTGTGCCAGCAGTCCGCACCAAAAAGGGTAGTGGTACAGTGGGTTCCGTCACACTGCAACATCCAAGGCAACGAGGAGGCAGACAGACTGGCAAAAGAAGGTGCAAGGCTACCACAAACAGATACCAGTATGACGTACGAAGAGTCAAAACGGCTTATCAAAGCCAGATACATGTCCAAATGGGAAACCGAACATACTGGTTACACCAAAAACGATGCCTATTACCAGTTGAACCGAAGAGAGCAGGTCGTCGTCTTCAGACTTCGCACTGGCCACAACAGACTGAGGTACCACCTATTCAACAAATTGAAGATAGGGTGTACCGACGAATGCCCGTGCGGTACTGGTAAAATGACCACTGAACATCTGCTGCAGAACTGCCCGACATACGAGGATCAGAGAGAGCAGATGTGGCCATTGCCAGTGGAACTGCAAGACAAGCTCTATGGTAGTGGCGAGAGTCTCAGGATGACCGCCGCTTTTTTCGAGAAAATAATGGTTACTGTCTGACTGTGTACGCAGAAGAAGAAGAAGAAGAATCCACTTTCTAAAATGGTCTCCTATGTTGCAACTCTCGAGGACTTTATGGAGGTACTGATGGGATACCCAATCGAAAGCTTTTTCTTGATCTAGGGAAAGGATTGATGATTTCGTGTTTTTCTCGTGTGTGAGGTTGATAATGTCTCTGATAAAATGAGTATGCTGGTGTATATTTCTGCCTTGTACACTGCACTGCTGGTCCTCGTGTATGAGTGATGGCTTAAATGGTTTGAGTTTATTTGTTAGAGTTTTAGTTAAGATTTTGTAGTCTACGTTTAGAAGTGATATGCGTCTGTGATTTTTAAGTTGTGTTTTGTCTGCGTTATCCTTTGGTATTAGTTTAATGTAGGACAGATTTTGGCTGGGAGGAAGCTTGTTCTTTTAAAAAGTTTCTTGATATACTTTGAGTAGGAGTGGTCCTATAATGGGGAAGAAGTGTTGGTAGAGTTCTGATGTGAGCCCATCGGGTCCTGGTGACTTGCCTTTTTGCATGTTGTTTACTGCATTTGTTATGTCTGCTTATACCTGTGACGTATTTCACGGGTTAGTTCTGCCGGTTCACCTTCGCGAATTTGGCGTGTGGGAATTTTAGATGCTACTATGATGAGTTCAATACAGCTGGGGAGAGATGCCAGACCCACTCACACACTGAGTGTTGTCCATACGACCTCTTGTGGTTATCGAAAAGGCACGACAAACTGAGTTAGATGCCATCCCACCTTTCTACCCTGCGGGTTACATGTTTACGGAAAGGCTTTGGTGGTAACCCTGAGGCAAAATCTGCATCCTATGCTATCTCCAGTCGTCTCGATGAATGTCTTGCCACTGGCAAAAGGTAGCTTAGGCTCTGTGAGTGAGGTTGACAAAAAGGCGCAGTTTCTTCCTCACTTTAATCCAAATAACCGCGCAAGTCACCCATTTCAGCGGACACAGCAAGAGATACGACTGTCCACACGGCTGAACAAAGAGAGTGGTCTTCATCACTGGATTCGATCCCCATCACAGCACCGGCCGTTACCCCGGGGAAGCAAACCCTTAGAAAATGCAGGAGGATGCAGACCCTTACATAAAATGCTTGCCGAAGTCGGATGCACTGGGCCGACAGGCGCAAAATAAAAACCACAGTGTAACGCACACCCACCTTGGGGAATAGAGAAATAAGGCGAACGCAAAAAAACAAAAAACAAAAAAAACAAAAACAAAAAAATCACTTGTGATGGACAACTATTATGTCTGTGAGTATAATGTCAGCGTCAAGGCCCAGTTTCTCCTCGCTGTTGAGTTTTCTTGCATATTTTGTGAAAACGTCTTGGATCTGTTTTCCTGTGTCTTCGCTTGTGTAAAGTTCTTTGTAGTATGTCTCGCAAGCTCGCGCTATATCTGGTGTGTCTGTCCTCTAGGTCTACTATTACTCCTATCTGTCTGCTCCTCTGTACATTCTGTTCTATTGTTAGGTATTGTTTACTTTTGTATTTTCTGTGTTATCGTGCTTATTTTTGTTCTTATGAAAGCTCCTTGAAACCTGTAGTGTTGACATTCTTCTAGTTCGTCTTGTAATGTGTATATACGTGGTGAGTATTTGTCTATTTGTTTCGTTAGATGGATGGTTTCTTCTATTATTTTTTCCTGTCTCATCTTATCTCTATGTATTTTGGTTGCAAGAATCCTTGTTCTCTCTCGAATTGTGTTTTTAAGTATTTCCCAACGTTGTATGTTTTCTGTTTGTGTGTCATCAACGTATGTTAGGATGAGGTGTGTAATGTGGTTAACGTAGCCTTTATTTTGTAGCAGTGTGTTGTTGAACATCCAATGTGTGGAGCGTCTAAGTGGTGTGTTTGTTTCTGCTGTATTGATGGTAGCCATAACAGCCTTGTGGTCTGTAAAGTTTAGTGTTTCTGACAGATGTTTGGCTTGTGTGGTGTATAGATCTGAGTGCATGTATATTCTGTCTAGACGTGCGGCCCTAGGGTGTCCACTATTTTTGTGTGTGGTTTCTGTCCCATGTTGGTATTTGTGTCTGTATGTGTCAACTAAACTGTGCGTGCTTATTATGTCTTGTAATATTTCCAATTGGTTTGTATCCGTTCCTCTGAGTTTCCGTAACTGCGCTCCGACGTTGTTGCCAAAAACGTCTTTGTCTGATAGAACACAATTGAAGTCTCCACCCAGGATGATACTCTGTCCCTGGTATGAACGTGTCAGTAGATCGTCTAAAGTTTCGTAGAAAAGTGGTTGGCCACTGTAAGTGCTTGGTGCATGGATATTTACTATTGTATGTGTGTGTGTGTTGTTGCTGACCTGGACTATCGCCATGTCCCCATTGCTGTCCCTGCTTGTATTTGTTATTTCCCACCTGTCCGATGTTTGAATAATGGCTACTCCTGAGCCTAGTCGCTGTGTACTGAGGCTGAAGCATGAATGTTGCATCCCTAGTTGTGTTGTAATGTGTGCTGCATGTTGATCTGTATGTATGTTAGTTTCCTGGACCATTCAAAAGTCTGGTTTGTATGTTTTGGCGAGGCATGTGAGCTTATTCAACTTCTGGCTCATACCAGGGATGTTCATGCTGAGTATTTTAATTTCTGCCATTTACAAATTATTTATTTGTTTATTTATTTATGTTAATGTTTTTAGTGTGTATGTGTGTGCATGATCGCGCGCGTGAAGGTGTTTGAAGTGTTTTATTTTGGTGTGAAGTGGTGAGATTAAATCTCATCGGCGCTGCCCAGTGCAATCACCAATTTTGGTGGTGTGTCTAGGAGGGGGACCCTTTGTTCTAGAGGGGTCCCCCAAATGGTCGTGGTTGCTCATTCGTCTGTCCTAAAATGGGCAAGCCCCTTGCTCTCACAAATGTCCCTGGAGCTGTGGCGACGCTCCTTTCCTTGGTGTTGTTGTGTGGGTGATGGTGGGGGCTGTGAAATCTTCTGGTCTGTGTGTATATTTGGGTTGTGGAGGGTTTCTCTCGGACTGGGGGCTACTTGGCCCAGACCTGTGCCTCTCCCTCTTGTTCGTCACCGTGATGAAGGCCTCCGGGTCTGTCGCTGGTGCTTTTGTTGCTGTACTGCTTGTGTTGTTGTGGTTTTGGATATGATTTTTGAGGACTTCGACGCCTTTTTTTCATGTGTTGATGCTGTCGATGGTCGCTGCCAGGCTCCCTGTTTGGTGGGGCAGTTGTTTGGCCAGTGTGCCGTGCTGCCGCAGTGGGCACATTCAGTTCGCCGTCCTGGTACCGTGACCATATTGGTGACGACTGTCCCACTTGTCAAGTGGATGTCCACATAGTGAGGTAGAGGTCTTCCTTTTTTAAAAAGAAAAAGGTGTTTGTCTGGTGAGGTGGTATTTTGTTGGAGTTCTGCTTCTGGATCTCCAGTGATGGGTGCTGCCAGCCTATTTTTAAACTGTTCAGTTGCTGTCGGAGGCAGCCATTGCACCATGGCTTTATCCCTTAGCCTGTCTAGGTGATCTATCGTCACAGACAGTTTAGGGTCGGACCATTCGAGATGCCTCTCGTGCAGCTTTGCGTAGTGTTTTGTGTGGGCTGCCGTGGTCAGGGTGACAAAATATTGTGTTGGGCTCGCCAGCCTATAAATGGCGGCTACCCCACCCTTCTCTACGCCGCATGGTCCCATCATGATGCTAGCAGCTAGAGGGATTGTAGTTTGTGAGGCATGGGCCCCGGTCACGGTTAACAACAATGTGCCAGGGGAGTGGAGAAAGCCTCCAAAGTCTGCATTCTCATCAGCTGCAACTTTCATGAAAGCGAATGTGGCCATTTCCGTTTGATAGAAATAAGTTGCAACAAACAAAAAATACTTGTGGTAATATGTTGAACAGTAAAACACAACTTGTGTTGTCAATTACTTGTTTCTGTTTTAAATATTATTAATAATCACACAAACACTTTCTTGTGAAATTTCTTGTGGTCGTGAAATATTGACTGTGGTAGCTTAGATCAACTTAGAAAGGATCCCTAAAAGTATGATCTGAAGCTTAACCGTGAAAATGATTAGTTTCTGCTATAGGGCTCGATTACTATCTCTTAACTTAACTTAACGTCTTTATACTGGTTTAGAAGACCCTGCAGAGTCTGTATACAACCAGTTACATTTACATCACCTTGCTCTAAAATCTATGCGCATCCAGTTTATTCTTAAACGCATTAACTGTCCCTGCCTCCACCACCTCCCCTGGCAATGCATTCCAAGCAGACACCACTCTCTGACTAAAAAAATATTTCCTAATATCTAACCTGGACCTCTCTTTAATCAGCTTGTAGCTATGCCCTCGTGTTATTGTAGGTGGCTGTATTTTAAAAAACTTGTTATAGTCTAATTTATCGATTCCTCTGATCATCTTATAAACCTGTATTAAGTCACCACGAATTCTTCTCTCTTCGAGACACTGTAGGCCCGTTTTTCTGAGTCGTTCCTCATAACTGTAATTCTGGAATCCAACTATCATCTTTGTCGCTCTTTTTTGTATTCTTTCTAGCATGTTTATGTCCCCTCTATGATAAGGACTCCACACCTGTACACAGTACTCCAATCTAGGCCTAACTAAAGCTTTATACAGTTTGACGATCACTTCCTTGCTCCTATGTTTAATATTTCTTTTTATCATACCTAACATTGCATTTGCCTTTTTCACTGCTACCTTAACTTGCTCACTCACCTTTCCTGTATGATCTATTATAACCCCTAGGTCCCTTTCCTTATCTATCTTTCTAATATTGTTTTCTCCCATTCTGTATTTATGTTCCATATTGGATCTACCCATGTGGATGATTGTACATTTATCTACATTAAACTCCATTTGCCAGCTTACAGACCATTCTCGAATTTTATCTAAATCCGACATCAATATATCCACTTCCGCTTTAGATGAGACACTACTGCATAGTTTTGTGTCATCAGCAAATTTTGCAATCATGGATCTCATATCAATGTCCAAATCATTTATATATATCAAGAACAAAATTGGTCCCAAAACCGAGCCCTGTGGCACACCACTTTTCACTTCACTCCACTCAGAGTACTCCTTATTTATGCCCACCCTCTGCCTTCTTCCTGTTAACCAATTTTCAATCCATTTGGCAACTTCGCCACCTATTCCATGTGATTTTAACTTTCGAAATAATCTTTGATGAGGTACTCTATCAAAGGCCTTTGCAAAGTCTAGATAAATAACATCCACTGGCTCCCCTTTATCTATGATTTTAGTAACCTCCTCCATGAATTCTAATAGATTTGTTAAGCATGATCTCCCTCTAGTAAACCCATGCTGACTATTTCTAATTAGATTAAATTTTTCTAAATGCATTACAATGTTTTCTTTGATTATTGACTCTAACAATTTACAGACTATGCTCGTTAAACTCACCGGTCTATAATTTGCCGGATCTGATTTTTTGCCTTTTTTGAAAAAGGGGATCACTCCTGCATCTTTCCAATCCCGTGGAACAATCCCTT
Organism: Ariolimax columbianus; assembly: GCA_036924085.1. NCBI lineage: Eukaryota > Metazoa > Mollusca > Gastropoda > Stylommatophora > Arionidae > Ariolimax > Ariolimax columbianus. The sequence goes on along the minus strand of JAVGWX010000022.1, from coordinate 728,746 downwards.
TTGTAAGTGATTGAGAACATAATATAGCCAATGGTTTTGCTAGTTGGTTTCTAATTTCATACAGCAATTTTGGGTGAATACCATCTTGACCTGGACATTTATTCACTTTCAACCCCTCCAATTTTTTAAAAACCATTTCCTCTGTAATACAGATTGATCTTAATCCCGCTGTATCCATGTCTCTTTGAAAAATATCTATAGGCTCTGGGATCTCGGAGCAGTCCTCCTTTGTGAAGACTGTGCCAAAGTACTGATTAAGCAGATTAGCAGCCTCCCTATTCTCACTTATTATTTTCCCTGTACTGTCTATGAGAGGGCCTACTTTGTCTTTCGTTCTTTGTTTATTTCTAACATAAGAAAAGAAGCTTTTACTGTCAGTCTTGATCCTCTGAGCAAGTTTTTTTTCAAAGTCTATTTTTGCTGTTTTATTCGCTTTCTGAGATATGTTCTGCTTGTCCAAATATTTTACATATGTTTCTTTTGATTTACCTGTCTCTATATATTTTTGCCATGCTTTATTTTTTGCTCTTCTACATTTCACTACAAATCTAGTTATCCACTTTTTACGCTTGGGGTTTACCTCCCTACATGGAACACATTCCTCTTTTAGCGTTTCTAGAACTGTTTTAAAACTTTCCCACTCCTGTTCAACATCTGTTCCTACAATAATATCTTTCCAGATTATGTGGTTCGCTGCCTCTTTCATCCTCTTAACATCTGTCTTAGAGTAGTCGTATGTTCGCGTGTTTATGTTTACTTCTTTCCCTGCAATAAGATCCCAACGGATGATTTGATGGTCACTTGAGCCAAACAGTTCCCCAACGGTAACGTTTTCAATCATATTTTCCTCTGTGGTAAAAACTAGGTCGAGTATGTTTTTGCCTCTGGTGGCTGCTTCTACATCTCATCTTCTCATCTCACAATGACCCCTAAAAGTATGATTTACAAACTTTAGAAATGATCCCTAAAAGTACTTTAGAAATGATCCCTAAAAGTATGATCTTGTTGGTATGTGATCTAGTGCACTGTAGGTTCGTCTGAATCCAGCTTGTTTGGTTGTGTCTCCTCGAGGGTCCTGCGAATCCTTGCTATCAGACTTGAGCTCTCTAAATACGGTCCAACTGATGAACAAGCAGAAGACACAATTAGTCAATAGATAAGAATGATCTGTGTCACCAATTTATTATGTGATAGAAACATATTGTGGCTGCATCCCTTTGACCACTAAAAGAAAAATTGGATAGTTGCATCCCTTTGACCACTAAAAGAAAAATTGGATAGTTGCATCCCTTTGACCACTAAAAGAAAAATTGGATAGTTGCATCCCTTTGACCACTAAAAGAAAAACTGAATAGTTGCATCTCTTTTACCACTAAATGAAAAATGGGCGAGTTGCATCCCTTTGGCCACTAAAAGAAACATTGGCGAGTTGCATCCCTTTGACCACTAAAAACACAAATTGTAGAAATGCCCCAGTTATTGTCGTTTGTTTGTTTGTTTGTTGTTTGTCGTTAAATGTTTGCCCGTCTGAATCCTACTGACGGAGGCTCGCCCTTTCCACCTGGACCGTGGTCTTTTAGGCGCTATCAGGACGTATTAACCAGTGCCTGGATGCACGTGTGCATCTGTTTGTTTGTTTCTTAAGCGTTTGCCTCACTAGTTTCTGCTGGCGAATGCGCGCCCATTCCACTCCAGACCTTAGTCCTTTGGCGATATCAGGACGCATAAACCAGTGCTTGGATGCATCTGTGCGTCTGTATGTACCTATGCTAGGTTTGTGCGCCCTCAGAAGCTAGCTCAGCCAAAGTGCAATGGCAGGGCTTCACCACGAGGGCCTCACGCTCAGCGGATTGGTACAAACCCTGAAATACGGGATGTACGGATGCTATATTTACGCTCCAGACACTTAACTGTAAACAAAACTTAGAATACATACACAAAAACTTCTCGTAGCCTTCATTTATCAGGAAGAGGTGTTTGACAGGGTAAATCGATGTAGGCCAGGGGAGGTAATGGCGAAATACGGTGTGGAGGGTCAACTACTGGAGAGCATTCGCGTTTATACGTAAACAGTGAAGGTTCAGTACGAACAAATGCCGGTATGACGGATTGGTTTCCAGTGATCAGTGGCGTACGGCAGGGATGTGTTCTTTCTCCACTTCTGTTCACAATTTATATGGATAAAATCACACAGTTAGCTAACCCTCATTAGAAATCTGTAATTAAACTGTTGTTTGCTGATGATCAGGTCATCTACCAAAATGGAGAAGACCTACAACACCGCCTGACCTGTCTCAATTCTGCTTGTAACGAATATGACAAGACATGAACACAGACAAGCAAGACCGAGACTATGTTGATACCGCGTGAACACGAGCAAGGGAGTTTCCACAACAGTCACACAATTGCCAGGCCTCAAGCAAGTACAGGAGTTAAAATACGTAGTTAGCATGTTCACTGATGACGACAGAGTGGACAAGGGATTGTACAGAGAATTCAGAAGAAGAACAGATCTACTGTGTGCACCTATTTGAAAACACTCTAGTAGGCTTCTTTCAACTAAGTAGAGGTTCATCAATTCACTGTTTATTTCTACATTGTGTAACCAATGTCAGCCTTGGTCCTTACTAGAAACACATAAGAGTAAGATCAAGGGCTGTGGGACGCGCTGTATGAGAAGTGCAGCCGGAAAGTAAATCCGTGATCGAACCCTCAACACCACGCCTTTCTAGAATTTCTTTGTTCTCAGTCCTCACATCACTATTCTTGTAATTGATAGCCTGTATTGATGGTTGGGATTCTCTCCTCAGTTTTCTGATTTCTTTGAAGGTTTCTTTTTCTCCCATGTTGTTGGAGTTCTTCGATTTTGTTGCAAGTGTTTGTTATGAATTATTTCCTATCTTTCCTGATCTTTCTTCTGATTTCTGTAATACAATCTCTGCATTCATCGCTATTGTGGTAAATACATGTTTGTCTTCGGTTTCTTCTTCCTTCTATGTTGTAGCACACCTTATGTGATCTAGTTCTGCTTCTGATACATTTTCCTAGGGATCAGATCCCGTGCTGCATCGAGTAAAACACCTCTCGTCTGTGTTGCCAATTCATTCAATGACATGTGCTCGTGTGCCGGCATCAATACTTGGAATGTGTTTCCTACTTCAATGGTGTTTTCAATGAGTAAGGAAGAAGTTGACGAGAAAAAGAAGAAGAAGAAGAAAGAGTCGGTCGCACACATACAAGATGACCAGAACAAATTATCCCAAACGTAACAAAGAAATAATTTTATTTGCTTTTATCAGAACACATCCTTAACTTCCAAATAAAGATTATCAAATATTGAAAATCGAACATGGAAATAAATATGAACAAATCATTTGCTGAGTCAAAGGTGAAGAACATGTTCCAAATGATCACCTTTCAATTAGTTTGTCTCAGGTCTACTGTACATCTCTCTCTAAACTTGGTGGTCTGTCTCAGGTCTACTGTACATCTCTCTCCAAACTTGGTGGTCTGTCTCAGGTCTACTGTACATCTCTCTCCAAACTTCATGGTCTGTCTCAGGTCTACTGTACATCTCTCTCCAAACTTGGTGGTCTGTCTCAGGTCTACTGTACATCTCTCTCCAACCTTGGTGGTCTGTATCAGGTCTACTGTACATCTCTCTCCAAACTTGGTGGTCTGTCTCAGGTCTACTGAACATCTCTCTCCAAACCTGCTGGTCTGTCTCAGGTGTACTGTACATATCTCTCCAAACTTGGTGGTCTGTCTCAGGTGGTCTGTCCCCGTGCAGTTTGTTCCTCAGATGGTTTCAGAAGGACCATGCTACCATTCTGCTCCTCTTAACGAGTTGACAGTGTTAGAGAACATTTTCTCCGTTCTATGAGAGCACGTCAGTAAATATGTCACAACTGGATACATTAAAAAAATTATATACGAATTTGAAAACCATATATTGATGCAATTATATTGAACCTTATTTTTCCACATAATTTGCGCAAATATTGATACACTTATTCCGTCTCTTTATCATCGCAAGGAATAGATTCCGTTGGGTTCATTTTGTAATTACAGTCACTAATCTGCGTATACAAAGTGAGCACACTTTCAGGAAATTCAATCGATCATGCATTATAATGTAGACTAAACTATGCGAACACTATTACATTTGCTTCACTGGCTATAACTACTGATCTGTTAGTTCTCGCACACCCGCGGCACAGATCCATATGTTACATTTGCTACAATGTCTATCATTACTGGCCTGTTAGTTCTCCCACACCAGCCGCACAGATCCCTGTATTGTCATCTGAAAGGGACGACCAGGTCAAGCTTAATCAGCAATGATGTCGCACCATTCTGGGAATTTATCGACAGTCAGAAATCATTTCCTTTTCAATATCCTTAGAAGTCCTCTACAGCTCCCACCCACCACCCACCAAATTCCAAATAAAACCAACTACACTACAGGGTGCTATTATTGATGTTCACTCTATGAGTATGGATGACATTGTGTTTCTATGCTGCGCACGTACATGCGACACCTAGCGTCTGTTACCTAAGTAATCACAAAACTGGATGTTGCGGTCCGCTAGTGTCTGTTACCTAAGTAATCACAAAACTGCATGTTGCTGCCCCCTAGTGTCTGTTACCTAAGTAATCACAAAACTGGATGTTGCGGTCCCCTAATGTCTGTTACCTAAGTAATCACGAAACTGTATGGTGCTGCCCCCTAGCGTATGTTACCTAAGTAATCACAAAACTGGATGTTGCGGTCCCCTAGTGTCTGTTACCTAAGTAATCACAAAACTGGATGTTGCTGCCCCCGAGCGTGGGTTACCTAAGTAATCACAAAACTGGATGTTGCTGCCCAATATCGTATGTTACCTAAGTAATCACAAAACTGGATGTTGCTGCCCCCGAGCGTTTGTTACCTAAATAATCACAAAATTGGATGTTGCGGTCCCCTAGTGTATGTTACTTAAGTAATACAAAAACTGGATGTTGCTGCTCCCGAGCGTCTGTTACCTAAGTAATCACAAAACTGGATGTTACGGCCCACTAGTCCCCATTGACACTTTAGAAACCAGGAACTACATTTGACAGATATCCCAATTTAGTGTGTGACCTACTTACTGACTTCACTCGTTTTAATAAAATATTTTTAAAGAAACAATGAAATACTAGAGAAAAAACTGCAAGGTCACTTATTTGTTTCCCCCTTCACCGTGTCTCCTAAGACGGAGTACTTTGTTCTGTGTTTTGCACCTTACAGCCTGGTGAATCCATATTCAGTACGTATTTTTAATGGGCTCACATCCCATAGGTTTACGACCCCAGGGATCTGAACACAAACATGTTTTGTTAGCAAGCCATGGTAGCTCCTCCGCCACTTATGAGCACTTTGATATGACCTTTATACATAGAAAGAACACTCATTAAGTTAATCCAGAACCTGGATGAAAATTAAGAGCCGATTATTTCAATATCAGAACGTCTCAGTGGTGCAGTTTTCATAAGAAAGGGGGTACGACAGGGCTACTCGCTTGCACCGAGTCTCTACAGCGCATATTCTGAGATGATGATGGACAAGGTTATGCGGAGTTGTAATAGAAAGTCAAAGTTAATGGAAAGCGCTAGTTGGAAAGAAAGAAGATGTAATGATAGAATGTACTCACTGAAGTGGGCGAACAAAAACAAATATTCCGTTTTGTACAAAAACGTTGGTTGAGTTGGCTGGGTCACAATATGAGACAAGAAAGTATTCTGGAGAAGATACTAGAGAGCAAGATTGAAGGGAAGAGAGGACCGGGGCGACCAAGACTCACCTTTACATCTCAGGCATGCAGGGACATTAAAGTACCAACTTCGCTGGAATGAAGAGAACTACCGAGGATAGGGTCAAATGGTGAGAAATACTCAGACAACCTTACAACCAGCCTTAGGACTGGTAAACTAGAGGATAGGGTAAAATGGAGACACATAATCACACAAACTAACAACCAGTCTTAGGACTGATGAACTACAGGATAGAGTCAAATGGAGAGACATAATCAGACAACCCTACAACTTGTCTTGGGACAGATCAACCAGATGATGATGACATACAATACAAATTGATATCAATACTATCGTTGTCGCTGCTTGTTTGACATCTATCAATAAGATAGCATCCCACCACCCCCATTGGATCCCGGGGCCCCTTATTGGGAATGACAGAATATAACCGTTGCTGAATACTGCCACAGTAAGTCAAGGACAACAAATGTTTCGGCAGGCGATGTATTTATTTCTCCTGGGTGATGAAGAAAATTTGACAAACTATTTCATTCATTACATGTTGTTGTTGTTGTTAGTAAATGCAAATACTTTGGTCAGATCAAGACACACGAAAGCCAGATAGTCATGTTTACAGATGTCATGTCCTTGGTTACTGCATTAAAAAGCCAAAAACATACAGAACTTAATGACTTAAGAGCAGTACTCTGTTAACTATGCCAGCAGTCCATACCCAATAAAGTAGTAGTATAGTAGGTCTTATTCCACTGTAACATTCAAGGCAACGACGAGGCAGACAGACTAGCAAAAGAAGGTGCAAGGTTACCACAACCTGATTCTAGTGTGACCTACGAAGAGTCCAAAAGGCTTATTAGGTCCAGGTACAAATGAGAAACAGAGCATACTGGCTATACACCTAATGATGCTTATTACCAGTTAATGAAAAGAGAGCAGGTGGCGGTCTTCAGACTCCGTACAGGCCACAATAGACTGATGTACCATCTATTCAATAAACTGAAGATAGGTGCTACAGGGAAAATGACCGCTGAACATCTGCTGCAAAATTGCCCGACATACGAGGACCAGAGAAAGCACACGTGGCCATCACCAGTGCCAACACTAGACAAGCTCTATGGCAGTGTCGACAACCTTAGGACGACTGCTGCTTTCTTCGAACAAATTCAAGTTGTCGCCTGACAGTGTACGAAGAAAAAGAAGATGAAGAAGATCAAGACACACAAGTCTCAAGAGAACATTGTTGGAATTTATGGTACCAGGTAAAAGAGGAAGGGGTAGACGAAGAGGACGATGGCACAAAGATATCCAGGAATGCCTTAGTATGACTGTGGCGGAGGCTAGAGTTCTAGCAATGGAACGAATTGCTTTCAGACAGACTGTTATGGGAGCGACGTTCTATAAAGGGCATGCTACATGATGACGACATGTTGTAAGATGCCACTAAAGGTTGTGCATTAATGTGTCAATTATTGCTACAGTACTGCAAATTACTAGAACAAGTGTTTCCTAATAGCTCGTAATGGGAAGCCAAATACAGTGCTGGACCTGTGTTTCAACAAATGGAGAGGCGGGATCTTCATTTAATTGATTGGACTTCGTGCATGCATTGAAAGGCGTGACTGAAGAGAGTTGTGCTTGAGACTAGTAACCTCATCATGCAAGCACATTGTTACAGAAACCCCTACTGCAAGAGCATGCACAGTTCTTTGCCGCAGGCTTCTTGATGAAGGTCGACTGTGCTGGTACTGTTGTGCTCCAGCTGGGTCGATAAAGACAAGAGGATAGATCGTCTTTGTTCGTCTTCAGACCTCGACTTCAATGACTCTAACAAAGGCAGCAGTCGACTTGAGTCTCAGTGCACCTCCGTACAGCTTCTCGTGGAAGGACACTGGCTGTTGTCAAAGGCTACTTCTTTTGTCGGTATATGATGGACATGGCTGGAAACTGCGTACTGCTGTCATGGAGGCTGTGCCGAGACGAAAGATGACCCGCTAACGTGGAGGACAGATGGAGCAGAGGAGAAATGTTTCAGGCAGTTGTTCCAAGGGTGACCTCACAGGTGACTCCATTCGTGGTGAGGTCTTGTGTTTCGTGTGGTGTCAAAAGTAGACAACCTGCAAATAAAAGAAATATTTGTATAAGATGGTTGTGTTTACTGTAGTCTTAGTCTTAGTCGACCTGTGCTTCTACATGGGCAGATGTCCAGGTGTAAGTCCTAGCTCTAGATTGAGCTGGATGTAGCCGGGATGAGGATTTCCTGCTTAACGGGCTAGGTTCGAGCAGCTTATTGCTCTACTGAATTGGGACAAGGGTCGCGGAGTGTGGCTAACAGAATGTGCAGGTCCTTCTTAATAGACTCTAAACACTAGAGCAAAATTAACCCTAAGCCTGTTAGGCGCCATCTATACTGCTCTTAACAAATCACCTAACCATGACCTGTGTTATGCCATGGCATACAGGTACTTCCTTCTTTCGACATACTCTCTGGGGCAGTGGTGCTTTTCTTGTCCTTGTTATTCACAGACCTATGCTGGCCACTTGGGATATTTACTCTATTATCCCGGTCATACAGTGGGTTAGAGGTAAGATGTTGCTTGTGCAGAGAATCATAGGTGTTTTTATTGTGATTGCACAAAGCGACAAAGTGACATGTTGCTACTCAGACATTAAGCTCACAATATCGCTAGACCTATGAAATAATAAGGCGAATCAAAATGTATACATGTAATCCCCTAGTAGTGGATCCAATCTGAAGCATCGACTGGCTCATTTGAAAGTAAGCCTGTTTCTAACCATTTCTTATTGTTTTACTGTTATTTACCTGACCGTGACTAGCATGTCCAATCAGTATGTTTTGCTTGACCATACATTGTTACTGATCCAGAAGCATCAGGGGCTCTTGGCCTTCTACCAAATGCCATGTAATGGCATCTACACATCATAGTTGTTTAGTGCCTTACAAAGTGTTCCATTGATCTGACGTCTGAGGAAGAAACATTTTACTAACATCGTTGAACACCGAGCACTCAAAAAAGTTCTAAAAGTGAGCTGTGGGGATAATTTACCATAACAAAAGTTCTAAAAGTGGGCTGTTAAAAAAAAATTGTCATAGCGAAAGTTATAGAAGTGGGTGGTAAGGACAATTTATCCTCATGAAATTATAAACGTGGGCAGTAAGGACAATTTAGCCAAATGAAAGTTATAAATGTGGGCAGTAAGGACAATTTACCCAAATTGAAGGTTTATAAAAGTGGGCGGTAAGGACAATTTACCCAATTCAAAGTCATAAAAGTGGGCGGCAAGTAGAATGTACCCAAATGAAAATATTAAAAGTGGGTGGAAAAGACAATTTACCCAATTGAAAGTTATACAAGTGGGCGGTAAGGACAATTTACCCTTTCGAAATTATAAAAGTCAGCGGTAAGGACAATTTTCCTTTACAAAATTATAAAGGTCAGTGGTAAGGACAATTTTCCCAAATGAAAGTAAAAAAAATGGGTGGAAAAGACAATTTACCCAAATGAACGTTTTACAAGTGGGCGGTAAGGACAATTTTCACTCATGAAATTATAAAAGTCAGCGGTAAGGACAATTTACTCCCTAGTAATTATAAAAGTGGGCGATAAGTACAATTTACCCAAATGAGAGGTTATAAATGGGGGCGGTAAGGACAATTTACCTAAATGAGAGGTTATAAATTGGGGCGGTAAGGACAATTTACCCAATTGAAAGTCATAAAAGTAGACTTTAAGAACAATTTACCCAAATGAAAGTCATAAAAGTGAGCGGTAAAGACAATTTAATCAAATGAAAGTTATAAAAATTGTGGTTAGGACAATTTACCCTATTGGAATTGATAAAAATGGGCGGTAAGGACAATTTCCCCTCACAAAAGTTTTAAAAGTGGGCGGTTAGACCAATTTACTTTCACAACTGTTATTAAAGTGGGCGGTAAGAACAATTTACCTAAATCAAATTTATAAAAGTGGGTGACAAGAACAATTTACCTAAATCAAATTTATAAAAGTGGGTGACAGAGACAATTTACCTAAATCAAATTTATAAAAGTGGGTGACAAGGACAATTTACCTAAATGAAAATTATAATGGCGGGGGGTGAGGACAATTTAATTTAATGAAAGTTCTAAAAGTGAGCGTCGAGGACAATTTGCTTAAATGAAAATTATAGAAGTGGGCAGTAATGATAATTTATCCTAACAAAAGTTTTTAAAGTGGGCGGTAAAGACAATTTACCCTCACGAAAGCTATAGAAGTGGGCGGTTAGAACATTTACCCTAGTGAAATTGATAAAAGTGGGCGATAAAGACAATTTACCCTCACAAAAGTGGGCAGTAAGGACAATTTATTTTCGCAAAATGTATAGAAGTGGGTGGTAAAGACAATTTACTCTCGCGAAAGGTGGAATAGGGGGCGGTAAGGACAATTTATATAAATGAAAGTTATAAAAGTGGGCGATTAGGACAATTTACCCTAATGAAAGTTATTGAAGTAGGCGATAAGAACAATTTATTTTCAAGACAATTATAGAAGTGGGCGGTAAATACAATTTATTTTCGCGAAATTTATAACAGTGGTCGTTAAGGACAATTTACCCAATGGAAAGTTATAAATGTTGGTGGTAAGGAAAATTTACCCTCACGATAGGTATAAATGTGGGCGGTAAGAAAATGTACCCTCTCAAAAGGTATAAAAGTCGAGGGTAAGGACAAATTACCCTCACGAAAGTTATAACAGTGGGCCGTTAGGACAATTTACCCTAGAGGAAGTTATAGAAGTGGGCGGTAAGGACAATCTATTTTCGTGAATTTTATAAAAGTGGGCGGTAAGGAAAATTTACCCTCACAAAAGGTATAAAGGGGGTAGTAAGGACAATTTACCCTCACAAAAGGTATAAAAGTGAGTGGTAAGGATAATTTATCCTCATGATAAGTATAAAAGTGGGGGCTGTAAAGACAGTTTACTCTCACAAATGTTATAAATGTGGGCGGTAAGAACAATTTACCCTCTCAAAAGGTATAAAAGTGGGTGATAAGGAAAATTTACGCTAACGAAAGGTATAAAAGGGGGCGGTAAGGAAAATTCACCCTCACAAAAGGTATAAAAGTGAACGCTAAAGACTATTTACTCTCTCGAAAGTTAATGTGTGTTTGTGTCAGTACCTGGACTGTAAGAATGTGTCTCAACTGTTTGTTTACATTCAGGAATGTAGCAACTTGAGGTAATAAAATACGTTTATATAAACAACAAACAAATACATACTAAGGTAACCTATAGTTTCATGTTTACGTGTTTCAAATGTCCCACTATGACTACTACGTCCACAATTATCTAGCCAACAGCAAACTTGCAAGACTCCATATGATTGATGTTATTATAATGATAGTAGTTGATGCTTTCTGCTTGAAAAAGTTCAGTGTAGTGTTTAGAGATTTGCAGTGAGATTGAACAGTTTATAGATGATTTGTTAGAGAAAATGTATTTAAAAAATTACACATACCTTTGCTTACGTCTTGTTATTATCCAATACTTGAACAACACATAAAGCAATACATGTATTTAGTATAAGCACCTTATATTTAAACCCTACACATCATCCAGTATAGGAAATCAGATTACACAGATAACAGTCGTGAACAATATTCACAGGACGATTGTTTACCTCATCACAAGGGCAATGTATCCCGTACAACAAAGAAAGCCAATGAATGCTACCATCGTTTGGTTCCCTTTATACATCAAAGGATGGTAATAAATCAATACTCAATTTACTAAATTGTTTAATATTTCATCAACGCAAATTTGTATCTATAATTTTATGAAATGCTACAATTCAATTTATGACACAAATTACTTTGAGGCAAGTTATAACAGTTAGCTGTTTTTAACGTATATGATTAAATTCATTTTCAAAACGGTATACAAATAATGGAAACCAGAAGAGACCCGTCTTCCACCGTTTGCGGTATATAAGTTAACTCTAACGTTACTATTTGCAACTGTTGGGACCAGCTAGTGTTTGTGTTCGGCAGCCACTTGCCTAGTCCGTTCCGCGACTTAGACGCCTCCGTGTAGGTTCAAGGTTGAGCTCAGTGTAAGATGCGATCTTTCACACGGTCGATTGGGGTCAGAGCTGCTTCCTCCCCATATGTCAAGTAAATAGGACGAAAGCAAGCAAGAGAAATTTGGTCGGGTGGAAAATTAAAACCTTACATCCTACGTGCATACTCGCAATATGTACAGCCATGTGAATCTGCTGCAGGGCCATAGATCACTCTTTCTAGGCGCTATTAAATTACCCCTAGACTGAGGGGAGACGCCCAAGGCAGGTTCTCTCTTGCGACTTTTTTACAACATTCAGGAGACAATAACTCTTGGTTCCTTTAAATGTTTTTAATTTATGTGGTTGCATCCCTTTAAAATTCTAAATATAGAAATCTTAGCAGACTTTGTTTTGAAATCTTTCAACGTAAATAATAGTTCGAATTGGAATATCCAAAACGATATTTCTTCTTCCAACTTTTACACAATTTATATCGATTATGTAAAGATATGTCAAACACACCACATTTACTGCAGACATCGCTATGAACTTCTTTTATCTACAACTAGCATCAAGAACTTACTAGAAAATAATTAATAAGATCTTTGAGCCAGAATAGAATAATTGTTAAAAATATAAATTGTAGATACAAATTTGGTTGGTTCCCATAGAGGCATAACAAGGTACTAGCAAACACAATTACAACATTATAAGACTCCAGAACATGTATGTAGAGCCTATATGGCAATGTTAGTGCAGAATCTTCTAATGGGAAGGTACAGTGTTCGTTTCAAGGTTTCGTTGTGTAAATGGATACGTTATTGGTTATTAGACAAGATATGAACTGGGTCTCATAAAATGTGCGGTCTTTGGGACAATGAAGCCTCTAGTATTTCATTATTAACATCATTGACTAAATATATCTTCTTGGGATGTGTAAGACAAACAAGCGAAACAGTGGACCGGTCACCTTCACCTCACACCAGCTGAGACACCTTACAGTGAACTCTACCACTGCATCACAAGCCTCAGTGTTTGTTATGCAACTGCTTTTGCTTAATTTGATGAATCCATAAATACATTATTAGCGAGTTAACAAATTGATATCTTTACAACACTTTCCTTGACATCATGTCTGATATAATCAGTAGTTTTTTTGTTGGGTGGATAGTCCTTATAAATGGTAGTTTACAGACCATGTTTATGTTCGTGAGCTTTACTTGTCTGTGTTGTTTTGTTATCCTTTAGCTAGTAGTGAGCTGCGAACATTGGGATGTTCTTGATCGCCTCAATAGTTCATGTTGTAACTCGTTTATTTTGTATTCGGTACTGAATGTTGAGAGCGCTGAGAAACGAGAGGATTTAAGTATATGTATATATGTGTCTCTCTCTATATATATATATATAGAGAGAGAGAGAGAGGGAGAGAGAGAGTGAATAAGGCGAGGTATAGAGAGATATGCAGATACAGATAGAGAGAGAGAGTGAGAGAGAGAGAGAGAGATGCACACTGCTAAAAGGATTATGTAAATACAGTCCATGATGATAATGACTTTGACTCGTAAGACCAATCTGAGCAGAGAAACTTCTTCCACAGTCTGTGTACGGAAAATCAGAACTTTGCTATGTCGCGTGGTGTGGCATGTGTTCTTCAACGATGAGTCCTTAGCTTATCTTCAATCAGTATCTATGTTGTCTGTATGCCGTGCTTAATGCTGTCCCTCCATGCAACACGATCCCTGGCGTCCTGTTCCCATAATTTAAAATCGTTTCCCGCAGTGGCGAGGGGTGACCTTCTCAGAACTGTAAGCAATCTTAGGCAACACACCACCCATATCGATCTAGTGTTATTTATAATATCCAGGAAACACACATTCTAAAGACAAATGTAAACACAGTATCAATAATAATTATCTATTAATTCAAAATAATAATTCTTTTAACAAAAATAATTATTTTAATGGGTATCATTGACCTCAATGGAGGTTGGGGAAGTACAACTTGTTTCTTTGAGCAGACTCATCAAGACTTATAACAAGACCTCATCTGATGCTGGCAGATCTGACAGTAGCGTAGCAGGCATTTAGGCTGATGAACCTGATAGAATGTGTTCTCTGTTTTTTTGTAAGCTGATGTACTTCATAGCATTTGTTGTCTGTTTTTTTTTACATGCACAACGCTCGGAGGTTTCAATTTTAGCAGTTAATTTCCATCACTGATGTAGTTAAGCTTTAGAAAGTTAAGATTGAACAACTTGTACAAGTCTAGACCTAAACATGTTAGCCACATCCTACTTCTTGTATGTAAGTTCTATACGTCGGGTTTTCTGGGCGAATAAATCAATTATATCGTCGTTGAACGGAAGTTTTGTTTTCAATTTTGAAATCAGTGTCTTTTCAATAGATATCAGCGATAGGGCAGAACGTCTATTTTCACTCTGAGAATTGTGTAAGTAGGTCTAAACTCTTTTTAAAGTCTAAAATGACCGTTCACTGGGGGCACTTGTAACTGGGATGGTCACCACTTGTAGCTGGGATGGTCACCACTTGTAGCTGGGATGGTCACCACTTGTAGCTTGTATGGTCACCACTTGTAACTGGGATGGTCACAACTTTAAAGATGTGAATCGACATCCTTGCCAATGCTAGTTATCAGTTTGACTAACTCAACCTAGTTTCCTTTATCAGAAGACGCCCTATATTCATCATGTCCAAGGAAAGAAAACTCATTTTCTGCTAAACATACAGGAGACATCAATGAGAAGTCTTACATGATACATCAATGTGACGTCTTACAGAAGATATCAGTGAGACGTCTTTTAGGGGACATCAATGAAACGCATTACATGGGACATCAATAAGATGGCTTACAGGAGACATCAATGAAACGTCTTACAAGAGACATCAATGAGACGTCTTACATGAGACATCGATGAAACGTCTTACATGAGACATCCATGAAACGTCTTACATGAGACATCAATGAGACATCTCTTACAGAAGACATCAATGAGACGTCTTACAGGGGGCATCAATGAGACGTCTTACAGGAGACATCAATAAGACGTTTTACAGGCGACATCGATGAAACGTCTTACAGGGGACATCAATGAGACGTCTTACAGCAGACATCAACAAATAAAACTAGAATATGAACTTCACCAAGTCAGCAATTTAGAATCAACAAAGAAAAACACGATGGACTCGTTAGAAATAATAATTACGTTACAAGACGTCTCATTGATGTCTCATGTAAGATTCTGAATTTCTGACTTAGTGAAGTTCATATTCTAGTTTTCTTTCTTGATTCTGAATTGCTGACTTAGTGAAGCTCATATTCTAGTTTTCTTTATTGATTCTGAATTGCTGACTTAGTGAAGTTCATATTCTAGTTTTCTTTGTTGATTCTGAATTGCTGACTTAGTGAAGTTCCTATTCTAGTTTTCCCAAACTGTTTTAGAGCTATGAGAGAAACAATGCGACTCTGAGTGTCGTTTCTGTAAGTTGTGTAGATTATTGAAATCTGAATCTCAAGATTTGATCCAAATATTGATCTCGCTAGAAAACAGAAGGCATGGTCAACAATACAATTTCGATAATTTTGTGCATCCACGCATCCAGCTGATTGCATCGTCATTTTCCTTTCATCAAATATCGAGTACACATTTTTGTAATCGTCTTTAACTCGGAAAGCAACGGTTTAGGTTAGTCCATTCCAAATAATATTCAATTGTTCTGTGAAATCTCTGGCACCTAAAGATTTAACGAATCTTCAACAACACAATTACATTATATCTCTCTCTCTCCCTATCTGTGTCTCTCTCTCGCTACCTCTCTCTCTCTCTGTCTCTCTCTATCTCTGTCTCTCTCTCTATCTCTATCTCTCCCCTCTCTTTCTCTCCCTCTATCTCTCTCCTTCTCTCTCTCTCTCTCTCTCTCTCTCTCTAACGATACGGATGATGACGACATTTTGCCTGAGTAAATAAATGATTGGAAATGGAACTAAAAATCAATTAATCTAGAATCATGATCTTGATGACACGTTCCTCAGCGTTGCTGCGGACACCAAGTTTGTCTCTAGCGGACCATGTCGTGGACCACGGAAGTTCAGTGTGGGGTAAGTGGTTCTCTAGAGGCATCTCGGATGTTGCAGCGTACAGAAAGGGAGTCTGACCAACGCATTGGAGGTCTTCCCCACTGTCTCTTCTTACCTCGGGGGTACCAGGCTGCTGTCGCCGTGCTCCATCGACCATCGTTCCAGAGCCAGGTTAGGATGAGCTCTCTAGAACGATCCGTCTGTGTGCCTTCCAGCGTCAGGTTATGATGAGATCTCTAGAACGATCCGTCTGTGTGCCTTCCAGCGTCAGGTTATGATGAGATCTCTAGAACGATCCGTGTGTGTGCCTTCCAGCGTCAGGTTAGGATGAGATCTCTAGAACGATCCGTGTGTGTGCCTTCCAGCGTCAGGTTATGATGAGATCTCTAGAACGATCCGTCTGTGTGCCTTCCAGCGTCAGGTTATGATGAGATCTCTAGAACGTGCCCGTTTGTGTGCTTCACGCACAGTAGCATTTACTTCTTCAGATATTTCTGTAAGCCACCTTTTTCGTGGTCTGCCTTTGGCTTTGAAACCGTTGTATCTAAATATCGTTGCTTGTTGGGGGAGGGGGGGGGGGTGTGCTGTGTTGTGGTAGGCTTGTTACGTGGCCAAACCATTTTAGGTGCTGTCTTTTAATGTAGTCTGATACTGGTGTTGTTCCTACTAGTTTATGATGATGTTTCCCTATGTAATGCCCAATATTTTTCGCAGGCATTTCATTTCTGTTGTTAGGATGTTGCGTTTTTCATTTGATGTTAGTGTCTACTTTTGACATTGACAGCCATAGTGTCGGGACGATAATTGTGTTGTATAAAGCTCTTTTGGTAGTTATTGTAACGTGCTTGCAATTAAGTATTGGAGTTGATTGTCCAATGATCTGATCTACCTTATTGCATCATTGTTGGGTAATTCTTCTGTTTACTGATAACGCGCTCCATAAGTATGTGACATCTTTCACATGTTTGATTTGCTGTTTTTTAATGTCTTTGACTATTCTAGATATTTTCATGACCTAAGTTTTTTCTACATTGATTTTCATACTGTATCCTTTTTCAAGTTGTATCTTGTTTATCAATATGTTGCCGCAATTTTAGTTCTGAAGTTGTTATGATTGCTTGATCGTCAACAAAGGGAAGTTCATTTAAGAGTTCACCAATGCGTGTTTTATTGTGGACAATTAATGTTTTAATTGACTAGCCTATGTTCGTATTGTCAAGTGTTGTGTTGATAAATGGGTCATCGATGTCCAGGTCACTTTATTTTCATCTATGATCTTAAGTGAATGAGTTGTCAGCAGCCAGCATCTCATAGCTGACTTCTTGTATCAGGGTCAGCAAACCATAGCTGACTTCTTGTGTCAGCGTCAGCGAACCATAGCTGACTTCTTGTATCAGGGACAGCGAACCATAGCTGACTTCTTGTATCAGGGACAGCGAACCATAGCTGACTTTTTGTATCAGGGACAGCGAACCAGAGCTGACAAAGATCCTTTTCCGTCTTCAAGTGACGGTCCTGGAAACAGGCTGCGTTGCTGTATCCTGAATAAGAGCATACGAATCGCAGTAGGAAGGAAAAGCTGGTATATAGATCGCAGTGGGAAGGCAAAGCTGGTATATGGATCGCAGTGGGAAGACAAAGCTGGTATATGGATCGCAGTGGGATGGCAAAGATGTTACATGGATCGCAATGAGAAGGCAAAGCTGGTATATGGATCGCAGTGGGAAGGCAAAGCTGGTATATGGAACGCAGTAGGAAGACAAAGATGGTATATGGATCGCAGTAGGAAGGCAAAGCTGGGATCACCAAAAGCCAACTGAAATCCAATATGTCGGGCCCATAAATGTAGATATCGAAGCCTCGATACAAACTAGGAATCGACGCTACAACGTGCTATTCACGACGAACTTCGAAGGAAGAAAAAGAAGAAGAAGAAGAGGAAAAAGGAGAAGAGCAAGAAGAAAAAGAGGAAGAAAAGAAGAAGAAGAAGAAGAAAAAGAAGAAGAAGAAGAAGAAGAAGAACAAGAAGAAGAAGAAAAAGAAGAAGAAGAATTTCTTGTCTCAATCTTCTCACTGCCTTGTTGTGGCCAATTTAATACTTCTACTCTTCTTCTTCTTCTTCTTCTTCTTCTTCTTATTCTTCTTCTTCTTCTCATTCTTCTTGCTAAACTCTATGTGAGTTTAGATTACATTTTGCTACCTGTCATAGGGTGTATCAGCCAATCAAAGGCTTTCACTGATCTCGGTGTAGGCCATTGACCACATCCCGCCAAAGTAACACGTTCCTGACCTACTTTTTCAGTTTTCCCCAAGTGTAATCATTTAATCGTAGTTCCTTCTCACATTATCTTCTATATGTAATTTATATGTCTATCTCTCTTTCGTTTTCTTTGGGGATACCACGTGAAAGTATGTCTGGCTATGTTATACGGAGCCTTCTTTAGCGTATGTTCTATCCAGCCCCATTTTCTTTTCTTAATTTCTTGTTCCAGTGTCTGAAGTTGGCTCCTTAACCCATTAGTTTTCATTCTTCACCATGGCCTGTCACTTAATGCCCATTATCAGTCCTGGGTATCTGTTAACGAAGGACTGGAGTCTTTGTTGTGTTGCCTTGGCTGTTCTCCACGTTCCTTCTTAACACCAACAGCACAGACGAGACAATGCGTTGAATATTTTAACTTTCGTGCGAATCGTGATTAATTTGGATCTTCAAATGTTGTTCATGGTCAGTGAAGTCATTATTGTCCTTTTAATTATGATCTTTACATCTGTATTTGTACGCGCTGGTGCGTCAGTCGTGCCGCCTAAACAAGCTGTGCTCGATGGAATACCAGAATTGCATTGCAGTAATCAGAGATCAAATTAGAGAAAACAAAAGTAATGTGGCCGCGCCTGATAGCTGCGACCTCGACTCGCTCCAGTGTATGTGTCGTTTTCTGCTGTTTGCTAGTTCCTGTTTGGATTATAATTGACAACTCCTTCTTCAGGTGGTATCAAGGACTCTATTCTGTGGAATTTATTTGCTTTCGATTGGTTATCCTGCTTGTTATGCTGCATCTTGCTGAGGCTGTGCCTTGCTTAAGCCGCGGGAAATCGGTCCAAAAATACGTTCAACGTTCCAGTTCACTGCACACAGGAATTCAGTCCAGGTTATCAATACTCAAGTGCCTTCCTGCTTGGACTGATGCCGCCTTTCTCCTTCCCTCTCCCTCCACTGGAGGTTACACGATACCTCTCCATACCCAGTATTCTAAGCACAGCAAGAGTCACGCTGGCCCGTAGGTGGATACAATCCAGATACCTCAGTGGCAGAACGCGTAAAAACATGGAGTCAAACACGGACAAAGAAAGCCCGACACAAACATTAGTCCAACACACACTCCTCGCTGCCCTCTTCTTTCGGCAGTGGAGCACTCAGCTCCACTTGGAGAGTCTATAGAGATCTCGGTCGACACACTACGCATGAACAAGCTTCGGTAGTTGGACTTGGTAGTGGTTGATCGATGAAACAGGCCTTAGATGCATACGCGAACATTATTATTATTATTAATAAGAGATTCAGAACTAAACTATAACAAGGCCAAGAGGGAGGCAAGAAGATAGAAACGTCCAACGTTCTCACTGGTAATCTTCATTATCCTGAATAATTTCTAAATGCTCATGTTGTTGCCTGCTTCGGCCCATTTTTCCATCAAACAGAAAATAAAACAAATTGTGTAGTGTCCCGCAATCTCGGCCACTGGAGTAAAACTTCTGGAGTCATGGCGTACCTTCGTGTGATGTCCTTACTCAATTATTACAGTCAGTATCATTATGATGTTATTGAATGAACGTCTAGCGCGTTAAATGCATCTGGACTCTGGACTAACATTTTCCACAGTGCTTCTAAAACTGTGAGTGTTCTAGGCGCACAGTTCAATTCATCCCGTGAACTCCTGAGATCGTTGGGGCACCTCTGCTGACACCTCCACAACCCTCCTCTATCTTTCTCTATCTGCGGTTGCTTTTTGTGCCTCGTCCTGATTAGGCTTTGTAAAAATTATTGGTTTCACAGTAGCTACATTATTCCGTTCACCCAGATCTGTTTCGAACAAGACAAACAATTCAGTCTGTTTCTGGATTTGCATAAATTTAATCATTTAGAAGAAGTATTACACTCTTTTTTGAAGTGACGTGAATAGTCTTTCATTTTAGCTGAAATGTCTGAAGCCGGCCTATCGTTCGTTATTCAGTTCAGTTCAGTGCATTCCGTGACCTCCTTAGATGGTTGGGGCGCCCCTTTTGACACCTCCACAACCCTGCTCCATCTTTCTCTGTCTGCGGTTGTTTTTTGTGCCTCATTGGGTAGTAGGTTAGACCGTTCATGGATGTTGTCTTCCCATTGTTTTCTTGGACCTCCTCGTTTCTTTTATCCTGTGCAGTGCCTCATAGTACGGCAGCAGCAATCTCTGTCCAAACCTATTAAAGTCATAATTCCACCCTCCTCCGATGTCCACTAAATCCACCCACACCCTCCTAAAAATACAAATGATAACTATTCACGATCCATCCCAACCATAATTGATATCTGAGGACCCAATTTGCAGTGCAGTATATTCAAGCTTCACTTCAAAAGTTAAAAAAAATCTCTTACACCTGGAGCAATGCTCAACACAAACTGCTACTTGTCTGGTTGAACCGTCAGTTACTCAGTCGTCACCAAACCTAACCTTGTCCATCATCATCTCAGAATATGCGATGTAGAGACTCGGTGCAAGCGAGTAGCCCTGTCGTACCCCCTGTCTTATGGAAACTAGACCATTAAGATCTTCTGATATTGAAATAATCGGATCTTAATTTTCATCCAGGTTCTGGATTAACTTAATGAGTGTTCTTTCTATGTATGAAGTTCATATCAAAGTGAAGCAACTGCAGTCGTGTGTTCGCATAGTTTAGTCTACAGTATAATGCATAATCGATTTGGCTTAGCTTGGCTTCGTTCATTCTCAATCTCCAACTACCAAACACTGAAAGGGCTTAAGTAGCAGAATGTAGTCCAGAGAACGGAATGCGCTGTGTCGTAGTTTACAGCTTGACTGCGATATTTGCACCTTTCGGTCCAACACATCCGACTTCAGCAATCATTTTGTTAGTACCGGGTTAGCATTCCCTATTCGATCCATTCTTCTTAGCCAGTCTGCCCTGCTGCAGCCAGTTATCCAGGATCACCGCGTGGAGGTGTAGAAGGGTCTTGGCAGCTCTGATTCGCTTGCCCTGACACTAGCCGTCAGCTATGGGTCGCTAACCACTGCAGATCATGCGCAGTCCAGCATCTTGATCCCTCTGATCGATTTGATTTCCGGAAAGTGTGCTCACTGTGTGTACATAGATTACTGACTGACAACCACAAAATCAACCAAACATAGAATAAATGTTTCCATGTTTGCTCAAATTATGTTGAGAAATAAGGGACAATATAATTGTATCAATAAATGGTTTGAGACAGACCAGCAAGTTTGGAGAGAGATGTACAATAGACTTGAGACAGACCAGCAAGTTTGGAGAGAGATGTACAATAGATCCGAGACAAAGACTAGTTGAAAGGTGGTCATTTGGAACATGTCCTTCAGCTTTGACTCAGCAAATGATTTGTTCATATTTATTTCCATGTTCGATTTTCTAAATTTGATCATCATTATTTGGAAGTTCAATGTGTTCTGATTAAAGCTAATCAAATTATTGCTTTGTTACGTTTGGGATGGTTTGTTCAGCACACCTTGTATGTGTGTTACTATTTCATCTTCTTCTACTTATTCTTTTTCTAATTTTCCTCTACCTCCTCCTACATATCCTCCTTCCCTTGCTACATCTTCTCCTTCTCTTCCTGAGCCTCCTCAGACACCTTATCATATTCTTCTTCTGTCTCCCAAACATCAACCTCAGTCTCCTTTTCTTATTCTTTTTCTATTTTTCCCCACACCACCTCCAACTCCTCATCAGACTCTTACTCCTATTCTTCTTCCTCCTCTTCTTCTTTCTCCTCTTCTTCTGTTTCTTCTTTTTCGTCTCCATTTTCTTCTTCTCTTTCTATATCATCTCCTCCTTCTCCTTAGACTTATGGGAGGAGGACTAACGTCTAGTCAGGCACAACATACTGATCAGACATGTAATCAGGGTCAGGCAAACATACTGATCAGATATATTAGTCAGGGTCAGACACAACATACTGATCAGACATGTTAGGCAGGGTCAGGCACAACAAACTGATCAGACATGTTAGTCAGGGTCAGGCACAACATACTGATCAGACATGTTAGTCAGGGTCAGGCACAACATACTGATCAGACATGTTAGGCAGGGTCGGGCACAACACACTGATCAGACATGTTAGTCAGGGTCAGGCACAACATACTGATCAGACATGTTAGGCAGGGTCAGGCACAACAAACTGATCAGACATGTTAGTCAGGGGCAGGCACAACATACTGGTCAAGACCTTCACCTCGGCTTCCTAATAGCCCTCCATGGAAACGGGCTGTTTTCATGGCAGCCTGACTAACGAGGTGAGGGATCGACGTGATCCTGTAGTAGTGAGCGACACGCATATGAATCCCACAATAGCACAGCCACCTGGAGGACCTAGGTCCACCTTCATTAGCACGCTCGGGATGTAAGAAAAGCTACTGCAAATCGCCACGTAGCGTCCTTTTCAGGGGGCACAAAAGAGTAAACAAAATACTAAACAATACTTCACCTCACACAATGATCAGGTGACACACATACTGACCAAGACTACACCTCACACAAGGATAAGGGGAGACACATACTGACCAAGACTCCATCTCACGTTGTCATCGTTGTATCATGATAAAATGTTGTGTTACAATAGCTAGGCAAACCAGGTAACGACCGACACTGTGATCCCCATCGTGGTGAACTTACTAAGAAACCTCACGTTACACTACAGCAAGGAAGACCAATGTTTACGTTCTTCAGTACACTTCGGAAAATAAGAAGAGACACTGTAACCTGCTACCAATAAAACGTCGTCAAGAGTGAAAAGCTAAGCACGAGTATCTTCACATAAAACTAACTTCTTGTTTTATGTTGTTTTGTTTTGTTTATTTGTTTTTGTTTGTAATCTTATTGGGAATTTGATTTCAAATGGTTTGAAGAAAACATGAAGGCTCTGTCGTGTTTATATCTTCCTCAGCACGAACTTATACACCGGCTATTCCACAGTGTGTCTTCAGATTGGATGTGCTGACATTCTATATATTCAGATTTGGTTGGTAGCTTGGTTATTGATGCAGCGGCCTATGGGCTCCTGCCCTTCGGATCTTTTACATATTTAGGTTAGCTGAATTGATTCCCGTCTGATCGATTCATGAACAGACTCTCAGAACGCCGTTTGAGAGACCACTTATACAACTTCTTGTTGTTGTTGTTGCTTAGATGTTTGCCTCACTAGTATCTACTGGCGGAGGCGCGCCATTTTCCACCCCAGACCGTAGTCAAATGGGCGATATCATGACGCATAAACCAGTGCGTTGATGCATGTGTGCATCTGTATGTACCTATGCTAGGTTTGTGCGCCCTCAGAAGCTAGCCCAACCAAAGTGCAATAGAAGGGTTTTACCACGAGGGCGCGTGTGAAAGTTGTGCAAGGGTGTGACTGTAGGACAGAGTCAAATGAAACAGAGTGAGGTGAGAGAGAGAGAAGGGGAAGAGTGGCCCCCGGAAAGAAGCGAGCCCTGGCAAGGTTATGTCTCTCCAGATCTCAACATAGACCTCAGATAGCATAGTTTCTGAAAAAGTCCGTTACTATAATGCTGAATAAAACCTGTAATGATAATTTTGTATAATTAGTCCCAGAGCAAACACATGTGTTCTAGTAGATATCAAGTCTTAAGTTATCATCAGCAAAACTCGAGTCAAGTCTTGAGTCATCATCAGCAAAACTCGAGTCAAGTCATCTTAACAAATATAAAGTCACACCACAAGTCAAGTCTAAATCGCAAGTCGAGTCTGAAGTCTTCATTTACCATTCGAAGTCAAGTCCTTTTAAGTCTTGTCTTCATTTATCGTGACAACTCAAGACTCCAGCAAAGTCCATCTAGGTCTAAAGAGTTCCAAGTCGTCGGTTATCAAGTCAAGTCTCAAGTCAAGTTATTATAAAGTCTTCTAAGTCATAAATGCAATCCCAAGTAGCTACGACAGCGATGATTCCACAGAATAGAATTCCCCACGACTCTCTTCACAAATTCCCATACGTCATGGGCCTACTTGACTCTTTACATGCCCTAGATATTCGTGAACCCCCATTTGACACTTCACAGACCCCCATTCTGATCATGGACACCCGGCCGTTAACCACTATCACACAAGACTACAGTGGCCCTAATCCAAGCCACCGTCACAACAATGCAGGTTAGTCCTTGTTGTCAAACACAGAAGGCTCAAGTATGAACCACGAAGCGGGGCAGTCAAGTGGAACCTATATGACCTGAACACGGACCTTGGGTTTTGTCTGGGGCAGGTATGTATGGCCATTATCGTGTGTGTGTTTATTAGTTCTGTCTGAGGGTGTGAGATAATGTCTTTTTATTATCTACACAGAACAAATATTAAAAAAGATAGAGGAGTTGTCATCGGAATAGTGATAATGAATAACCTACGATATGCGAATGATACAGTTTGCATGGCTAAAAGTGAGATAGAATTACAGGAGCTTGTGATAACAATATACACAAAAAGTCAAGAGTTCGGATTAGACAAAAACATAAAGAAAACAATGACTATGATACTTGGGGAAAGTGACAAGAAACCATGTATGCAGATACAAATAAAAGATCAGCTACTTAAACAGGTACATAGTTTCTCATATCTATGTCATATAATAACGGAAGAAGGCAGCTGAGATTAAGCAATCAGAAAGAGAATAAGTATGGCCAAGATGGTATTGAGCAGCATGCGACACATACTGACATCCAAACAAATAAATAATAAAAAGAAAATGAGATGTCAGGTGTTATGTATACTCATCACTACTTTATGGCCCACAAACATGAACAATAAATAACAAGTTAGAAAATAGTATTGAAGCCCTGGAAATGTGGGTATAAAGACGATTGGTTCGCATTTCTCGGAAAAAGAAGAAAACAATTTGGAGGTATTGTAAAAGTTGGGGGTGAAAAGGGAATTAATGGGTTAGACAGGATTAGACAGTTACGTTATTTTGGTCATATAACAAGACATACCTCCATGTTGAAGACCATACTAGAGGGTAGGGTGAAAGACAATTTGAAGAGGTAGTTTTAACTGAGCGGATAACATCAGAAGATGTTTGAAAGGACTCAGTGGTATCAATAAGGGTACCACTCCACCCTAAATCTCGTCTTACCTCGCACTTTCAGTGTGTCAGTAGTCCTATTCTATTCACTAATGTACACATGGGTTTCTAATAATCTTCCGCCATTGATAGACAAAAGGATTAAACCAAATCGATTCAGTTTGATTACCATATCTGCATCAAAGGACGGCTGCAATCGATCTTCAGCTTACTTTATGTCATGTCGTAAGGTTGCAATCTGAGAGGCTTTTCCCAGTCCATCTTCTGATGTTATCCGCTCAGTTAAAACTGCCTCTTCAAATTGTCTTTCACCCTACCCTCTAGTATGGTCTTTAAAGTCACTAAAAAAGGTCGTGCATGGGCTAGCAACATCATCAGGTAAAGCCACTACTGTTGAATCCGTCACTGCCAGGTTTCTTGTAAAGAGACCGACCCTAGCGATGTCCTGGAGCTTTCATGAAAGGTTTCTTGTAAAGAGACCGACTCTAGCGATGTCCTTGATCTTTCATTGAAGGTTTCTTGTAAAGAGACCGACTCTAGCGATGTCCTGGAGCTTTTATGAAAGGTTTCTTGTAAAGAGACCGACTCTAGCGATGTCCTTGATCTTTCATTGAAGGTTTCTTGTAAAGAGACCGACTCTAGCGATGTCCTGGAGCTTTCATGAAAAGTTTCTTGTAAAGAGACCGATTATATCGATGTCCTGGAGCTTTCATTTGGAGCAGAACAGAGAATCAATAAATGGCGCTGACAGCATGCCACAAGAAGCGACAATAGTACAGTCTAGCCATGACCTACTGTAGATTACAGATGGCCATAGTCTAGCCCTTCTATAGTACAAGACTTCAACAAGTGTATCGTTGCACACCCCGTTATTCACACCAGCCAGAAGTCAGCTCAGTTTGGTGCAGTCATGTTGGTATAATGAACATTTTGCCAAAAATCCTCCATGCCTGGTTCCCAATTCTTCTTCGCCATTATCGTGCAGTGGTGGACTTGTCGTCTCCAAGAAAATCTGTCCCGTGCTTTTTTTCTGCAGTTCTTTTCATCTTTTCACAATTTGCCTCTATCATTTTCCCAACGACATCGTATTCTCTAACCATCCCTTGTATCGTTAGAGCAACGGTCATTATACTCTTTTAGTGTGTTCAATGTAGGGTCTGGGCTCAAGGTCTCGCCTACATCAAATGGATGTTGATGCGAATCTGCAGTCTCTCACATCCAGGGTGCAGTGATCGCCGGGGAAGCTACTGACCTCTAGCACAAGGCCTCTCCTGCACAAGCGTGTCCATTGCAACACCTTCTCATGGGTGGAACTGTTGTTTACTGAGTTTCCTTTGGTGACGACTGAGTAACTGACGGTTCAACCAGACGAGTAGCAGTTTGGACCCATTAAGGCGAGTAGCAGGTTAGGGTCCCTTAAGGCGAGGAGCAGTTTGGGGTCCCTTAAGGCAAGGAGCAGTTTGGGGTCCATTAAGGCGAGGAGCAATTTGGGGTCCTTTAAGGCGAGATGCGGTTTGGGGTCCCTTACGACGAGTAGCAGTTTAGGGTTCCTTAAGGCGAGGAGCAGTTTGGGGTCCCTTAAGGCGAGGAGCAGTTTGGGGTCCCCTAAGGCGAGGAGCAGTTTAGGGTCCCTTGAGGCGAGGAGCAGTTTGGGGTCCCTTTAGGCGACGAGCAAATTAGGGCCTCTTAAGGCGAGAAGCAGTTTGGGGCCCATTAAAAGGACAACGCAGGACCCAGCGGCGAGTGGAATGTGCACTGACTGTTACAAATCCAAACCCCACCCATGGGTTAAATGTTCATCTCATCTGTCGTCTGCTGAGCTACACAACTTTTATTTATCTAACCTACGAGAACCTACCAGGGATCCCATTAGAGTAGAGGTTCCCAGAGAAGGTCGGGGTCAAGTCCTACGTCCCATAATGGTAGAGGTACCCAGAGAAGATCGGGGTCAAGTCCTACGTCCCATAATGGTAGAGGTACATAGAGAAGATCGGGGTCAAGTCCTATGTCCCATAATGGTAGAGGTACCCAGAGAAGATCGAGGTCAAGTCCTACGTCCCATAATGGTAGAGGTACCCAGAGAAGATCGGGGTCAAGTCCTACGTCCCATAATGGTAGAGGTACCCAGAGATAATAACGGCCAAGTCCTATGTCCCATAATGCTAGAAGTACCCAGAGAGGATCGGGGCCAAGTCCTACGTCCCAGAGAGCACCGGTTGATCTGACATTTCTCATGTCAACGCACTGCGCTCTGACTCTAGGGATGGAGAGGGGAGGCAAATCTAATCGATCTCATTATAAGAGAAGAGCCGTTGAGAGAAAATGAGGTCGCCTTCCAAAGAAACGAGCGAAAGCATGAACTGGCTGTCGTTCAAATCCCGCAAGTTTCAAGCTACCACTGGTCTCAAGCGAGATAAGATCTAGCGCATTGTTCTTTCAAAGACGTTGGTGTTGAGTGTCCACAATGAGTAGGATTACTTTTGTGTGCGCCCCGAACGGACGTTAAGTGGCGGGTTGTATTAGCTTTCCGCACATGTGGTCATCACCAGTGGCAACACTAGACAAGCTCTATGGCAGTGTCGACAGCCTCAGGATGACCGCTGCTTTCTTCGAACAAATACAGGTTGACGTCTGACAGCGTACGAAGAAGAAGAAGTATTAGCTTTTCTCACATTATGAGCGTACTGATGAAGGTGGCACGGGGTCTTCCAGACGGTTGTGCTATGCTTGGCTTCATCTGCGTTGTGATGTGGAGGTGTGGGCATTCCTTGTTCCATTTTAATATTTTTGCTGCGGTATTCTGGGAGTTGGACCCTTGCTGTCCTGTTATCTAGGTAATCACTTATCCATGTGTACATGTTGTTGGTTACACTCATGTGTACATGTTGTTGGTTACACCCATGTGTACATGTTGTTGGTTACACTCATGTGTACATGTTGTTGGTTACATCCATGTGTACATGTTGTTGGTTACACCCACTTGTACATGTTGTTGGTTACACTCATGTGTACATGTTGTTGGTTACACTCATTTGTACATGTTGTTGGTTACACCCATGTGTACATGTTGTTGGTTACACCCACTTGTACATGTTGTTGATTACACTCATTTGTACATGTTGTTGGTTACACTCATTTGCAGTAGTCTGTTTTAACCCCCTCTTCTATATTCTATCTCAGGCTTTTTTTTGTTGAGATAATCCAGACTCCCGGTGTTTTCTTTTTCTTTTTACTTGAAATGGATCTACACCTCCACGCGGTGATCCTGAATAACGGGCTACAACACAGAAGACTGGCTAAGGAGAATGGATTGAAGAGGGAATGCTAACAGGGTACTCAAAAAATACTTGCTGAAGTCGGATGTGATGGGTCGAAAGGTGCAAATATTACAGTCAAGCTGTAAACTACGACACAACGCATTCCGTTCTCTGGACTAAATTCGGGTACTTAAGCCCTTGTCAGGGTTTGGTTGCGGGAGATTGAGAACGAACGAAGCTAAGCCAAACCGGCAACCAGTGGCGGGCGGTGACTTCTCTCAAAGAGAACTAGGTTCGGGGACATCTTTCATTATTGGGCTCAAGAGGAACACTCTCCATTTAATGTACCATATAACACTTACCAATGA
Organism: Ariolimax columbianus; assembly: GCA_036924085.1. Classification (NCBI taxonomy): domain Eukaryota; kingdom Metazoa; phylum Mollusca; class Gastropoda; order Stylommatophora; family Arionidae; genus Ariolimax; species Ariolimax columbianus. The sequence continues at coordinate 699,842 of JAVGWX010000022.1, read as the reverse complement.
CACTTTTACCTGTCACAATTCACACAGTTTAGCTCACTTTAACAGATGCACAATATTTAGAAATGAAATAAACAAAGATACTAATATATATATATGAAAGAATCGAATCCTTCGAGCCAAAATGTTACAGAAAGATCCTCAGAATACCCTGGCCAGAGAAAAAGACAAATGTATATATTCGGCAAGAATTGAGCATAGAGGAGAACTTGTTTATCAATTCCATTTTGGCTAGAAAGTGTAAATACTTTGGTCACATCAAGAGACACAACGGTCTCGAGAGAACAGTGATGGAAGGTATGGTGCCAGGTAAAAGAGGAAGGGGTAGACCAAGAAGACGATGGCACCAAGATATCCAGGAATGCCTGGGTATGATTGTGGCGGAGGCTGGAGTTTTGGCAAGTGAAAGAGTTTCTTCCAGACGAACTGTGATGAGATCCACGTTCTATAAAAGACATGCTACGTGATGATGTTAATACTCTTGTTTTTAAATGTGTATAGTCTTTTATTTTTGTTTTAACAGAAATGTCTGCAGTTGGCCTACCTTTCATTGTTACTTGCTGGCTTTCTTTTTCTTCGTCAACGATCAACTTCATCGGTCAGCTGATGCTAGGCTTCTAGTCCGGTGAGGTTCACGATCAACTGATGCTATGCTTCTAGTCCGGTGAGGTTCATTATCAACTGATGCTATGCTTCTAGTCCGGTGAGGTTCACGATCAACTGATGATATGCTTCTAGTACGGTGAGGTTCACGATCAACTGATGCTATGCTTCTAGTCCGGTGAGGTTCACGTTCATATGATGCTATGCTTCTAGTCCGGTGAGGTTCACTATCAACTGATGATATGCTTCGAGTCCGGTGAGGTTCACTATCAACTGATGCTATGCTTCTAGTCATATGAGGTTCACTATCAACCGATGCTATGCTTCTAGTCCTATGAGGTTCACTATCAACTGATGCTATGCTTCTAGTATGGTGAGGTTCACTATCAACTGATGCTATGCTTCTAGTATGGTGAGGTTCACGATCAACTGATGCTATGCTTCTAGTCTGGTGAGGTTCACGATCAACTGATGCTATGCTTCTAGTCTAGTGAGATTCACTATTAACTGATGCTATGCTTTTAGTCCGGTGAGGTTCACGATCATATGATGCTATGCTTCTAGTCCGGTGAGGTTCACGAAGGAGACTGTGCGTTTCAGGTCCACACCAGTCCCCTGCAGCTAGCCAAGTATGGTCGCTCCCCAGGCCAGACTGCCTCTCTTTGGTCTGCATAGCTAGGGCAGTTCTGCAGAACATGTTCAGGTGTTTGCTTGGGTGCTCCACAATCACACGTGGCGGTGTCTCTGATACCCATTCTGTGGAGGTGGCTGGCTTTCTTTAAAACTGAGGGCTTCAACCGAAACTGTAAGTGGAGAACACAGCATTGCGACGCGAGCTACATCGAGCTGACCTACTTACACTACACTTCCTACTTGTCTCTGACAAGCTTTATTGTGAGGGAAAAGTTTCCATATTGCACTCTTTGAAACACTCTCAATTACATAAGTTTAATAACTACAAGTCTACACCTCAGGACGAAAATTACATTTACCTATGACACAACATCAAGCGATAGCCAATAAGACTCGAGCACTTCCTTTGCCAGAGTGATGCCATTGGTAAGGAAGGGGTGGGGGGCACTATTAGCGGAAATATCGTTGAATATTGTGGCGCAAATTGAGACTCAGATAGTGAGTAATACTAATATTGTTAATTCAATATTTTGATTGTATGCCCCGTGAAAATGTAACTCAAAATAGCTTAACTAAAATGTCAGGGGACAAGCCTTGCCCTACAAGCCCATTGACGATACGTCACTGCAGGCCACGATTCTCAGGCTCTGGTAGCTCCCACCGGAACTGACTTCAGCATTCACAGTTCATCTACGTATTTCTTGATCTCTCCACTGTCTGTTTCACTGTGGGTTTCAATCCAGCGCATGTTTAACAACACTGTACGAGACTCTTGCAATCTAATGTGGAGTACGTCATTTTTACAATCTTTCCGATCCAAATAGCAGGATCGTCTTTTCATCCATGTTAAAGAGCTTATTCTTTTTTTCAACACATAGACACCTTTTTAATGGGGAGCCAATTGGGAAATCCCGCATTGCTAGGCCACCTCTAGGAGCCTTGTCCACCTGCTTCAGCACTTCTCGTAAGGAAATAGGTAGAGCTCTATAACCTGCTACCAGATAAACATTTTCAAGAATCGACAAACAAGCACGAAGAGTTTCGAACAACGTTAAATCGTTAACGTATTGTCCTTCGAGTAAAAATGTTAGAAAGATCCTCAGAATACCATGGACGGAGAAAAAGACAAATATAGATATTCACCAAGAGTTTAACATAGAGGAGAACCGGTTTATTAATTCCATTATGGCCAGAAAATTCAAATACTTTGGTCACATCAAGAGACACAACAGTCTTGAGAGAACAGTATTGGAAGGTAAGGTGCCAAGCAAAAGAGGCAGGGGTAGACCAAGGAGGCGATAGCGGCAAGATATCCAGGAATGTCTGAGTATGACTGTGGCGGAGGCTGGAGTTTTGTTAATGGGGAAAGTTTCTTTCATACAAGGTATTGTGAGAGCGTCGTTCTATAATGGACACGATACATGATGATCGTTCTCTGTGTCAGTCTGGCACATGTGCCGTATGCGAGGAAGACAAGACTATTCTGTAGGCGTCGCGATCTTTGCTGTACCAATGCGGGTCAAGGTCTTTGGTCAGTCCATCTCACCATCGCATAGGTGTTGGATCCCTTGGAGGTGGACAGGCATATCTTCTTCTTCTTCTTCTTCTTACGCTGTCAGACATCGACCTTTATTTTTTCGAAAAAAGCGGCGGTCATCCTGAGGCTATGGACACTGCCATAGAGCTTGTCTAGTGTTGCCACTGGTGATGGCCACATCTGCTCTCTCTGATCCTCGTATGTCGGGCAGTTTTGCAGCAAATGCTCAGCGGTAATTTTGCCAGTACCACAAGGGCATTCGTCAGTGCCACCTATCTTCAATTTGTTGAATAGGTGGTACCTCAGTCTATTGTGGCCAGTGCGAAGTCTGAAGACCACGACCTGCTCTCTTCTGTTCAACTGGTAATAGGCATCGTTTTTTGGTACAGGCATATGACCACCAAAACGTTCTTCTACGTGTCCATCTGTTGTTATGCATGACTTATTATACTGGTTTAGAAGGCTCTACAGAGTCCGTGTACAACCAGTTTATTTTCACTCCTCCGATACTGAAAATACTGTTGAGCATCCAATCTATTTGTGAATGCATTAACTGACTCTGTGACTCCACTACATCCTGCGGCAATGCATTCCAAGAATTCACCACTCCCTGACTAAAAAAAATATTTCCTAATTTCTAATCTGGACATGTCCTTAAACAATTTGTAGCTGTGCCCTCTTGTTCTTATAGCCGGTTGTACTTTGAAAAACTTGGTATAGTCGAATTTATCCTTTCTATTTATTAATTTATAGACTTATGTTAAGTCACCCCGAATTCTTCTCGGTTCGAAAAACTGAAAATCAGATTGTTTTAGTCTTTTCTCTATTATTCTTAAGCCCCGCGATAATTTATGTAGCTCTTCTTTGTACCCTTTCCAGCATGTTTATATCCACTCTATGACATAGACTCCACACCTGAACACAGTACTCCAAGTTAGGTCTCACCAATCATTTATATATTCCCTATTTGAGTACGACATGTCCGGCCCAAAGTTGTTTGTGTGATACTGCTGCTTCCACAACTTCTCGAAACAAAGTTTTATGTCTGCATCGACATTTTTAGTACACAATACCCAAACAATATCCATTCACCTGAAAAAAATAACGCCCGCTTGTCGGCATGGCACTTAATGGTGATCTCTTAATTAGGTCAACATCTATATATAGAAGGTCGTGCCGGTTATCGCGACGTCCGCTACATGTGCACACAGAGACCAGGGCTACGATCATGGATGGAGACACAAAACGAGAGTGATAAAAGTGAATAGAATAATTCAGTGAATTACTTGAGGCTGTTCTTCTTAAGTGCAATTTAATTATCAGTTCGCACAGTTATGTTAGGTCACAGCTTCAGATTGGACGAAAATCTAAAAGAATCGAAATGAAACGTGAACAGGTAACAGGTGTGTGGTGTCTTTGTAGTAGTGAATCGTTAGTTATTACACATTTAGTAAGTGGCTAGCATAACATTGTTACCATAAACGTATAATCGTAATGTTTAATTTAATACTACTTGAAATAAGTATGCTAATATCCAGCGACTTACGTAAGGTTTCGTTTGAGAGGAATCATGGGAGCAGTGAAAGACTTACTGGTAACTTTTAAAAACGTTGTAAAAGGCGACCAAAGAGGGTTGTGTCTGGAACTACCACTCTCATCATGTAGAATGAATTGTTACAAAAGTCGCCACAAGAATACAACCAAAGTTACCAGCTGCACGAATCTATAATAGCAGATATTCGAGTTAAAGTGACAGACCACGAAAAAGATGGACAGATGGTGCAAGTGAGACACTGAAGAAACACGGAATGACAACAACATCGGCGATAAAGCTGGCACACGACAGAAAACTACACCTCCCCATGACGTTTAACGACACAAGTAGATATAAGATGATGGCGATGAGCACCACTGCAATTACACAAACAAGTGATTTGTGAGAAGCTCCCTGGAAGGGAGCGGTCGCAGTTTCGGTCCATGGAGACGACGAAGACAACCTTTACAAAAAATCCTATCACTTCATGCGGCGCGTAGGAAATTCCTTCAACAACAACAACAGCGAGGCTGCAATATTTACCTGTTTATTGTTGTTGTTGTTTCGAATGCCCACAATGAGTAGGTTGACTCTTTTGTGCGCCTTGAAAAGAACGTTAAATGACGGGTTGCAGTAGCTTTCCTCCCATCCCGAGCGTGCTGATGAAGGTGGACCGCGGTCCTCCAAGCGGTTGTGCTATGCTTGGCTTCATCTGCGTATCGCTCACTGCTACGGGGATCACGTCGATCCCTCACCTCGTTATCTAGGCTGCCTTGAAAACAGCACGTTTCGAGGGAGGGCTGCGAGGAAACCGAGGTGAGGGGCTTCGCCAGTATATTTTGCCTGCCCAGACGTTAGTCTTCCTCTCAATTTGCATATTTAGGCTCAATACATCCGATTTGAGCTTCCTTTTTAAAAATGTATCCTGATTGACTTCCCACTATATGACTGATCTTTCTATCATTAGTAGGGTATTTAAAGTGTTCATGCACTATATTACTGCTCTTTTTATCATTAGTAGGGTGTTTAAAATATCCATGCACTGTATGACTGCTCTTTCTATCACTAGTCGGGTATTTAAAGTAGCCATGCACTGTATGACTGCTCTTTCTATCACTAGTCGGGTATTTAAAGTATCCATGCACTGTATGACTGCTCTTTCTATCACTATTCGGGTATTTAAAGTGTTCATGCACTGTATGACTGCTCTTTCTATCACTAGTCGGGTATTTAAAGTATCCATGCACTGTATGCCTGCTCTTTCTATCACTAGTCAGGTATTTAAAGTATCCATGCACTGTATGACTGCTCTTTCTATCACTAGTCGGGTATTTAAAGTATCCATGCACTGTATGACTGCTCTTTCTATCACTAGTCGGGTATTTAAAGTGTTCATGCACTGTATGACTGCTCTTTCTATCACTAGTCGGGTATTTAAAGTGTTCATGCACTGTATGACTGCTCTTTCTATCACTAGTCGGGTATTTAAAGTATCCATGCACTGTATGACTGCTCTTTCTATCACTAGTCGGGTGTTTAAAGTATCCATGCACTGTATGACTGCTCTTTCTATCACTAGTCGGGTGTTTAAAGTATCCATGCACTGTATGACTACTCTTTCTATCACTAGTCAGGTGTTTAAAGTATCCATGCAATGTATGACTGCTCTTTCTATCACTAGTCGGGTGTTTAAAGTATCCATGCACTGTATGACTGCTCTTTCTATCACTAGTCGGGTGTTTAAAGTATCCATGCACTGTATGACTGCTCTTTCTATCACTAGTCGGGTGTTTAAAGTATCCATGCACTGTATGACTGCTCTTTCTATCACTAGTCGGATGTTTAAAGTATCCATGCACTGTATGACTGCTCTTTCTATCACTAGTCGGGTGTTTAAATTATCCATGCACTGTATGACTGCTCTTTCTATCACTAGTCGGGTGTTTAAAGTATCCATGCACTGTATGACTGCTCTTTCTATCACTAGTCGGGTGTTTAAAGTATCCATGCACTGTATGACTGCTCTTTCTATCACTAGGCGGGTGTTTAAAGTATCCATGCACTGTATGACTGCTCTTTCTATCACTAGTCGGGTGTTTAAAGTATCCATGCACTGTATGACTGCTCTTTCTATCACTAGTCGGGTGTTTAAAGTATCCATGCACTGTATGACTGCTCTTTCTATCACTAGTCGGGTGTTTAAAGTATCCATGCACTGTATGACTGCTCTTTCTATCACTAGTCGGGTGTTTAAAGTATCCATGCACTGTACGACTGCTCTTTCTATCACTAATCGGGTGTTTAAAGTATCCATGCACTGTATGACTGCTCTTTCTATCACTAGTCGGGTGTTTAAAGTATCCATGCACTGTATGACTGCTCTTTCTATCACTAGTCGGGTGTTTAAAGTATCCATGCACTGTATGACTGCTCTTTCTATCACTAGTCGGTTATTTAAAGTGTTCATGCACTGTATGACTGCTCTTTCTATCACTAGTCGGGTATTTAAAGTATCCATGCACTGTATGACTGCTCTTTCTATCACTAGTCGGGTATTTAAAGTATCCATGCACTGTATGACTGCTCTTTCTATCACTAGTCGGGTGTTTAAAGTATCCATGCACTGTATGACTGCTCTTTCTATCACTAGTCGGGTATTTAAAGTGTTCATGCACTGTATGACTGCTCTTTCTATCACTAGTCAGGTATTTAAAGTATCCATGCACTGTATGACTGCTCTTTCTATCACTAGTCGGGTATTTAAAGTATCCATGCACTGTATGACTGCTCTTTCTATCACTAGTCGGGTATTTAAAGTATCCATGCACTGTATGACTGCTCTTTATATCACTAGTCGGGTATTTAAAGTGTTCATGCACTGTATGACTGCTCTTTCTATCACTAGTCGGGTATTTAAAGTATCCATGCACTGTATGACTGCTCTTTCTATCACTAGTCGGGTATTTAAAGTATCCATGCACTGTATGACTGCTCTTTCTATCACTAGTCGGGTGTTCAAAGTATCCATGCACTGTATGACTGCTCTTTATATCACTAGTCGGGTATTTAAAGTATCCATGCACTGTATGACTGCTCTTTCTATCACTAGTCGGGTGTTTAAAGTATCCATGCACTGTATGACTGCTCTTTCTATCACTAGTCGGGTGTTTAAAGTGTCCATGCACTGTATGACTGCTCTTTCTATCACTAGTCGGGTGTTTAAAGTATTCATGCACTGTATGACTGCTCTTTCTATCACTAGTCGGGTGTTTAAAGTATCCATGCACTGTATGACTGCTCTTTCTATCACTAGTCGGGTGTTTAAAGTATTCATGCACTGTATGACTGCTCTTTCTATCACTAGTCAGGTGTTTAAAGTATCCATGCACTGTATGACTGCTCTTTCTATCACTAGTCGGGTGTTTAAAGTATCCATGCACTGTATGACTGCTCTTTCTATCACTAGTCGGGTGTTTAAAGTGTCCATGCACTGTATGACTGCTCTTTCTATCACTAGTCTGGTATTTAAAGTATCCATGCACTGTATGACTGCTCTTTCTATCACTAGTCGGGTTTTTAAAGTATCCATGCACTGTATGACTGCTCTTTCTATCACTAGTCGGGTGTTTAAAGTGTCCATGCACTGTATGACTGCTCTTTCTATCTCTAGTCTGGTATTTAAAGTATCCATGCACTGTATGACTGCTCTTTCTATCACTAGTCGGGTGTTTAAAGTATCCATGCACTGTATGACTGCTCTTTCTATCACTATTCGGGTGTTTAAAGTGTCCATGCACTGTATGACTGCTCTTTCTATCACTAGTCGGGTGTTTAAAGTATCCATGCACTGTATGACTGCTCTTTCTATCACTAGTCGGGTGTTTAAAGTATCCATGCACTGTATGACTGCTCTTTCTATCACTAGTCGGGTGTTTAAAGTGTCCATGCACTGTATGACTGCTCTTTCTATCACTAGTCGGGTGTTTAAAGTGTCCATGCACTGTATGACTGCTCTTTCTATCACTAGTCGGGTGTTTAAAGTGTCCATGCACTGTATGACTGCTCTTTCTATCACTAGTCGGGTGTTTAAAGTGTCCATGCACTGTATGACTGCTCTTTCTATCACTAGTCGGGTGTTTAAAGTATCCATGCACTGTATGACTGCTCTTTCTATCACTAGTCGGGTGTTTAAAGTGTCCATGCACTGTATGACTGCTCTTTCTATTACTAGTCGGGTATTTAAAGTATCCATGCACTGTATGACTGCTTTTTCTATCACTAGTCGGGTGTTTAAAGTATCCATGCACTGTATGACTGCTCTTTCTATCACTAGTCGGGTGTTTAAAGTGTCCATGCACTGTATGACTGCTCTTTCTATCACTAGTCGGGTGTTTAAAGTGTCCATGCACTGTATGACTGCTCTTTCTATCACTAGTCGGGTGTTTAAAATGTCCATGCACTGTATGACTGCTCTTTCTATCACTAGTCGGGTGTTTAAAGTGTCCTTGCACTGTATGACTGCTCTTTCTATCACTAGTCGGGTATTTAAAATATCCATGCACAGTATGACTGCTTTTTCTATCACTAGTCGGGTGTTTAAAGTATCCATGCACTGTATGACTGCTCTTTCTATCACTAGTCGGGTGTTTAAAGTGTCCATGCACTGTATGACTGCTCTTTCTATCACTAGTCGGGTATTTAAAGTAGCCATGCACTGTATGACTGCTCTTTCTATCACTAGTCGGGTGTTTAAAGTATCCATGCACTGTATGACTGCTCTTTCTATCACTAGTAGGATGATTAAAGTGTCCATGAACTGTATGACTGCTCTTTCTATCACTAGTCGGGTGTTTAAAGTGTCCATGCACTGTATGACTGCTCTTTCTATCACTAGTCGGGTATTTAAAGTATCCATGCACTGTATGACTGCTCTTTCTATCACTAGTCGGGTATTTAAAGTATCCATGCACTGTATGACTGCTCTTTCTATCACTAGTCGGGTGTTTAAAGTGTCCATGCACTGTATGACTGCTCTTTCTATCAGTAGTCGGGTGTTTCAAGTGTTCATGCACTGTTGCCACAATCTCGATTGAGATGGCCGCCTTGCCCGAATGTCAAACGAAAGACTTCCAAAGAGGCTCCCGTATAGCGAACTCAGTCAAGGACAACGATTACAAGGACGTCCCTAGTAAGCGTTTCAAGGACAGTCTGAAGGATTCCCTTAAGTGTTGTCAAATAGAGATTAACTCTGCCAAAGACGGATGTGTCGGACCGAAAGGTGCAAATATCGCAGCCAAGCTGTGAACTAGCGACACAACGCATGGCGGTCTCCGGACTACATCCTGCTACTTGCTAAGCCCTATTCAGGGCTTGGTAGCGGGAGATTGAGAATGAAAGCAGAAGAAGAAGAAGAGATTAACACCTGGGAAAACCTGGCTCACAATCGCTCTCAACATAGAAGAGCAGGGTCATAGACGGCGTTGAACTCAGCGAGGGTATCCGTATCCAGGCAGCTCAGGAAGTCAAGAACAGAGAAAATAGGAGAGACAACTGCTGACTACGTTTGCCCGTCGTGTCACAGACCTTTCCAGGCTCAAAATAGCTTGATCAGTCATGACCGCACACACATACTCAGGTTGCTTTGTGACACATCATGATGTTGCTGCTCCTCATCGATGACGATGGATGAACTATTATTAGTACATTGCAAAATTAAACATGTCTTGGTGTAAAAATATTTCTGACTGTATAAGTTAATACGCTACTGTATTTATTTTCAGCGTGATTGACACTTGTGACTTCAGTAGACCATCTAGAATGAAATAGCCTTGACAATTATGTGTAGTATATAAGACAGTCACAGAGAGCGAATCATACGTCATCACTCTACAAAATTACCAAAACATATCAAGCTGCAGTTATTTGATCAAAATAAACATTTATGTTTACGTTTTGATTTGTTTCGTGGATTTTACCATCAGCTCCTTGTTTTGAGTTATTTCTTATTGGAAAACGTTGAAAGTGCAATGGGCACACCAGGAATTGTTTTTATTGCGTTGGCTTCAGCAGTTTTCCAATGTAAGTCTCCATGTTTGTTGTGTAGTATGTTTAGTGAGTAATGTGTTAAGAGTTAGGATATTGGCTGTTTGTTTTACGATATGTCTTCCTTATCATTCAACTTGCGTACATTTTACTACAGGTCTCCAGTATAATCAACTCACGTCCATTTTGATGCAGGTACCAATTATAATCAACTCACGTCCATTTTGATGCAGGTACCAATTATAATCAACTCACGTCCATTTTGATGCAGGTACCAATTATAATCAACTTACGTCCATTTTGATGCAAGCACCAATTATAATCAACTTACGCCCATCTGCTGTCAATCGCTGTTATCTTCTTTTTTCTTCTGCGTTTGTTCTCAAACTCCCACTGCCAAGACCAGAAAAAAGGCTTTGCAAGTAGAAGGATGTAATCTGGAGAACGGCATGCGTTTTGTCGTAGTTTACAGTGACTGCGAGGAAGAAGGACGCGAGTCCAGTCAGGCACAACATACTGGCCAGGACGTCGCACCAGGGTCAAGCACAATACACTGGCCAGGACGTCGCACCAGGGTCAAGCACAATACACTGGCCAGGACGTCGCACCAGGGTCAAGCACAATACACTGGCCAGGACGTCGCACCAGGGTCAAGCACAATACACTGGCCAGGACGTCGCACCAGGGTCAAACACAATACACTGGCCAGGACGTCGCACCAGGGTCAAGCACAATACACTGGCCAGGACGTCGCACCAGGGTCAAGCACAATACACTGGCCAGGACGTCGCACCAGGGTCAAGCACAATACACTGGCCAGGACGTCGCACCAGGGTCAAGCACAATACACTGGCCAGGACGTCGCACCAGGGTCAAGCACAATACACTGGCCAGGACCTTGCACCAGGGTCAAGCACAATACACTGGCCAGGACGTCGCACCAGGGTCAAGCACAATACACTGGCCAGGACGTCGCACCAGGGTCAAGCACAATACACTGGCCAGGACGTCGCACCAGGGTCAAGCACAATACACTGGCCAGGACGTCGCACCATGGTCAAGCACAATACACTGGCCAGGACGTCGCACCAGGGTCAAGCACAATACACTGGCCAGGACGTCGCACCAGGGTCAAGCACAATACACTGGCCAGGACGTCGCACCAGGGTCAAGCAATTTACACTGGCCAGGACGTCGCACCAGGGTCAAGCACAATACACTGGCCAGGACGTCGCACCAGGGTCAAGCACAATACACTGGCCAGGACGTCGCACCAGGGTCAAGCACAATACACTGGCCAGGACGTCGCACCAGGGTCAAGCACAATACACTGGTCAGGACGTCGCACCATGGTCAAGCACAATACACTGGCCAGGACGTCGCACCAGGGTCAAGCACAATACACTGGCCAGGACGTCGCACCAGGGTCAAGCACAATACACTGGCCAGGACGTCGCACCAGGGTCAAGCAATTTACACTGGCCAGGACGTCGCACCAGGGTCAAGCACAATACACTGGCCAGGACGTCGCACCAAAGTCAAGCACAATAAACTGGCCAGGACGTCGCACCAGGGTCAAGCACAATACACTGGCCAGGACGTCGCACCAGGGTCAAGCACAATACACTGGCCAGGACGTCGCACCAGGGTCAAGCACAACACACTGACCAGGACGTCGCACCAGGGTCAAGCACAATACACTGAACAAGACCACAATCTGTCTTCCATGTAGCGTTCCCTGGAAACAGGCTGTTTTCAATACAGCATTGCCGACAAGATGTGGATCGATGTGATCCTCGTAGTCCCATAGTAGTGAGCGCCACGCAGATGAAGCCAAGTGTATCACAACCGCCTGGAAGGCAGTGGTCCACCTTCATCAGTATGCTACTGCAACCCGTCACTTAACGTCCTTTTCAGGGCGCACAAAAGAGTAAACATACTCTCTATGGGCATTAAACAACAACAACAACAACAATTTGACTGTGAATGTTACACCTTTCAGTCCGACAAATACAAATTTAGCAGGCATCTTTGGGTACCGTGTTGGTGTCTTGCTAAATTTATGTTTCTGTTTGTTTTCTGTTTTTTTTTTTTGGTGTTCATTTTGCGTTCGCCTTATTTCTCTAATCTCCGATGCGGTGTGCGTTGCACTGTGGTTTTTATTTTGCCCCTGTCGGTGCAGTGCATCCGACTTCCGCATGCATTTTATGTAAGGGTCTGCTTCCTCCTGAATTGTCTAAGGGTTTGCTTCCCCGGGGTAACGGCCGGTGCTGTGATGTGGATCGAACCAAGCACCTTTGGGTTGTGAGCCGTGCCACTTAACCACTAGGCCACGCCGTCCCCATGTTTCTGTTTGAAAATGTTGTTAATGCCATTTGCTATGTATAGTTGTATTTTCGTATACTTATTTGTACATTGATTGTGTATTTTTGTTCTTTATATATGTGTAATCGGAGTTTCTATGGTTGTGATTATTTTTTGTCATGAGAAATGGTTTGTTATTAATTAATTAAAAATTGTTTAATTTTTGAAATATTTTTTTGGATAGGGGGGAGAGAGAAAAAAAAAGGGGGGGGGGGTGAGGGTAGGGGAGACTTAGTTGTTTTATTCTTCTTCTTCTTCTTCTTCTTCTTCTTCTTCTTCTTCTTCTTCTTCTTCTTCTTCTTCTGCGTTCGTTCTCAATCTCTCGCTACCAAACCCTGAAAGGGCTTAAGTAGCAGCATGTAGTCCAGAAAACGGAATGCGTTGTATCGTAGTTTACAGCTTGACTGCGATATTTGCACCTTTCGGTCCAACACATCCGACTTCAGCAAGCATTTTTTGAGTACCGGGTTAGCATTCCCTCTTCGATCCCTTCTCTTAGCCAGTCTGCCCTGCTGCAGGCTGTTATCCAGAATCACCGCGTGGGGTGTAGAAGGGTCTTGGCAGCTCTGGTTCGCTGGCCCTGACGCTAGCAGTCAGCTATGGGTCGCTGACCACTGCAGCTCGTGCGCTGCTCAGCATCTTGATCCCATTTGTTTTATTCCATAAAGATTAAAGCTGTCTTTTTTTCCTATTTTGTTGTTGTTGTGCAGTTGGTTATATTATAACCTATTTTGACCATCTGTTTTTTTAAGGCATTTAATTTGTTGCTGTTGTTTTGCGGAAGTTGTGTTTTAAGCAGTTGTTTTGTCTTATTTTTTGTCTTATTTTTTGTGTTCATTATTTTGGGGAGTTTTATTTTTCATTTTTTTTTATTTAAAAAAAACTTTCTATTTTATGTGTTGTTACATTTTTGTGAGGTTTTAACAAATTATAAAGTTGTTATTTTGTATGAAATTGTTTGTAAGTTGTTTAATATGAAGTTGTCATTGCCGTCCTGTGAAGATGTGACGGTATATGTTTCGCAATTCCCAAGCACCAAACGTAACTGAGTGTCTGCATGTTGCACTATGACATTTACTGTCCATTGTGTGAACACTTTACGGATGTTTGCTGCTATTATAGTCACATTGATTCCAGACAATTGTATTGCCATTGTGGCTGACCTTTCTACGGGGTGTCAGTGAGTACAGTATAGCTACATCTGACTATTGGAGACAACAAATGTATAGGCTGGTCTACGAAAGCCCATTGTACAGTCAAACGTACTGTAGCGATCACTTCTATATAGTGGACTCTTGCCTAAGTCGGTCAACCAAACGTATCTCCATCTGCTCTATTATTTCTTAAACGCGCGTCTGTCTGTTTATCCGCTGTGTACGGAGTGAGATCTGATTGGCTGATGTCATCAGCATAAGTTGGAAAAAATTGTGTCTTTACGATTCGAGGCGCTGTCTTGGATAATTGTAGAAGTCGTTAACGGAAAAAAACACTTTTTATGCTGTCCGCTTCTATCTTATTTAATCACGATATACTAGGCACATCGATGCGGGGCTATGCCCGGGATCTTTATGAAATGATGTTGATGGAAAATTATGGGACACAGTTCTGAATCTGAAACAAGCATGTAGGACATGAAATAAGGAAAGAGACGGCGGGTGAAGCGGGAGGGAGGGGGGCGTGGTGCTTGAAGAATGATGGGGGGGGGGGGGGTTGATAAATGATGGGCGGAGAAGAAAACATTGAGGGTGGGGTTCAATGTACAAATAACTGGCGGTTTGGAGAGGAAAGTAATGTGCGGGTTGAGATGGAGAGAGTTTGGCTTGTGAAAGGAGAGCAGGATTATGGGTTGTTTGAAGGTGGATGAAACAGGCGGGTTGACAGAGGAAGGCGAGGGTTGAGGGGAGAAAAAGTGGATTTGTTGAAGATGAGCAAGATGATGGGCCGGTTGAAGGTGGGTGAAACAGGCGGGTTGATAGAGGGAGGCGTGGTTTGAGGGGGAAAAATTAGGTGGGTTTGTTGAGGGAGCGTCGGTAGCAGAAGGGGAGTGCAGAATTGGGGAAAACCTTTAACCGTTCAGTTATCGTTGTTTCCTTTCCTTTCTTAAGAACCGACTTCACTGCGATCCGGGCATACCCATAGGTATTCAAGCTCTCTCAGTAAATGGCACAAGATGTGGATACTGATGGTTCTTGTAGCTTGTTGGTCTAAAATCTTCCTGCTCCGTTCTCTCATTAGCCCGTCTTTGCACGGTACTCCACCAATCAAATTCCACCTCTCACATCGATGCATAAGCAATTGACCACATTTCTCCAGCTTACACGTTCCAAAACTACTCTTTCTGTCTCTCTCCAAGTGTAAACATTTAATCTCATTCTCTTCTCCATATATTTATTTGCCAACCTCTCTTTCTCTTCCCTTGACTATTCCACGAGAAAGCCTGCCGAGCAATATTGGACGAGCCCTTCCTTAGCGTATGTCCTTTCCTGTCCTATTTTCTTCACTTAGTGTGTTTATCCAATGGTTGTTGTTGACTCCCCCTTATCTTCATTTCTCTCGATGTCCTGCCACTTTAACCCCTTATCCTTTGTATACATATGTTAATGAAAGGAAGGACTCATTGTAGCATAGCTCTAAGTCTCCGCTCCATACAACAGCACAGTCTTGACACTGGCGTTGAATAAACTAACTTTGGTATGAATCTGGATTTCTCTTGAAGAATTCGAGGTGACTTAATACAGGTTTATAAGATGATCAGAGAAACGGCTACATTAGATTATAACAAGTTTTTTTCAGAATACTACTCACAAGAACAAGAGGGCATAGCTACAAATTAACTAAAGAGAGGTCCAGATTACATAATAGGAAATGTGTTGCTAGTCAGAGAGTGGTGAATGCTTAGATTGCATTGCCACAGGAGGTAGTGGACGTAGGGACAATTAATGCATGTAAGAATAAATTGGATGCGAGAAAGGTAATGGAAATAAGACTGGTTGTATACAGACTCTGCAGAGTCTTCTAAACCAGTATAAAGACGTTAAGTTAAGTTAAGTTCATTGCCGTCTCCGTAATGGAGTTTGACGGTAATGGATCTCCATCTGTCTCTGTCTCGCGGTAGGCTGGTACTCGCAGTCAAACTGTGTCCCGACCACATCCTGGTGTTGTCTGTCCATCTGTACCTCTGTCACCCTTTGGCTATCTTGCCCTCTACTCTGCTCTCCAAGATCACCTTTAGCAGACTGTCATGGCTCCTCACAAGACTAAAATATTTTTATTTTTCTGATTTGTATATGTATACCTTGGCCAACTCAATTCAGCTGTGCTGGAACACGTGTCAAGCTATGCATACCTTGGCCAACTCAATTCAGCTGAAGACAGCACCACTTTCCTGAAGGCTTTCACCTATCTACTAGTTAAATCAATCTCTACTTTCCTGTTGCATCACTCTCTTCATTCTCTGCCTAGTGTTGTGATGACTCTGTGACAATTTATAATGCTATCCCCATTGCGGACCTATTCTTCTCTATTGACTAAAATCTCAACCTTAGCCTTCTGTCCAATCGTTCACTCTGTGCCATTAATTTACTCCTTTCTTATTTTTGTTTTCTTGATGACTAAAGTATAATTGCAGAGCGGACGCCATTGTCTCAAGTGACCCGCTTGTAGACTTTGACCTGTGCTAATTTATATATATAGATGTCCCAGACAGAAGTCCTAGCATGTACCTCATTATTATAATCGGGTATCTCTATTGCAACCGAGAACCGGCCGCATTCCTTCATTCGGGATATGTTTCTATCTTTCACACTGATTTGGGAAGTTTTTTTGTTGTTTATTTTCTTTCCGTTCGCCTTATTTACTAATCCCCAATGCGGTGTGCGTTGCACTATGTTTTTATTTTCCGCCTGTCGGCACAGTGCATCTGACTTCGGCATGCCTTTTATTTAAGGGTCTGCTTTGTCCTACATTTTCTAAGGGTTTGCTTCTCCGAGTGATAGCCGGTGCTGTGATTGGGAAGCGAACCCAGTATCTTCGAGTTGTGAGTCGTGCCACTTAACCACTAGCCCACCCCGTAGTTTGATGATACCCAGTCCGTAATAAACAACTCATGAAACTAACTGACGATGGAGGATGCAATAGTTGATACGTGGGCTTCCATCGTACCCTCGCGAGCATCTTGGTATGGTGCGGTCGTCGTTGTACCTATATGAAAGGCTGCGATCAAATGTTATTATGAGGTACTTCAACCTGTCGCACCTGTCAGTGTCTCTCACACCAAAGACAATGCACGGCAGAGACACCTCTGAGACAAAGCTATATAGATAATCCGTCCCGAAGACCTTGTTAGGTTTATGCTGGGACCTAGAAACCCCATAGCATTGGAACAATTCTTGCAAGATAACATGGGTGTCTCTAGACCTCTCATACCTATCTTATAGCGCATGAGTTGCAGTGGTCAACGACCCATAGCTGACTGCTAGCGTCAGGGCCAGCGAACCAGAGCTTCCAAGACCCTTCTACACCTTCACGCGGTGATCCTGGATAACAGACTGCAGCAGGGCAGACTGGCTTAGGAGAAGGGATTGAAGAGGAAATGCTAGCCCAGTACTAAAAAAATGCTTGCTGATGTCGGATGTGTTGGACCGAAAAGTGCAAATATCGCAGTCAAGCTGTAAACTACGACACAACGCATTCCGTTCTCTGGACTACATGCTGCTACTTAAGCCCTTTTAGGGTTTGGTAGCGGGAGATTGAGAACGAACGAAGCTAAGCCATACATATCTTATAGTTAGTATATTATCTGCAAATCTTAATATTCAAATTGACCCGGTGGACTGCATGTCGGCCAATCTTAATGTATAGATATTGAAACAGAATCTATAAGAACCTTGAGGCAATCCTGGACATTTTGTCATCGGATCTGATGTCTAAGTCCACGCTTAGTACAGCTAAACTTTCCATCAAAGCAGCAGGTACACAGCCAACCAGACACGGGTTGGTTTCGGCACTTCTTCGCACAGCGAATCAGTTCACTTCAGATCAAACGCCATCTCCGCATCGCAATGGATCTTCAGAGTACTCTCTCTCTCTCTTTCTCTCTCTCTCTCTCTCTCTTTCTCTCTCTTTCTCTCTCTCTTTCTCTCTCTTTCTCTCTCTTTCTCTCTCTCTCTCTCTCTCTCTCTCTCTTTCTCTTGCCGTAGTGGTAACATGCTTTCCCCAAACCATCTCCTGATGGTATCCACCCACTTAAAGCGAGGTCTGCCTCTTGATCAAATGACTTTCACTCTGCCCACTAGCATGGTTTTCAACAATGGGGTATGTCTTGATATGTGGCCAACATATCTTAACTGTCTCTTCTTTCTTCTTTGCGTTCAGGATCTTCTGGTCATGCTATATCTGCAGGCTAGTCGCCATGATGAAGTCTGTAGTCTTTCCCAGGTCGGAGCGGCTGCCCCACAGCTTTTGTTTCAGCTCCGCACCCTCTGGCCAGGTCTGGCATCTCATTTTCCTATAGATTGGACATTCCTGTAGAATATGCTCAGAGTTCTGGCATCCTGTTCCACATGGGCACTCATCGGTGTGTGAGATCTTCAGTCGGTATAGATGTTCTAGTAGTCTGCAGTGTCTAGTTCTCAGGTGAAATAACGTAGTTTGTTGATTTCTTTTGAGTTGGTGAATTATGTCTGGCGTACTGCTTATGTTTCTGTCTTCTCTCCATTGGTGTATATACTGTTTTCTGATTAACTGTATAACCTTGATTTCGGTTAGTAATTCTCTGTTAATCCACAGAATTTTCGATACTTCCACATTTGTTTTCTTCTCTTTCCAAAAAATTTTACCTAATCTTGAATATACCTATAGTTCGCGGCATCCGTATTCTCATGCAAATAGTTTTTTTAGTCAATGTTTCTGCGCCATAAAGTTGTGACGAGTTTACATAACACCTGGAAATTATCATTTTCAATTTATGATTTATCTGTTTAGATGTCAGTATGTGTCGCACGCTGCTGAATACCATCTTGGTCACATCAAATACTTCTTTTTAAATTTATTTTTCTCAGCTGTCTTTTCCGTTAATAAAAGACCTAGATAGGAGAAACTCGGTACCTTGTCAGTAGTTGATCTTTTATTTTGATCTGCATACATGGTTTCTTGTCACTTATGCCAAGTATCGTAGTCTGTGTTTCCTTTATGCCAAGTATCGTCTTTCTTTCCTTTATGCCAAGTATCGTAGTCTTTGTTTCCTTTATGCCAAGTATCGTAGTCTTTGTTTCCTTTATGCCAAGTATCGTCTTTGTTTCCTTTATGCCAAGTATCGTAGTCTTTGTTTCCTTTATGCCAAGTATCGTAGTCTTTGTTTCCTTTATGCCAAGTATCGTAGTCTTTCTTTCCTTTATGCCAAGTATCATAGTCTCTCCTTTATGCCAAGTATCATAGTCTCTCCTTTATGCCAAGTATCATAGTCTCTCCTTTATGCCAAGTATCATAGTCTCTCCTTTATGCCAAGTATCATAGTCTCTCCTTTATGCCAAGTATCATAGTCTCTCCTTTATGCCAAGTATCGTAGTCTTTGTTTCCTTTATGCCAAGTATCATAGTCTTTGTTTCCTTTATGCCAAGTATCATAGTCTCTCCTTTATGCCAAGTATCATAGTCTCTCCTTTATGCCAAGTATCATAGTCTCTCCTTTATGCCAAGTATCATAGTCTCTCCTTTATGCCAAGTATCATAGTCTCTCCTTTATGCCAAGTATCATAGTCTCTCCTTTATGCCAAGTATCATAGTCTCTCCTTTATGCCAAGTATCATAGTCTCTCCTTTATGCCAAGTATCATAGTCTCTCCTTTATGCCAAGTATCATAGTCTCTCCTTTATGCCAAGTATCATAGTCTTTGTCTCCTTTATGTTTATATCTAACTCAAGGGCTGAAAACCCACCTGGCTGTAAGCATCCCCCGATCGAGAGCCACGACGACTGTTTCTTGCCTGACTTGGATGACCGCATGGACATGGAATGCAAGCGTCCCATCGTTACCGTCTCTTTCATTGGCCTGTAACTGCTATGTAGAATAGGAATGGTTGAAATATTTGGTACTTTAGTATGGTGTTAAGGCACTTTCCTAGAAATTGGTGTGAACTTCAGTCCATCTCTATGTATTCAGTATTCAGTATTCAGTATGTAGTAGCAGGTCAGTATACTTCTCCCATCTTTTCTTCGCTTTCTTGATGGAGTTAAGGCACTTTCCTAGAAATTGGTGTGAACTTCACTCCATCTCTATGTATTCATACTGCAAGTCAATACACTTCTCCCATCTATTCTTTGCCTTCTTGTTGTCATGGTTGTAGAATTCCTCCCTCTGTACTTGGAACCACGTCTCCATTTAAGTAATCAAGTCCGGAAGATCATAAAAACGAAAGCGGATTCTTCACGTCTTGGAACAGGTGAAGTTAGTAGGTGCCAAGTCTGGTGAGTATGTCGGATGGGGCATGATTTTATTCCCGCACATTTTTCTGACGTCCAGGACTCGATTACTGAACTGGAGACGTTATTCCGGGTCCAGCTGGAGTAATTCTACAATCACAGAATCAGGAAGATGAAGTGTATCGCCTTGCAGTGTTATACACAGGGAACTAAAGTTCACACCAATTCTAAGGTAAGTAAGTGCCGGGCGGAACTAGTTGAACCGCCGTCCCTGATCAGTACTGATCAGGACAAAGCTGGTCAATGACAACCCCAGATCCACCAGCCCAGACCCCACAGCGCCAGCATGACTGCGCAGGGATAACTTCGGTGAGCATGAACACCTCATTCGTCCGCTGGTCACTTTGTGATAAAACTATAGGACTGGAATGTAGCACAGGTTGTCTACAGACTCTGCAGAGTCTTCTGGGATCTGGGAGTCGCTGTGGTTGAGAGGTCAGGCACTCGCCTCCCGATGCGATGAACAGAACGGTGGACAATCGAATCCCGCAAGTTGTAAAAGGATCCCTTGTCTCACAGGAGGTGCGATCAGAGTGTCTGCATTCTGAGTTACCTCCCGTCGTCTTGACTTATGTCTTGCCACTTGTCCAAGGTAGCTCGAGACCAGAGAGTGAGGTCGATGACTAGCGCATAATCTGCCTCACTGTAATCAAGTTACATCACCAAGACAAAACCCGTCTGTGAATTTCACCATCATCCCCTGCGATGGCCAACTAATAACTAATGTTTAACTCCCAACCCCTTCAGCGATTTCATATTAGTAAGAATATTCTCACGATCTATATGGGACACAACTTGTATGGCCATCATTTTATCTAGCAGCTAGCGATATATATTCTATATGGTGATTATTCGATAGCCACAGATGAGCGTGGTATCCTTGCCAGGTTTAGAAAGTGAACGTAGATTGATATATGAGGGGAGGGCGGGGTGGAGGGAGGTGTCCTGAGTTCTTTTCTATAGTGGTATTGAACTCCTTCGCCATAATTCAAATATCTGCCTTATATGTTCTTGTTGTCAGAGGCTATATAAGACTCAGGCCATGGAAGCATTCAGTTGGTGTTGAGAGTTCATCCTCAACCCCCACCCCCGGCTATAACAACATTTCGAACCAATGAACAAACAAGTTAAGATTATGACACGTTTTTCACTTGAACATTCATTTGTGAGTGAGCTCTTTAGTCGGTCTAGATGTTCTAGTAGTCTGCAGTGAACAGTTCTCAGGCAGTCCTATAATTTAACTTAAATAACAGTTGCCTGTTTGCGTGGACTTCTATTTCTCCTACTGTAACCAACATCCTTATAACCAAGAGAGCTGAAATTTTATACACAGCGTTTATTAGTACTATCTGTTAAATCTATCAAAATTACACTCTTCTTGTCCAAAAACAAAAAACTAAAACCAGTACCTAAAAAAAACTGAGTTTTAACAAAAATAGTTACTGGTTTTGTTTTAGTGAACTTGCACAACACGCTGAACATACCTTGCAGGTAATTTATAATTGATGTGCGTTTGGGCGTTACCCGGTTCAACGTTGCTCAAACGTTACCGAAATGACTGGCAGGTATGGGCCCTAAAAGAAGGTCAAGGGCATCGTTTTATTCCTGCCGGGACAAATTGATTAGCCTGAAGTGCAAGACAGCGGTTTCTGACGCTGGTAGCGTGTAATTAGAGCAGATACCTCATTGTGTTAGTCAGATTCTGGAATAGATTTATTAATGGTCCCAGATTGTGGATTGTTGGTAATTAGATTTCCTGTACACCCACGCATGGGCTAGATTCGCCATCTCAAACCTAAATCACTACGAATCCAAACACGATGGCATGTTTGGTGACCGGCAGGTTTTCTAATTGTATAATGGCTCTCACTTTCATCGGGGGCCAGCATCATCACCATTGCCCGTCGCTACTTCCAGGGCATGTGCCATTGACAACACCCATCCGACAATTTCGGTCTTCAGCTGCCTTTATTCTCTCGAGTTGAGGTCCATTTGAAGTTCATTTTCAATCTAATCGTCAGGACTTTCTTAGCCTACCTATATTCCTTTTTAAATGTGGATTCCATGTCAGGATATGTCTGACCAGGTGTGCTGGAGATTTCAGTAGTGTGCCGAGTCCAACTTCACTTCTCACGTCTGAATTGTTGCTCCTCTGGTAGTTATTGAAATATTTCACACGGGTCCTCTTCCCTTACCTGGTCCTGTCAGTTTATACCAATTATTTTCCGTAGACATTTATTGGCGAACGGCTGTGCGGTACAACTTCTTAAAATAGATGCGTTATCGTGTCAGTGACCTTCATTAGCGGGGACGGCGTAGGCTAGTGGTTAAGTGACTCGGCTCACAATCCGTAGGTGCTGGGTTCGATCCCCATCACAGCACCGGCCGTTACCCCGGAGAAGCAAACCCTTAGAAAATGCAGGAGGAAGCAGACTTACATAAAATGCATGCCGAAGTCGGATGTACTGAGCCGACAGGCGCAACATAAGAACCGTAGTGCAACGCACACCTTCTCTAAGAATAGAGAAACAAGGCGAACGCAAAAAAATGTCGGTATGACAGATTGGTTTCCAGTGTTGAGTGATGTACGACAGGTGTGTGTTGTTTCTCAACTCTCATTCATAATTTATATGGTTAAATTGACTATCATAATATAAGTAGGCAAGAGCAGATTGTCGGGACACAACCGACTCCGCAGCCACATTTATACAAAATGTTGGATTGGTAGGTCAAGTATGTGTACATGTGGACAGACATCCCAGACTGCTGAGCATATACTTCAGGACTGTCCAGAGTATGAGATACTGAGGCGGACATACTGGCCAAGAGAAACAACACTGGAAGGGAAACTATATGGGCCTATGTGTGAACTGCAGAAGACAGTGAGGTTCATACAAGAGACAGCTGCAGATGTAGACATGCTCCAAGCGAAAGAAGAAGAAGAAACATATGGTTAAATTCACGCAGTTGGCTAACCCATGGCCTTCTAGAGATGGCCATGGCTAACCGCTATGTAAAAAAAAGTAAGTAGCGTCTTTTTACCGAACGAAGCTGCTATAAGTGCCTTGGCATTACTTCCTGTACGTGGATGAGCATTTACCGAGAAAAAAAGACCTTGTGTCTGCCAAACTGGACACAAGTGGGAATCGAACCCAGAACGTTGGGATTGTGACAACCGAGCGAGTAGTTACCACAGCGGTGACAACAAAAGTATAAAGCAAGTAAGAGTTCAAAATCCTTGACTAGTGAGGCAAACATCTAAGCAAGAAAACACAAAAAAATGGTAAAGCCCTTCCATTGCACTTTGGTTGGGCTAGCTTCTGAGGGTGCACAAACCTAGCATAGGTACATACAGATGCACACATGCATCCAAGCACTGGTTTATGCGTCCTGATATCGCCCAATTGACTACGGTCTGAGGTGGAAAATGGCGCGCCTCCGCCAGTAGAAACTAGTGAGGCAAACATCTAAGCAACAAAAACAAATCCTTGGTAGTATGTTCACTGACGACGGCAGAGTAGACAGAGACATTGCACATATAATTCATATGGCGAAGTGTCCACAATCAGATTGCACAGATTTTGAAACACCCTAGAGTGTTTCTTTCAGCTAAGAAGTTGCTGATAAGTGCACTGTTTATTCCTACATTGTGTTACCAATGGCAATCTTGGTTCTTATTAGAAACACATAAGAGTAAGTCCCAGAGCTGTGAGATCCGCTGTGTGAGAAGTGCAGACGGAAAGACAATCCGTGACCGAATCTGCAACACCACTCCGATGTAGATAGTGGTGACAAACCAACTTTGATGTCCAACAAATCTAGTGGTTTGGTCATTTAGTCAGAATACATTATGACCAGCCTGCAACGAGAGCATATCATATGCAGGTCTTCGGTCCACGTGCAAGAGCAGACCTCGACGAAGGTAGATCGAAAGTGTATCTGACATACTCAGGAAGACACACCTAGGAACATCACAAGCCTTCCATTTGGGGATAATAAAAAATCTACACATCCTGTGTCTCTGCGAAGACTCGTGGCAAGCCCACCTCTCTGCGACGCCTCGTGTAAGCCCAACTCTCTGCAACGCCTCACGGCAAGCCCACCTCTATGCAACCTCTCATGACAAGCCCACCTCTATGCAACCTCTCATGACAAGCCCACCTCTATGCAACCTCTCATGACAAGCCCACCTCTATGCAACCTCTCATGACAAGCCCACCTCTATGCAACCTCTCATGACAAGCCTACCTCTATGCAACCTCTCATGACAAGCCCACCTCTATGCAACCTCTCATGGCAAGCCCACCTCTCTGCGACGCCTCACGGCAAGCCCACCTCTATGCAACCTCTCATGACAAGCCCACCTCTATACAACCTCTCATGACAAGCCCAGCTCTCTGCGACGCCTCAAGAAGACAATAATTATTGTGTCAAACTGTCAATCTTTTCCTCGAAGTTGCAAAAGTCATGACTGTGACATGATTGGATAATCGCTATGGACGTATCCAATCTTCGGGGACTTCACTTATCTACCGTTCTTGTCATGTTAATGGTTGCAGAAAGGAAAACAGAGTCATCCTGGTCCCTATGACACCTCAGTGTGACATTGGATATTTATAGGAGGGACATTCTGAAGTGGATCATTGGTCATCTCTTTAATGATGGCAATGCAAACGGTGATGGAAAAGGTGACGCCGAAATCCAAAATAGATGTAATAAAGCAAGTCAAATTATTCAGCAAATGTCCCTGATATCATTATATAAGCACGAGACAGTGAATACAAAAAGAGGGCAATACAACATGATATTCCTACACACATTGTGCTATCGGTGCCAGAATTGGACATTGACAAAGATAAAATAAACATCGTAACAACAGAAATGAAATATCTGCAACGAATGCTTGAAGTAACAAGTGATATACTTCATCAAGAGACAAAAAACAAAATTGTTCGGCCACGTGATACGATAAACACCAGATAGTATTCATCAGAAAGCAATTATATACAGATACAGTGAATACAACGGATACAATGGATACAACAGATACAATGAATACAACGGATACAATGGATACAGAGCTAAAGGACGGCCATGCAAAAGATGTACAACATAAATAACTGAAGCAGTGAAGCTCCCCTTGTAAGAAGCACATACTAGGCCCGGTCAGGAAACCTCTTCACAACCTGACGCTGAAGGCACAAGCACACACTAGGGCCCGGTCAAGAAATCCCTTCTCAACCTGACGCTGAAGGCACAATCACATAATAGGGCCCCTGTCAAGAAACCTCTTCACAGCCTGACGCTGAAGGCACAAGCAGGAACAAAAAGATGAAAGAAGAGGGTAACCAACAAAAGGACAAGGAAAAACATGTCTGAATAATTGCCTAATTAGGACAGGACACGCAGGACGTTTGTATATTAGTGTCATCCGTCCCAGTAGTGGGATAACTGGTCGGATAGTATGACTTCATCATTGTGTTATCTCTTGTCTCACTTTAGGACATGACTTGCTTAGTGAGCGTACTGGTACACTTAGGCAGGACACAAGTAGGAGACTACTGAACGTAAAATGACTCATTTCCAAAGATAATGTGCATTCAAGACTCTCTTGTTGTCTAGTAAGTTAAGTCAAGTAACCCATAGCATTACTGTCGTAGGGGTGTCAATTGTTAGCGATCTCACATTTCAAAGGCTCGGCTATATGAAGGCGGTAGCCATATCCTCTTTAACTTCCCGAACTAAATCAGTACGCATTTAAGGCTGGGTCGACCCGGGAGACATTGCAGTCTCAAAAACCATATACGCCTCAACCTGGAAATGAGCCCAGGACCACTTAGATGAAAAGCCAGCTCGCTAACCACTGCGCTATGCGGCTCCCTATACGTTGGGTATAATAACCCTTGTTCTTATCCTCGCTTTGAATAACTCGAGGGGGCCAAGATGCAGCAGTGCATGAACTGACAGCTGCCAGTGACACCTAGCTGACTGCTTGTATCAGGGGCAGCAAATTATAACTGACCAAGACCCTATTCCGCCTGCACGTGGTGGTGGCCCTGAAAACAGACTGCACTAGTGCAGTCTAGTCATAGGACAGGTTATTGAAGTGGGAAGGCAAACCCAGAAATAAAAAAGACAGCTGAAATTGAATATGGACCAAAAAACACATATATTACAGCCTCGCTATAAACTACGACACGACGTCCTTGTATGCCCAAACCGAAGAAGAAGAAGAAGAAGAAGAAGAAGAAGAAGAAGAAGAAGAAGAAGAAGAAGAAGAAGAAGAAGAAGCAGAAGTTCACTAAATTCCTCCTGGAACACACGACTACAAAGTATGCTTTCCATCGACCTCTATTTTGTGCCGTCCTCCTGCGCTTTGTCCGACTGCCATGGCCTAGTTCCAAACTCATTCACCAATTGTTCTTTAGACGCCCCATGTTTCTGTTTCCCTTTGATTTTCAATCTAGGACCAGTCTTTTAATAATGTCAGGTTCCTTACCGATGCTGTATTCTATACATCTCTACTACCTCTGTCCCTCTCTCACTCGACGACTCACTCTCTCTACTACCTCTGTCCCTCTCTCACTCGACGACTCACTCTCTCTACTACCTCTGTCCCTCTCTCACTCGACGACTCACTCTCTCTACTATCTCTGTCCCTCTCTCACTCGACGACTCACTCTCTCTACTATCTCTGTCCCTCTCTCACTCGACGACTCACTCTCTCTACTATCTCTGTCCCTCTCTCACTCGACGACTCACTCTCTCTACTATCTCTGTCCCTCTCTCACTCGACAACTCACTCTCTCTACTATCTCTGTCCCTCTCTCACTCGACGACTCACTCTCTCTACTATCTCTGTCCCTCTCTCACTCGACGACTCACTCTCTCTACTATCTCTGTCCCTCTCTCACTCGACGACTCACTCTCTCTATTATCTCTGTCCCTCTCTCACTCGACAACTCACTCTCTCTACTATCTCTGTCCCTCTCTCACTCGACGACTCACTCTCTCTACTATCTCTGTCCCTATCTCACTCGACGACTCACTCTCTCTACTATCTCTGTCCCTCTCTCACTCGACGACTCACTCTCTCTACTATCTC
Organism: Ariolimax columbianus; assembly: GCA_036924085.1. Classification (NCBI taxonomy): domain Eukaryota; kingdom Metazoa; phylum Mollusca; class Gastropoda; order Stylommatophora; family Arionidae; genus Ariolimax; species Ariolimax columbianus. The sequence goes on along the minus strand of JAVGWX010000022.1, from coordinate 672,550 downwards.
TGTCCCTCTCTCACTCGACGACTCACTCTCTCTACTATCTATGTCCCTCTCTCACTCGACGACTCACTCTCTCTACTATCTCTGTCCCTCTCTCACTCGACGACTCACTCTCTCTACTATCTCTGTCCCTCTCTCACTCGACAACTCACTCTCTCTACTATCTCTGTCCCTCTCTCACTCGACGACTCACTCTCTCTACTATATATGTCCCTCTCTCACTCGACGACTCACTCTCTCTACTATCTCTGTCCCTCTCTCACTCGACGACTCACTCTCTCTACTATCTCTGTCCCTCTCTCACTCGACGACTCATTCTCTCTACTATCTCTGTCCCTCTCTCACTCGACGACTCACTCTCTCTACTATCTCTGTCCCTCTCTCACTCGACGACTCACTCTCTCTACTATCTCTGTCCCTCTCTCACTCGATGACTCACTCTCTGTACTATCTCTGTCCCTCTCTCACTCGACGACTCACTCTTTTTACTATCTCTGTCCCTCTTTCACTCGACGACTCTCTCTCTCTCCCTCTTTCTCTTTCTCTCTCTCTCATCAATCTCCAATCGTATTGCTTGCCCTCCTTGCCTTTTCTCAACGATCTTGGATTGTTGCTGTATCTGCCCATTTGTTGCTGTTGTCGTTGATGTTGGTGTTGTCGTTGATGTTGGTGTTGTCGTTGATGTTGGTGTTGTCGTTGCTGGTGTTGTTGTTGTTGTTGTCGTTGATGTTGGTGTTGTCGTTGATGTTGGTGTTGTCGTTGCTGGTGTTGTTGTTGCTGTTGTCGTTGATGTTGGTGTTGTCGTTGCTGGTGTTGTTGTTGCTGTTGTCGTTGATGTTGGTGTTGTCGTTGCTGGTGTTGTTGTTGCTGTTGTCGTTGATGTTGGTGTTGTCGTTGCTGGTGTTGTTGTTGCTGTTGTCGTTGATGTTGGTGTTGTCGTTGCTGGTGTTGTTGTTTCTGTTGTTGTTGTTGTTGCTGTTGTTGTTGATGTTGTTGATGTTGTTGTTGTTGTTGCTGTTGCTGTTGTTGTTATTTCTGTTGTTGTTTCTGTTGTTGTTGTTGTTGTTGCTGTTGTTGTTGATGTTGGCGTTGTTGCTGTTGTCGTTGTCGTTGTTGCTGTTCTTGTTGTTGTTACTGTTGTTGTTGTTGAAGTTGTTGTCGTTGCTGTTGTTACTGTTGCTGTTGTTGTTTTTGTTGTTGTTGTTGTTGTTTCTGTTGTTGTTGCTGTTGTTGTTGATGTTGGTGTTGTTGCTGTTGTCGTTGTTGTTGTTGTTGTCGTTGTTGTTGTTGTTTCTGTTGTTGTTGTTGTTGCTGTTGTTGTTGATGTTGGTGTTGTTGCTGTTGTCGTTGTCGTTGTTGTTGTTGTTGTTGTTTCTGTTGTTGTTGTTGTTGCTGTTGTTGTTGATGTTGGTGTTGTTGCTGTTGTTGTTTTTGTTGTTGTTGTTGTTGTTGTTTCTGTTGTTGTTGTTGTTGCTGTTGTTGTTGATGTTGGTGTTGTTGCTGTTGTCGTTGTCGTTGTTGTTGTCGTTGTTGTTGATGCTGTTGTTGTTGCTGGTGTTGTTATTGCTGTTGTTGTTTCTGTTGTTGTTGTTGTTGTTTCTGTTGTTGTTGTTGTTGCTGCTGTTGTTGTTGTTTCTGTTGTTGCTGTTGTCGTTGTCGTTGTTGTCGTTGTTTCTGTTATTGTTGTTGTTGCTGGTGGTGTTGTTGTTGCTGTTGTTGCTGTTGTTGTTTCTGTTGTTGCAGTTGTTGCTGTTGTTGTTGTTGTCGTTGCTATTGTTGTTGTTACTGTTGTTGTTTTTGCTGTTGTTGTTGTTTGTTGTTGTTGTTGTTACTGCTATTGTTGTTGTTGATGTTGTTGTTGTTGTTTGTTGTTGTTGTTATTACTGCTGTTGTTGTTGTTTGTTGTTGTTGTTACTGCTTTTGTTGTTGTTGTTTGTTGTTGTTGTTGTTGTTGTTACTGTTGTTGCTTTTTGTTGCTGTTGTCGTTGCTGTTGTTGCAGTTGTTGCTGTTGTTGTTGTTGTCGTTGCTGTTGTTGCAGTTGTTGCTGTTGTTGTTGTTGTCGTTGCTATTGTTGTTGTTACTGTTGTTGTTTTTGCTGTTGTTGTTGTTTGTTGTTGTTGTTGTTACTGCTGTTGTTGTTGTTGCTGTTGTTGTTGTTTGTTGTTGTTGTTGTTACTGCTGTTGTTGTTGTTTGTTGTTGTTGTTACTGCTTTTGTTGTTGTTGTTTGTTGTTGTTGTTGTTGTTGTTACTGTTGTTGCTTTTGTTGCTGTTGTCGTTGCTGCTGTTGTTGTTGTTGCTGTTTTTGTTGTTGTTGCTGTTGTTGTTTTTGTTTGACGCTAATAATATTCAATGAGTTAACACTTTACGCCATTTCTTTGATAGCAGGTTACAGTGGCCTTTCTTACATCCCGAGGCGTACTTGAGAAAGTAGACGCTAGTCTTCCTGGCAGTAGTGCAATGCGACGATCGTCAAATAAACTCACCACTATGGACATTACAATACCGCACATTGTTGGCCAAACTGCACTTACATAACCTCGTTCTAGGAGCACAAACAAGGGTTCTAGGGGAAGGCCTTGATCAGTGGGTCCTACCTGGACATAATTAACCTTTGTTGCCATCTGTCCGTATGAAACGAAATATACAAAGAACATATGATAATTAATGTTATACACTGAATTGTATTCAATGACTGAGTCCCATAGTAAAACTTATTTTACTTTAGTATTCAACAATAGTGATGAGGCATCAAAACCAAAGGTCCTGTCCAGAATAACACAGACAACAGCAGCGTTTGCACGATTACCCATAGCTGACTGCTAGCGTCAGGGCCAGCGACCCTTTCCTCAAGAGAAGAGAGAGAGAGAGAGAGAGAGAGAGAGAGGAACACCAAAAGCACACGGAGAAGATAGTGAGAAGGAACCGCGATTATTACGGGATCAAGATGCTGAGCAGCGCATGAGCTACAGTGGTCAGCACCCATAGCTCACTGCTAGCGTCAGGGCCAGCGAACCAGAGCTGCCAAGACCCTTCTACACCTCCACGTGGTGATCCTGGATAACAGACTGCAACAAAGCGGGCTAAGGAAAAGAGATCGCAGAAGGAAGACTAAAACGGTACTAAAAAAATGCCTGCTGAAGTCGGACCGAAAGATGTAAATATCGCAGTGAAGCTGTAAACTAGCGACACAACGCATCGTTTTCTCCAGACTACATCCTGCTACTTGCAAAGCCCTGTTCAGAGCTTGGTAAGGGGAGATTCTTCTTCTACTTTGTACGCTGTCAGACATCAACTTGAATTTGTTAGAAGAAAGCAGCTGTCATCCTGAGGCTGTCGACACTGCTATACAGCTTGTCTAGTGTTGGCACTGGTGATGGCCACATGTGCTTTCTCTGGTCCTCGTATGTTGGGCAATTTTGCAGCAGATGTTCAGCGATTATTTTCCCTGTACCACGTGTGCAATCGTTACTGCCACCTATCTTCGGTTTATTGAATAGGTGGTACCTCAGTCTGTTGTGGCCTGTGCGGAGTCTGAAGACCACCACCTGCTCTCTTCTGTTCAACTGGTAATAGACATAATTTTTGTGTGTGGAGGCAGTATGTTCTGTTTCCCATTTGGCCATGTATCTGTCCCTAATAAACTTTTCGGACTCTTCGTAGGTCACACTAGAATCTGGTTGTGATAGTCTTGCACCTTCTTTTGCCCGTCTGTCTGCCTCCTCGTTGCCTTGGACGTTACAGTGGGATGGAACCCACTGTACCACTACTCTTTATGGTGCGGACTGCTGGCATAGTTGACAGAGTACTGTTCTTAAATCATTAAGTTCTGTATTTTTCTGGCTTTTTAGTGCTGTAACCACGGACAGGGCATCTGTAAACAGGACTATCTGGCTTTCATTGCTTTCGCCTGTCAGCATTGGTTTTACTGCAGCCTTCAGTGCCTCTGCCTCTGCTCTGAAATTGCTTGAGAATTTTCCAGTTGCCACTGACAGTGTTATTTTTCTACGATTTGTTAGGCTCAGGAATACCCCTCCCCCTCCATTCTGTGTTGTGTTTGTTACAGAACCGTCGGTGTACGCATGGGTCCGGTCCATGCTTGGGTAGTTTTTCGCCATGTGCCTCAGGGTTATGTCTCTTCTTTCTTTTTCAGTCTGGCTGTTCTGGTTTCCAATAACTGGTATATTTTCTACCACCTCCGGAACGATATGCTGCTTCCATGTGGGTTTGCGTACAGTATGGATGGGCTTTGGTATTGTTATGGTGTTCATAGGGTCTTCGCTCATCTTTGCTTTGGCTATTTCTGCAAAGTTTCTCCGCTTTAGTTTACTTAAGGGGAGATTGAGAACAAACGTAGCAGAAGATTATTACAAAAATGAATGAATAGACAATACTATTAAGAAATATTTAAATAAAGAGAAAAGAAAGGGAAAAGGTAGTGGAATACGAAGAGCCTTAACCAAACGTGTGAAATGTGTTCAAACTATGATGTTTGAGCCAACCCATCAGGAAAATTAAGCGATTCTCAAGTTCAAATAGTTTTATTTTTATCCGGTGCGGTCACTGAGCCAATACCTATTTATGTTGTTATCGACTTTTAACCTTCGGTGTAGGACAACAATGTTTAAAGAAGGACGTGAGTTAACAAAAAATCTTCCGAGACCAGGTCAGGAGCATATTGTTGCGTTAAAAAACGTCCATCTTTAAACTTCGTTGTCCAGTTCTTCACTGTTGTCTTCGACACACTTTTGTCACCATACACTGCCTGCATTCTGCGATGAATACCAACTGGTCGACATCCTTCAGCTGTTAGAAACCGAATCACCGCTCGCTGATCAACTCTGGACGGATTCCGTATCACACTCGCCATGTTCTCAGCACTCACCGAGAAAACTATGAATCGGAGGATAATTAAATTTTGCAAATTTGACGGTTGGGATGTGCTGTTTACTTCAGAAGTCATGCCATCACGCACATCGTACGTATGTTCACTTGTTTGCACTTTAGTTCGGTCTCATTTGAACACGCCTCGTATATAAATTGAGAGGGAAATAGCCGGGCTAGTGAAGTGAATTTTGAGAGGTAAGTGTAATCTTGGGCGCCTAGGATACGTTTATCCTGCGCATTCGTGTTGCGTCGTATCTCTGCACGTCTGGACTACATTCTGCTAGTGACATTAAATGCCTTTTAAGGAAGGCTCATCAAGTGGCGACAGTACGCCCATATTCAGATCCATCTAGTTCTGATTTGTGGTGTTTTACCTCCATCATCAACATGTGCCATGCCGACCTGGAAAGAAGATCGTGAATCTCCAAAAATGCATGGGTCTTTAATTTTGTTTGTCAAGTATGCTCTTCTCTCTTTACAATGTTATGGATCTAAACTGATGAGTATATTCTTTGTGTCGTTCTTTGACTATTTTTCAGTTATGTATCGTTTTGCATTAGCGTGATCTAACTATTCTTTCCTGATAACGTGTATTTTCTTGTTCAAAAAGATCTGTCATTTTGGAGCAATGGAACGTTTGATGTGAGGGCTTTTTGCGTTATATGTGGTGAATTGGTGTGGTATATGTGAGGAAATGGTACGTTATATAATGGGACTGGTTCGTTATGGATGGGAAAGGGTGCATTACATGTGGAAAATGAGTTATGGGTGCGAAATGGTGTGTTATGTGTCAGAGTTAATGTGCTATACCAAGTCTGTTAAAAAAAAGTTACCGACATTTTGAACTTGCGCGCTGGTGGAATTTCACGTTCCGGTCAGTGCTGCTGTCTAGTTATGAACTGTAACCTGTCGTTTCACGAGCTTTTTATTGCGGTTGGCAATAGCGTTGTAGGTGATTGTTTGAATTTTTGAATCGAATGTGTTTTACGTTTCATGAGATGTCTAAATGTAATGAGCAGCGAATGAACACCAAATTAGGCTAGACGATCGCACATCACATTTTTCTAGCTCTCGGACATCAAATTTTGCTAAGCGCTCGAAACATCAAATTTTTCTAAACGCTCGAAACATCAAATTTTGCTAGATGCTCGGGAAGTTCGTGAAATGTCAAAATATGTTTTTGACGATCAGTGCATGAGTAATACTCGTTGTTACGAATAGTTTACGTAAATTAAGGATGGTTGGACGTAAACAAATTACATTTTACGTTCGGGACGTCCATGTTCGCAAGATGGTGTGTTTCTGTCTTCGTTTGAAAGTTAAATAACTAGCATAATGACAGAACATCTGGATCGTGCATGAAATACTAACCTAGAAATGGCTTGAGAAAAAAGGCTTGAGTTGTGGAGAAACAGCTCCTGGTTCCTACACCATGACTGCGCCCCAGCCTGCACATCGCTGTCCTGGTTCCTCCACACCAACGTGCACATCACTGTCCTGGTTCCTCTACCATGACTGTGCCCCAACCTGCACATCACTGTCCTGGTTCCTCCACCATGACTGCGCCCCAGCCTGAACATCACTCTCCTGGTTCCTCCACCATGACTGCGTCCCAGCCTGCTCATCACTGTCCTGGTTCCTCCACCATGACTGCGCCCCAGCCTGCACATCGCTCTCCTGGTTCCTCCACCATGACTGCGTCCCAGCCTGCTCATCACTCTCCTGGTTCCTCCACCATGACTGCGCCCCAGCCTGCACATCACGGCTTATGTGAGAGAATAGAAAGAAAACGTGGCGTACTCCTACCTAACAACCCTCCTCACGTGACCTGACACCAGTGAACCTTAACCATAACAATAATCCAAGCCCTAACGTTAACCCTAACCTTCACGATAAACTTAACTATAACATTAATACTAAACACAACACTGACTATAACTAACTCAAGCCTTATACTAATCATAACTCTGACATGAGGCGTGTTCAAATGATACCGCACCTAAATACACGAAGTGAACATGCTTACGATGCGTATGATGACGTCACTCCTGATGTAAACAGCATATAGCAGCCGTCAAATTTACAAAATTGTATTATCCTCCAACCCATAGTTTTTTTTAGCAGACCGTTGAAAACATGGTGGGTGTGATCAGAGTTGATCAGCGAGCGGTGATTCGGTTTCTAACAGCTGAAGGATGTCGACGAGTTGACATTCATCGCAGAATGCAGGCAGTGAATGGTGACAAAAGTGTGGCGAACGTAAGCTCCGGCGACGGTCCATAGGAATTGCTACATCAATTTTGGCGATGTCCTCGTCTGACACAACAATATGCGCCTGACCTGGTCTCGAAAGATCTTTCGGTTACTCGCGTCCTTCTTTAAACATCGTTGTCCAGTTCTTCACTGTTGTCTTTGACACACTTTTGTCACCATACACTGCCTGCATTCTGCGATGAATGTCAACTGGTCGACATCCTTCAGCGGTTAGAAACCGAATCACCGCTCGCTGATCAACTCTGGACGTATTCCGTATCACACCCGTCATGTTTTCAACTTTTCAACGGTCTGCTGAGGAAACTATGAGACGGAGGATAATGAAATTTTGCAAACTTAACGGTTGGTATGTGTTGTTTACATCAGAAATGACGTCATCATGCGCATCGTACGTATCTTCATTTGTTGCAGCTTTGTCCGGTTTCATTTGAACACGCCTCGTATTTAACCAACACCAAACATAAGTTTATTTCTTACTTTAACTTTAACCTTAAACATAACCCTAACTAACACTAACCCTAATCATAAATCTAGCCATCACCGTAAACAACCATAACCCTAGCTAACTTTAACCGTTACCTAAACTATAACTGTATCACTAGCCCTAAGTAACTTTAACCTAACCTAAACCATAGATGTAACTGTATCCCTAGCCCTAAGTAACTTTAACCTAACCTAAACCATAATTGTAACTGTAACACTAACCCTAACCAAATGTATACCCTTAAACTTAACCATGTCTGTGCAAGGGACAAGAGAAGAGACCATTTCGCAGAATATTAAGAAATTTGTTCAAGGTGAGAGTTCACAGAATGGCAGAAATTTGCCCAATTAATGAAATGGACAATTGCTTGAACTTGAAGTGGTCTTCCGGGTTTCTGTGTAAGAATAGCACCATTGCCCCACATAGAGTATGTCTTTAGTGGTGACTAACTGTGTGACATGCCATAACACTGGTCATGGTTAGGTGCTTTGTTAAGAGCAGAATACATGGCGCCTAACAGACTGCGGATCTACTTTGCTCTAGTATTTGAGTCTATTAAGATGGATTCGCATATCGGTTAATCACCATCGAAGAAACCGGTTCTATACAGACTCTGCAGAGTTTTCTAAACCAGTATAAAGACATTAAGTTAAATTAAATGAAGTCATAACAAATACGTTTGATTATTTGAATTTGTATTATAAATAGATATATATATATATATGATGAATCTGCAATTCACGTGGTTCAAGCAGGTTTTAGAAAAGACAGAGGGACCTGGGACCACATTTTCAATACGAGGAATTTCTACGAAAAATGTAAAGAGTTTAATGTAGACCTGTATATATGTTTCATTGATTACACCAAGGCCTTCGATAGGGTAAAACATCAAAATATGTGGAATATCATGGAGGAAATAGGGTTTCCTCTGCACAATATGCATCTCAGTGAAACATTATACCAAGATCAACGAGTCGCTGTCCGAGTATCTAGGCAAACATCAGATTGATTCCCAGTACAAAAGGGAGTAAACATGGATGTATCCTCTCACCTTATCTCTATAACATCTATGCGGAATGATGTATAATGAGAAATGTTAGAGAAGACGAGAACATTGACAGTTTTGATACATTTACGATTGGCGGGTACGACATTCCAGAGTTATGATTCGCAGGCGACACAGTGATACTATCAAGTAGTGCAGAAGGGCTAGAGCAGCTAATTTCAGCTCTAAATGGACATAGTAAAGATCAAAACTTGTTTATAAACATTAACATAACAAAGATAATGACCACCGACAAAACACAATTTGAACATAATTAACAGTAGATGATGAGGAAATAGATCAGATCACGCATTTTGAATATCTGGGCTCCAGAATTGACAAGAATGGCGACTGCTCGAAAGAAATCAGAAGAAGAATAGCCATGGCAATGCAGAGACTGAACAGCCTGAAGAAATTATGGCAGAGCACCAACAAAATGATAAAGGTAAAAGTCTTGAGAGCGTGTGTGTTTCCTGTGGCAGCTTATGGCTGTGAATCATGGACGATTACCGAATCTTCTCTACAAAGAATCGATTCCTTCGAGTCAAAATGTTACAGAAAGATCCTCAGAATACTCTGGACGGAGAAAAAAACAAATGTAGTCATTTGACAAGAGTTGAGCATAGAGGAGAACTGATTTATCAATTCCATTATTGCCAGAAAATGTAAATACTTTGGTCACATCTAGAGACACAACGGTCTTGAGAGAACGGGGATGGAAGGTATGGTGCCAGGCAAAAGAGGAAGGGGTAGACCAAGAAGACGATGGCACAAAGATATCCAAGAATGCCTGGGTATCACTGGGGCGGAGGCTGAAGTTTTTGGCAGGGGAACGAGTTTCTTTCAGACAGACTGTGGTGGGAGCGACGTTCTATAAAGGAAATGCTTCATGATGATGATGATATATATGATGTATCCGATTACAAACATTACATTAAGCAGAATCGGATTAAACTAAAGTGACCCATATTTGTGTGGTCTGTCACCACCAGGCTCGGTAAAAATACAAATCTGCCAAACAACTAAATAACCCGTAACGAATTATGACATGAGTGACGTGTCACATTTAATTAAAACTGGAACCAACGTGACATCCTTGGCGTTCTGTATCTTTGCATTTCCTTCCAGAGCATGCCGTAGCACGTCCTTATTGATAACTTATACAGACGCTTGAATAAGCAGTATCGTCTGCACGTCCTATTCAACAAACTACCAACATGGAATACTAATGCTGTAACTGGTACAGCGACAATGGCAGCTGTACATCTGCTAGGAAAGTGTCTAACACTAGGGGTCGAGGAAGCACGTGTAATGGTAGTAGGCCATTTCAGTCATGACTGACTAAAGGATTACATGACTTAGACTGGTAAACAAAAAACGAACATAAAAGAATATTTTTTTTTAATTAAAAAAATATATATATATGTTCTTAGCTGCGGGTTTCTTTCACCTTTGCATCGTTATATTTTCACTTCTCTGAGTTACAAGAGTTTCTCTTTACCAAGCGTTAGGTTGCCGTTCAGGTAGAATATCCACTTGGATCGGCCTGCAGCTTCGTCTTCATAGAATGCCAGATTCATGCCCAGATCATTTATTTCACACATATCTTTGAACCTCAGCTGATTTGACAGCTAAATAAACTCTGAGACCACAATAAAATCACCCTCTAGTGGATTCCAGTTCACTGCGGCATACCTGGGAATGAATGGGCGAACAGACTGGCCAGAGAGGGAAGACAAAGAGAACAATTCACCCACCCAGTGTCACTGCCAGAATTCAAGGCACACATACAAAAATAAATATAAACAACAGTGGATAGAGAGAACAAACAGCAAATACTCACAGGACCCAATCAATAGACTGAATAGGAAACAGTATACCACAATTTTTCGCCTCAGAACAGGCCATTGCAGACTAAATGCACACACGCATAAAATGAAAGCAGCACAGACTGCACAATGCACATGTCAGAGAGGACCGTAGACTCCAGAACACATCCTGCAAACATGTCCACTACACCAAGGCTCCCATGAGAACGCCTAGCCCGAGGAAAGAAACAGACAAGACAAACTGTGGGGAATCATTAAGGACCTGCGACTGACGTGTCACTTCATGGAGGCAGCCCATCTGGTGACATAAAACGAGCATACGAAACCGAACGCAAAGAAGAAGAAGAAGAAGAAGAAGAAGAAGAAGGAAGAAAGAAGAAGGAAGGAAGATGGAAGAAGAAGAACCTCAGCTGTTGTCAACCGACTGTTCTTTCCCATGCGACAACTGTCCTTTGGGGATATCTTTGGGAATGCGACTATCTTCCACACAGGGGAAATAATCCCCAGAATGTCTCAGTAACTTACACCTAACGGCAGTACACGCCTCTCATTTAACGGAAACTTGAAATCTACCCATCACGTCTCTCTGTGACGCCACACAGCAAGAGCAGGACGAAAGAAGAAAAGAAGATAGTTCTGGATAAACTCTATCAATCAATAAATCAATCAATTGTTCACTTTTTTCAGCTCCCAGCAGAGCATATGACTTCAACAAGTACACATCAAATCCGCATGTCCTGTGCCATCATATCTAACCCAGTCCATGTACATTTATGTGTATCGCGACTTCTATTTTCCATGTGTGTTTCAGTCTACCTCTTTGTCTCTTATCCTCGGTATTCCAGAAGAGAGACTATCTTGTAATGCTGCCAGCAAGTCTTATTACTGTGTCTCCTATCCAGCACCTCCTCTTCATATCAAATACCACTGATTCAATTCAAGAGCCGTCTCTACAGCGTTGTTTAACTGCAATGGACCTCCAATATTGTATGTCCCTTGTTTTTATAGTACACTCTGCCAGACTGACATTAGTCCATCTTTTGATGCTGCTCCAGAGATGAAGTTAGGATCTCCAGCGATGAAGCCAGGGATCTCCAGCTGTGAACCCGGGGATCCCTCCAGCGATGAACCCAGGGATGTCCAGAAAAAATGCCCTTCATGAACCGTCCGAAGCAGCTCGAATTCAAACCACGACCGTCTGAACACGAGGCAAACGGCTTGACCACATCGCCACGGATACAAGTAGCTGTCTACCTGTATTCAAATATCACTGATATTTCTGCTTGGTTCTCACATTTCCACCTTAGGGACTAAATATGGAATAATACATCTAGAATATAGCTCTATAGATATATAAATAAGTCACAGTTGATCACTGCTCTCTTTAAAAATGAGGATCGTCCAGATTGATGCTATTTCTTGACATCTAAGAGAGATTAATTACCAGTACTATTTTTTGACGTATTCTTCTGCCACTGTAACACATCTGTCCAAACTGGCTACGAGCTTCCGTATTCCGGCAGCGAATAATTCTTGTCTGGTCCCTGAGCCATATAAGACTTCCTGACGTAATTCGTCATCTGTTTTAACGTGTCCTCCGAGATGATATTTCTGAGGAGAATAAAGGTGAAAATCCCTCGGAGCTAAGTCGGGTCTGTAAAACGGGCCAGATAGTACCTCCTAGTAGCTGTGGTCGAGAATTATGATATTTGCTTCTCTTAGCGATAAATGGAAACTGGGAGCATACAGGAATTCGAGCACGCATGTTTCAAGCGACACCTGGTCTCAAAGGATGTGATACTAGAGTGCCTGCATTCTGAATTACCTCCAGTCGTATGAACTTGTCGTCTTGCCATTGGACCGTAGTAATTTGGGACTAGAGACGAGATTGATGACCAGCGCAGTTCCTTCCTCACTATAATCTATATACAGAACAAATTATATCATCAAGACAAAACCGTCTGAGGATGTCATCATGTCCGCTTGCGATGAGCAACCTACATTATGCTGACACACATTTTTGAGCGACGCAAACAAGATCGGCCGACTGTTCTCTTGCAATCAGCCAACTGTCCCTAGAAGATGCCTTTGGGAATGAGACCATCTTCCATGCGACGAACATGATCAAGCCATCGTAGAATTCTTCTTCTTCTTCTTCTTCTTCTTCTTCTTCTTCTTCTTCTTCTTCTTCTTCTTCTTCTTCTTCGTTCTCAATCTCCTACTACCAAACCCTGAAAGGGTAAGTAAAAGAATGTAGTCCAGAGAACAGAATGCATTGTGTTGTAGTTTACAGCTTGGCTGCGATATTTGCACCTTTCGGTCCAACACATCAGACTTCAGCAAGCATTTTTTTAGTACCGGGTTAGCATTCCCTCTTTGATCCCTTCTCCTTAGCCAGTCTGCCCTGCTGCAGCCTGTTATCCAGGATCACCGAGTGGAGGTGTAGAAGGGTCTTGGCAGCTATGGGTCGCTGACCACTGCAGCTCATGCGCTGCTCAGCATCTTGATCCCCATCGCAGAATTCAATCTAAGGAGAGTGCACATGCTTGGGAGAACGGTGATTTGCATTCGTCACTCCATCTTTTCGTATATTTTCAAGAATGGATTTTCAGACACCGTCGATGGAAGGTGTTAATACTGTGCGTTTGTTTGAGACAGATTCCCACCATACAGGAGTTTTCTGACAACACACGCATTGTACGAGGCATGTTCAAATGAGACCAGACCTAACTGCATCAAGTGAACATACGTACGATGCACATGATGACGTCACTTCTGATGTAAACAACACACACACACACCGTCAAGTTTGCAGAATTTCAATATCCTCCGACTTATAGTTTCCTCAGCAGACCGTTGAAAACATGGCGGGTGTGATACAGAATCCGTCCAGAGTTGATCAGCGAGCGGTGATTCGGTTTCTAACAGCTGAAGGATGTCGACCAGTTGACATTCATCGCAGGATGCAGGCAGTGTATGGTATTTTGAAAACTTGTTTTAGTCTAATTCATCCTTTTCATTGATTATCTTAGATTAGTTTAGTTTAGTTTAGGTGAAGAATCAACGTAATTGCACAAGGTTTTAACCCATAGGTGCTCTGTTCTTTTCCATTTTTTAAATAACATCTCAGCACAATGCACGAACTCTGTAGGACAAGCGAGAATTCCGTAATAGAGTGCGTACATTTTAAACATAATTTTGAATTTGATTATTTTTTTTATTTTTGTGTTTGCCTTTTTTCTCTAATCCCCAGCGCGATGTGCGTTGCACTGTGGTTTTCATTTTGCGCCTGTAGGCCCAGTGCATCCAACTCCAGCATGCATTTTGTGTAAGGGTCTGCTTCCGCCTGCATTTTCTAAGGGTTTGCTTCCCCGCGGTAACGGCCGGTGCTGTGATGGGGATCGAACCCAGCACCTTCTGGTTCTGAGCCGTGTCACTTAACCACTAGGCCACGCCGTCCTCTCAATTTGATTATCTTATGAACCTGTATAAGTCACCTCAAATTGTTCTCTTTTCTAGACACTGTAGTCTTTCTTCATAACTGTAATCATCTGTTTGCAATGTGAATGTATTGGCCAGTGTCAGTGATGTCCGAAATCGAGACAAATGTAATGGCGACCTCTTGTGTCCGAAAATTACGAATACTTGTGTATCTGACGTTATGTTAGTTTAAAAACATTAGCCAATCAGAACTTAGATCACCTCCAGGCGATCTTCGCAATTAAGAGGATTAGCCTTTTCGGCATAGGTCCGGGGACCGGAAATTGGGAAACTCTGGTATATACCTTTTAATCCCAGCTAAAAGTGCCAGATTTTGGGGATACCTTTGTCACTGGTACAATATACATAATGCATGCATTGCATATTCCTTCTCCAACTGACTCACATAGTTTCCGTTTATAATTTCAGGCAGCTGCGGGCAAAGAAGGAGACAGTCTACATGTGAACAAAGCAGTTGTTATCCAGCTACAGGAGATCTGTTGATAGGTCGTCAATCTCAGCTAACCGCATCTTCAACGTGCGGCCTGGAACGCCCGCAACGTTTTTGCGTTGTCAGCTACTTGGAAAAGGACACAAAGTGCTTCGCATGCGACTCTCGACAGGCCTGGGTGGCTGGGGTATCAGAGAACAGCCATCGAATAGATAACATTGTTTCCTCCTTCAAATCTCGAAAGTCTAGATGGTGGCAAGCCGAGACGGGCAAGGCGAACGTGTATATACAGCTGGACCTTGAGACTGAGTTCCACTTCACTCATCTGATTATGACTTTCAAGACATTTAGACCCAAGGCAATGTTGATCGAGAGGTCGTTTGACTTCGGAAAGACCTGGAGAGTGTATCGTTACTTTGCTCAGAGCTGCGATAAATCATTTCCTCACGTACCAAAGCGTGTGATCAGTAGACTTTCCGATGTTATTTGCGAGCAGAAGTACTCATCCGAAACTCCGTCCAATTCAGGCGAGGTAAATATGTGTTGTTGTTTTTAGCGTTTAAGAAAATGTAAGGCTTAGCTGTTGTTCTCTTACTTTATTTAC